>CM030788.1:45405000-45582500 GCA_018127125.1 Rhododendron griersonianum
GACTAACCCACATTGCCATTTCTGTGCTTCTTTGTTGCTCTTTTTGGTTTGATCAATTGCTAGTGATCTCAATTTCTTCATAGGAAGACTAAAGATATTTTCAGCATTGTTAGAAGATTAAACACTCATGGTTATGGTTTTTGAACTGAAGAATTTGTTGGGTATCTTTGTAAGAGGTGAAGATCCACTGCTGTGATGAAGATCAAGTTAGTTCTCTTCTAGACAGTTTAGGATATAGGCCCAAGATTGCCTCTAAGTCATGTAATGCGTCTGCCGGGAACACGAGCACCAAAATGTCTTTCGAAAACATCCCAAACTACTGAAATTCGCGAGAGTGAGGATTGAATGCGCGGGCGTAGAGCGAGGTTGAGAGCGTGAGTGTAAGGCCTACTGAAGGATTATGTGACGAAAGATTGTCTAAAAGTGGAATTGTGATAGGTTTAGGGTAGGAATAGATTCCAGAGTAAGGATGCTAGTAGAGGCAGAAGAAAAGTCGCATGGAATGTAGAAGGGGAAATACTTTTAACTGGTCTAGTTTTCAAAACTGGCAGGTAGTTAGATTTTCAGATTTGATGCGGTTGAAAAGTTCTAGGTAGTTACTAGCTTAGGGATTTATTAGCCAGCCGTGTCCCATAGGTAAAGAATTTGGACTTGAAAAGTGGAATTGTGAAAGTTCTAGGTAGTTACTAGCTTAGGGATTTATTAGCCAGCCGTGTCCCATAGGTAAAGAATTTGGACTTGAAAAGTGGAATTGTGATAGGTTTGGAAGTAATTAGGGCTGAAATATTTGGTAGAGTTTTTGCGCAAAAACAAAAATTTGATGAAGAAGAAAAAGAGCCCAATTTTACGAGTTCGCTTTGGAGGCTAAAGCTCAGGGCTGGCCTCGGCTGAACAGGCTCGTTACAGACTTGGGTATAACCATACTTAATCATACCAAATAGTCCACTTTTTGTAAAGTTGGTGCTGTTTGGTTGCATTGACTTCACCAAGACTAACATTGCAGTCTTAGTATTATTTCCCTTCATCCTTGGAAATTCCAGCATTAAGACTGTGGCCAGGATTTCAACAACAGTTCAATCAAACGCGTGAAGTACGATAACAGTTGCCAAAACTTCTGTTGGGACTTTGAATGTGATTTTCTGAGACCAGATTCAGTTGATTGGAATTTTCTTTCTGTTTTTCTAGTTTGATTTTCTTCTCTGAGGCAGGGGCGGATCCGATGTAGGCACAAGCGATGTAGGCACAAGAGGGTCACGTGACCCTCTTGATTTGTTAATAAATAATATATATGTTGCCAATTTTAACATAATAATTATTGGGGTAGTGGTGAGAGATAAACCTTCACAAGAGGTCAGTGGTTTGAAACTTGCTTTCCGCCTTTTTGCTCCCATTTTAACAAAGGATTTCAAGGGATTTCTTGCTCAAATAAATAAACAATACCCAGTATAATAAAATGTTAGTATGATTAAATATATTTGACTTTGTTTCAATTTTTTCCTTTTACTTATATTCAATTTTAAAAGTACTAGCATGGACATTTTTGAAAGTTGATTATGCCTGTAATTATAGGATGATATATACTTTTTTCGTATTCTTAGCAAGGTTTTTTTTTTTTTCCGTTACATGATCATAATTCAAAAATAACAATTTTACAACAAAGGTTCAACTTTATTTAAGTGATTTTTATCATTTTCACTTATTGTCAGAAAAATTATCGATGACCCCATATTTAAGGTTTACGTTGGGCTTTGAAATTTAAGGGCCAACTTTGTACTCGAAAGGTGACCCCTCTACATGAAATTCTTGGATCTGCCACTGCTCTGATTTGTAATAACATTCAAACGAAACCCCAAGGGATTTGGCCAAGTGGATATGAGAAAACAAATAAGTGTTTATCTTTTATGAGGTTGCATGTTCGAATCCTACGAAGGTCAAACATTCCAAACCTTGGAGCCAATGGAGGGTTTACCCGATCGTTAACTTTAGAGCTCCGAAATTAGTCGAAGTGCGTAAACTAGCAAGAAAATCCGATTATCAAAAGTGAGAGACATTCAAAAGTAGGGACCAAAGACCAGCTACATTGAGAAGCATTCAAAAGTAACGACTCCCTGAAAATGAAAGGAGACAGAGTTTCCTTCACTCAAACTTATGGATTGACTCCGAAAGTCTTTCCCTTTCCCTCTCACCTTAAACTCTTCTCTTTCCTTATGTACTGTATGAGCTAATTTACTTCCTTGCTCTCAAATCTAGCAATGTCTTATCCTCTTCTTCATACTCTCTTCTGCTTCCTATTATTGCTGCCATTTTCTACCGTTGCTCAGACTAAAGGAACCGTAGACGTTGGTGCATCTATCACAGCTGGTGACAATTCCACCACCCCATGGCTATCCGCTTCTCAAGATTTTGCATTTGGGTTTAAACAACTCCAAGATAACAATACTCTCTTCTTGCTCTCCATATGGTATTACAAGATACCCGACAAAACCATTGTTTGGTATGCAAACGAAGGCGTTCCGGTGTTAGCTGGATCGAAAGTAGAGATAACCGCGGGCAAAGGGCTAGTCCTCAGTGACCCTCAAGGCAGAGAGTTGTGGAGTTCCACTCTCATTAGTAACCTAGTTGCTCATGGCTTTATGAGCGACACGGGCAACTTTGAGCTTGTTGGTGGGGGTTCGGTTAACGTATGGGAGAGCTTCAAAGACCCGACGGACACCTTGTTGCCTACGCAGATCATGGAGTCTGGCGGGGTCCTTTTTTCTCGACAGTCGGAGAAGAATTTCTCCAGGGGAAGGTTATTGTTAGAACATTTTGATAGTAGTCTTGCTGTTTTATGATTATTGAGCTTTATTAGGATTTAAGTTACAAAATTAAACATGGTTTATTATCATCATTTTTCATGCTCTTTGATACGATTGCCGCATATTTTCTCTATGTATGGATCTACTAACAAGAGGGATGTGACTTGATTTATGCATTCGATCAAGAGAGAGAAATATATACAGAAACAATGAGAAAGCAAGAATTTTGAAAAAGGGGTATTTTTCACTACTTTCTATATCCGTGAGCAACTCTTTTCTGACTTCATATTCTCGTGATGGAAGTGAACACAAAATGATGAAGGTTTGTGAGAGCATTTGAGTTGAATTTTGCAGCGGGTGCACTTCGTCTGGACCTTCACACTGGGAGGAACATCCGCTTTAGACAGCATTTACACACCTCCCGGCTCTGATTCTCACAAGCATGATCTTTCTTACTAGTTACGTGCTTCTAGGGCCGGCCCTAGGCGCAGGTCCACCAGGCGACTGCCTAGGGCCGCCACTTTTGGACCAGAAAATTGGGCCCCCAAATAGCATTATATATTAAATATTTTCTACATGAATTGTTTTACAACTACCATAATGTGTTACAGTGGTAAGCCGCTTGTTTAGGGAGCATGGGATTGTGAGTTCGATTCCCGTCCCAATCAATTTTTTAACACAAAATTTTGATTCCTGTGCAAAAAATGGGTATTGAAACGAAGCTCTAGAGTGTCAAACTCACGACCTTTGGTTCTAAAGAGAGCATTAATGTTTTGCCACCAAACTACAATGCTAATTTGTTTTCTCCATAAAAAAAATAATAAATATACTAGAAAATGAGAGGCCCCATTTTCAAATCTTGCCTAGGGACTAGGGCCTCGAAAATCTCACGGCGGGGTGCTTCTGGATTATTATGTGTTTGGAATGGATAATTATTTGGCCCTTCATAGTCTTTTGATGGATATTTACAATGGGAATAAATTTTCTTGACAGGTTCCAGCTCCGCCTGCTCGGAGATGGGAATCTCGTGCTTAATACTAGAGACTTGGGTACCAATTTCGCTTATGATGCTTACTACTGGAGCGACACTTATGATGGTGTTAATGTTACAAATCGTGGTTACCAAGTTATCTTCAATGAGACAGGATATATTTTCGTATTGACAAGAAGTAACCAAAGCGTAGTACTCGGACCAACAACAGCACTCCCACCTGGTGACAACTACTACCGAGCAACTCTCAATTTTGATGGGGTTCTCACACTGTACTATCATCCAAAGTCTGAAAATGCCAATTCGAAAACTTGGACTCCTTTGTGGTCCGAGCCGGATAACATTTGTGTTGTTATTAGAGCGAGTGAAGGTAGAGGGGCTTGTGGCTTCAACAGCATATGCACAATTGATGATTATAAAAGGCCTAATTGTTCGTGCCCTGAAGGTTATTCGTTGCTTGATCCAAACGACAAGTACGGAGACTGTAAGCCAAATTTCACACTAAGCTGTGAAGAAGATGACCACAAGAGTCCCAACGGAGATCTCTATGGCTTGTCAGTGTTAATAGATACTGATTGGCCTCTGTCTGACTACGAGCAATTGAATCCTTTCAGTGAAGAGATGTGCAGAAATTCTTGCCTCCAGGATTGTTTCTGCGCTGTTGCTATTCTGCGGGGTGATAGCTGCTGGAAGAAGAAGCTGCCGCTTTCTAATGGGAGGAAGGACAGTGTTGTTAATGGGAAGGCTTTCATGAAGTTCAGGAAAGGTGACCTTCCTCCACCTACTACCGATCCTCGTCCTCCTCGTCGGGAAATAAAGAAGAACGATCCGACTTTGATTCTTGTTGGATCCGTGCTTCTGGGTAGCTCTTTATTCGTCAATGTCGCAATTCTGGGTGCCTTTTGCCTGGGTTTTATCCTCATCTACCAGAAGAAGATCTTGAATAATCGTGATGGGTTCGGAGCTGCGGAATCAAACCTTCGTTGTTTTTCGTATGAAGAGCTTGCAGAGGCTACAGATGGATTCAAGGAAGAACTTGGAAGGGGAGCTTTTGGAATTGTGTATGGAGGGGCAGTACAAATGGGGAATTCTAGAACTTCCATCGCGGTCAAGAAGCTAGATAGGGTGGTTCAAGAAAAAGAGAGAGAGAAGGAATTTAGAACCGAAGTACATGTGATTGGCCAAACCCATCATAAGAATCTAGTCCGACTGGTTGGATTTTGCGACCAAGGGGAGCACCGGATGTTAGTGTACGAGTTCATGAGTAATGGCACTCTCGCTAGCTTCCTGTTTGGAGAGACAAAGCCTAGCTGGAACCAGAGGAGCGAAATTGCGTTGGGAATTGCTAGAGGCCTCCTCTACCTACACGAAGAATGCAGCACGCAGATCATCCATTGTGATATAAAGCCTCAAAACATACTTCTTGACAACCATTACAGCGCCCGGATTGCCGACTTTGGGTTGGCTAAACTGCTGATGATCAATCAGAGCCAGATAAATACTGGTATTAGAGGGACAAGAGGGTATGTTGCACCGGACTGGTTTAGAAACAAGCCGGTAACCGCTAAAGTTGATGTTTACAGCTTTGGTGTGTTGCTATTAGAGATCATTACTTGTCGAAAAAACGTAGAGGGGTCGGAGATGGGGGATGACGAGAGAGCAATTTTAACTGAATGGGTTTGTGACTGCTTTCTGAAAGATGGATTGCATGCTTTGGTTGAGGACGATTCCGAGGCCTTGAATGACTGGAGTAAGCTGCAGAGATTTCTGATGGTTGGAATTTGGTGTATTCAAGAAGATCCCTCTCAACGGCCCACGATGAGGAAGGTTACTCAGATGCTTGAAGGAGTTGTCGAAGTTCCTGTGCCTCCAATCTCTTCCCAAACTTCTTCCGTCAGTCATGGTGTCAGGGAGGAGTAGATTGGGCACATACCTAACCTTTGGTAGTAAATGCACAAAGTGGATGTCTCCAGACTCGAACAAACGACCCGAAGTTTCGTTGGCTGTGTTTGCTCTGCTCTATTTATTCTAGTGTCACTTATAGTTGGTTCATTTCGCAAAATATCCCCTTAGTAAGTTAGCAACCAATATGTAATGTTCACTTAAAATAATGCCTGCTACTTCAGTGCACATGTTGTTTTGAAAAAGGCTCTTTAGACGAAGGCCTGTGTTCTGATATGTTTCTGAAAATTGTGAGAAACCGTATACCTTGTGTTTTTTCGTCCTACTAATCAATCATGAATGTTAGCTTTTGTGTTCTCAGTAAACCTGCTTTTGTTGTTCTGATCTAGTGATTGTATATTGGATATTTACCATTTATAGGGTCCCTATGAACCACAGATGCTGCGATGGCGACGCATTGCAACGGGTAGCCGTCGCCTGTCTGCGTTTTGGACACGCTTTGGGACACGGAGAGAGAGCTGTGTTGACATGCCAATTATATTAGGAATTTTTAAGCAAGGAACATGCCGGGAACATGCATGCCTCAAGACTCAAGTGAGAGACACCTGGGGACACGTTTGGTTTAATTGATAACAAACTTATTTCGGAAATTGTATCATGGTATTGGCGATACAATGGTAACTAGCGTTAGTTTTCTTTAACATTTGTTGGTTGTGGACAGTAATCCGGCCCTGAGATTTCAGGGCAGCAAAACCTTAAAGCTGGGCTCTCGACAAAAATTGGAAACTATAAAATCACTCAAAATAGTAACAATATTTTTGAATTAAGATCATGTAACGGAGCTTATCAAAAAGAGACAAGAAAAATAAACTTGATAAGAGTACAAAATAAATAAATAAATACGGCATGCTATGATTACACTAACAACAGATTTTCAAAAATCCATGCTAGTCCTTTAAGAATTGAATTACTCCTATAATCTTTTTAATGATGTTCAAAATTTAATGTACTTAAGGAATTTTTAAAATAAAATTTTCAAGTTACAGACATGAAGAGAGAAAAATTGAAACAATATCATCAAAAACATATTGATATATCATGGAGACTTGGGACCATTAAACAAAACAAAACAAAACAAAACAGAAAAGCATGTTGTTCCCAGGTTTCGAACCTGCGACAATTGCTTCCTTGCCTTGGTGCCAAACCACTGAACCATGCATCAGTTTGTTACATATGTCAACATATCTATTATTTATTACTTTTCCAGGTGGGTCACGTGACCCACCTGGTTCTACATTGGATCCGCCCCTGGTTGTGGACACTGGATACGTATTCATGACAATAACACCGAAAATCGTGTTCTCATTCCTTTTTCTCTGTGTCCCTTGCCATGCCCGCACGGGCGGAGGCACATGGGTACAAGGAAGGGCGGCCGATCTCACTGGCTGTAATAGGAACCATAGTTGATATGACATCTGACATGGATTTATTTATTTTATTTCAAATTCTAAATCAGAGCCCATATGAAAATTTTGAGATTTTCAAATGCATCTTTTATAAGTATTCAGAGCCCATAGCTACATTATTTTTCAAATATAACAAGTTTTTTGGGGCCAATTATGAGACAAAAATGAATTATTGGTGCATATCGATCTTATAATTAACCTTTTAATTTAGTTATTTTTGGACTTATGTGTAGAAAAAATATATTGCATATGAATCTAATTTTTTACCTCACTAACTAAAATTCTTGGCTCCGCCTCTGCATGCCCGTGTCCCACTTTCTATGATTGTAGTGCCGTTTGTCTGTTACAGACATTTTCTATGATTGCAGACTTTGCAATGCCTCGTGTCTGTATTTGTATTTGTATCGTGCATTTTCTGAAAACTTTAAGAAAACGGTAGGTTTGCTCTTGCTACAGCACGTCTGAGAGAGGTAATAAGGAACCTTTACTACTGCATGTTCAGGTGCGTTAACCAGTTTTAAGGTCTCAAGAGTCTGAAAAGTGAGTTAATTAAAATGATGAAAGAGTTGGTTCTAAAATTATAGAGTGCTTCTCGTGCATGCATTTGGAGCCCTTCGTGTCACACATTTGTGAAAGACCCACCACAAAGGAGCGATGTAGATCGATCTCCATCTCACCAATAGGAAGTAAATGCAATACAATTTTTTTTTTTCTTGTTAACGAGCAGTTCTATTTTATCGATCTAGTCTAGAGAGCGGGATTGGGGTGTGAACCCACATAGTTGTTGTGGGACACAAGATTGCTAACACTTGAGTTGGCCTGCAATATAGACTTTTACTACATGGCATGGTGTGCAAAATGTAGGATGGGTCCTTGTTTACTTTCTGTCCCAATCAAGCGAGAAATCTCTATTCCACACTTGTTTAGCTCAATTAGCACCCCTACGGGCTGTTTGGATGATGAAGGGGATACGTGAGTCCTCCTGATTTGTAATCCGGGTCTCCTTCAAATTCAAATCAGGTGTTTGGTTCAGTTTTTTGGAAGGGGGAGATAAATACTGTAGTGGCTCCATGTCTGGTTGAAGGTGGATTTGTGAAGGAGAGTTCAGACCCCGTCGTTGGCAAATCCGGGGGGGTTTTGAGACGGTTTTACCCCTCCAAATCTCTCTTTCATTTATCCTTTGTCATCCCATTTTTGTTTTCATCGTGTTCTGAAACCAGACCAACGAAGAGAGAGAGGAGGAGGTCGCCGTTACCTGTGCACGGCCACTATCATTCCGCCGTCGTACGAGAACCAGAGATGAAAGAACCGCTGAGGAGAGAGAGAGAGAGAGATCGGTGAGAGAGGAGAGAAGCAGATTCTTTCTTTTTGTTTTGATATGTAGAGAAGCAGATCTTATCTCTCTCGTTATTTCCAAAGTGGGCGAGTAATAATCTAGTGCTTTGGTTCTACCATAATGTCCCAATCCGGGTCTAGAAAGATTGAAATTAATCTAAAGGCCTCAAAAAAATCCATATTTATCACTAAGACTTTTAAAAAGCTCTTTACAATTTGTAATAAAAGGATAAAATTATCAAATAAGTTGAATTAATTATATTTTAAAAAAATTACTATATCTTAAAAGTTCAAAAGTATGAAAATAAGTACTTTTATAAATACATTTTTGATTTAATGCCTAATCATATAATTATATTGCAATTATTGTAGTATAAACATTAAATCTATACACAAGGGCAATAAAGTCATTTGACATCATATCCACCCTCTAAATCCTCCTCCTCAAAAAATTATCCAAACACCTCATTACAAATCCACCATTCTTAAGAGGTGGGACCACCCTTCTTAACATATCACCATTCATTACATATCCACCCTCATTACATATCCACCCAAATCAAATCCTCTATCCAAACGGGCTGCTAGGAGCTCACTACTAATTGTATGTACCTCACAAAATGTGTGGTGGACAAGGGTATTGGGGCACCACATTGCAGCGGCCCAAGGCCGTTGAATAATATAATTAATATTTTACACATATTGATGTGAAGTTGCTTTCATGCATCTCTCCTAATGAATGTGACGTTACTAGATTTTTTTTGTAATGAATGTGACAATATTTCATTGGTGTTTGAAAATAACGACTCATCCGACGACTAATATTCAGAATATACTTTTCTTTTGAAAAAAAAATAGTTTTTTTTTTTTGAAAAAAATTAACTCAATAAGAAGCGGAAGTTAGAAGTTTATTGGTTTAACTCTCCTTTTATTAATATTCCTCCTGCTGCTCACATTCCCATCTTCCATTCCTTTTCCCTTGAAACCAAACAGAGGAAGTTAAAAGGGTGTCGTGATGGTTTCGTGCTTCGCGCTCTCTTTCGCTGTCACTCTCGCCTTATCCGGTATCATGTCCGGAATGTCGACAACGAAGAGGGTGGTGAATGTGCAGGCCACGGAGGAGGAGGTGGCTGAGGCCATGGCGGAATACGTCGCTAATCTATCGAGTAAATTTGCCCAAGAGAGAGGCATTTTCACAGTTGTTGTGGGTGCAGGTAGTGTAATACACACACTCAGGTAAAAAACTACTCCCACAACAATAGCTTATGTTTCTTCTTATTGTTATTTTGTTATGATAACCGGATGTTCGGGTCAGCTTGCGCACACCTCGACTATTTTTCGACGTCCTAAAGTTAATGACCAATTACTATAATTATTACTACTACTATTATCATCTTAAGTTTTCCAAGAGCAACATGAACTGTTCGCGCGAATAGTTTATTTATTCCCTGAGCGAATCTGGACCGTCCATTATAACAATGGACAGGTAGCGATCGGTTGTGTAAAGAGTTTTGCACAACCGTTGTGTGTGTAGCATTTTTGGTGAAAACTCAACCACCGAAAAGAATATATTGATGAAATATCTAACTGGATTTTTTCACCCGAGTGATAGTCGTGATTGGTTTCACAATTCGACAATTAGAAATCTATGGATGGGTAAATTGGTGCCGGTGAGGGCTATTATATATGGGTTCTTCTCGAGCTCACTTTGATAATGACAATCGTTCAGATTTTAGTACTTGCCAAGAACTCTAATTGTATTTCAAGAAAAAAATATCGAAGAAATTTCAATCAATTTCAGACTACTTTTATTTTGAATTAATGAATTATATGGATTTGCTATAAGCGCGTTATTGTTCCACATGCATTAATTTATCGCATGTTTTTCGAAATCGTTTTAATCAAAATCTAACGGACACCATTTCTATGACTGGATCGAGAGAAGATCCCTTGGTTTCTTTTTCAGAACTGGATTTTATTCGGTTCTTAATTTGAATCTAAGGAGGACAGTTTAAATTTGGGCAAATCTGAACCATTGTTTATCTCGATGTACGGTCATCTCAAAGTATGATCTAGATTTTAGACTGTTTCTTCTTGTCTAAATTAAGAGCCGGAGAGAATCCGATCCCTTCTTCTCCAATATTTTTGCATGCGTTACCAAGAACAAAAGAATAGTAATGGAAGTTGCAAAATTTCTATTTCAGGAAATTGGTTGATGAGCCGTACAGTAAATCAGTAGATTGGTCGAAATGGCAGGTGTTTTGGGTGGATGAGAGAATGGTTCCACTGACTGATAAAGATAGCAATTACAAACTTGCCTACGATGGTTTTCTCTCCAAAGTAAGTAAAACAGTTGTTTGATATATATATTTTGATGATCCGAGCCGCTCAATGTGTTCAGAACGTGATTTTAAGGGTATCCTCATGAAATCAGTAAAAAAAAAAGACCGGGAAGGGCTTCATCCGAGCAGTTTTTATTTATTTTTTATCTAACGGTTCAAATAAAAACTGCTCAAATCAAGCCCTTCCCGGTCATTTTTTTTGCCGATTTAGCATGGGAACCCTTAAAATCACGTTCTGAACACATTGAGCGGCTCAGATCATCAAAATCCAATCGGGAAAGGGAAGAAATGGGGTAGTCCTCATTAGAATATTAGTGTGTATATATATATATATATATATATATTTTTTTAGGGAGAAATTTTCTTTTTGTTTTTAGTCATAATTTTGTACTACTGAACGAGTTCAACTTCCTTGCTCAAAATTTAATTAATTGGATATCGGTAATTACATGGTGAAATAAAACTTAAGAATCATGGTGGTGGTTTGTTTCTTTCGGAACAAATATACTACGACCAATGAGTTATCCACGTGTGACGAAGTTAGATTTTCTTAAGGTTTAGGCTGTTTTACTTGTCCAGCTCTTCAACGTGAAGTGAACAATTCAAATCAAATTTTTGAGCTATCAAAATGACACCCGTTATGAACTTGGATCCGGATCCGCTCCAGTTTACATCACAACTGTCCATTGGTCTAATGGAAGAGTTTTTGAACAAATCTCAACCATTCATTGTAGTAAGTGGACGGGTCCATACATAAACTGTTTCGTCCAATCCAAATGTTGATCGGAGGAGAGGATGCGGATCCAATGAACTCGCAGCACAGCATGAATCCCATCTCTTATTTCTGTGTGTGCAAATTTTGGGGTCTTATCTTTTCGGTCCCAAAAACCCCTATGCTTCTGTGCTGGGGGTTATCCGGCAATTGGACTATGTTTTTTTCTTTTTAATGTTTTAAATCGAACGACCGAAAATCCCTCGGCACAGAGACGACACATGAGTTTTGGCACAGAATATCCTGCCTCACAATTTTTCCGGTGGTGACTTAATGACTTATCTTAAGTTTTGAACAGGTACCCATTCCCCCTACTAACATCCACGCCGTCAACGTCACACTACCGGCGGCCGCCGCAGCAGAAGCCTACCGAACCCTCATCAAAACCCTAGTCGACAACAAAACCATAGACTCCTCCGGTTCCAGTGGGTCCCCAAGATTCGACCTCATGTTACTCAGCATGGGCCCCGACGGCCACGTGGCGTCTCTATTCCCAGGCCACGCTCTCCTCAAGGAAAAGCAGCGGTGGGTCGCCGCCGTCAAGGACGCGCCGTTCCCGCCCAGGGAGAGGGTCACCTTCACATTTCCGGTGATCAACTCCGCAGCGAATTTCGCGTTTGTGATAACCGCCAGCGATTTGCCGGAGTGGGTTAAGGCGATGCTGGCTGAGAAGGTGGGGAAGGCGGTGAACGGCCGCGACTGTGGTGAGGGGGAGGGTTTGTTGCTGCCGGTTGAGATGGTGAAACCGAGAGGGGAGATGAGGTGGTTTTTGGACAATTCAACTGCTGCGAAGATTGAGGGCTGAGAGTAATTATTTGGATGGAAATAAATCTCGGATTTTGATTTTCGCGCTCCAATTCTATTGATATCGCTCTATTTTGTTTATGAAGTCACATCGCTCTACTTTGTTTATGAAGTCACATTAAAAGTGGGGTGCGAAAATCAATTTCCTAAATCTCAGTTTAATAAAAATGAAAAACAAAATAGATCTCAGGTGGACTCTTGTTTCAGTTGTTTGCATGAAGATTACGTAATTAGAGGGGGGAAACCTCAGGGCTTGTTCGTTTGGAGCTTTAAAACCCATGCGGCACGGTCCACAATATATTTTCTCTATTTATTTTTCACCACTCAAATTTTCTTCAAAACCCTAAATGAACAAGGTCTCAGTATTCTGTGGCGAGGCTTTTTGGACTTTTTTTTATAATTTGTTTTTAAAAAATTTGGTTTTCGGCTATAAATTTTTTTATTTTTTTGATTTCTCTTGTCGAAACGAATTAGCAATCCATAAAATTTTGACGCCAAAATAACAAATGCATATTTTTAATAAGGACAAAATAAAAGGCCAAATGCTTTTTTAGGAAAACTTAATTAGCTAGGCAAATGATTAACGTATGTAAATAGAAAGGAAAATTATAAGTTTTCATAGTCTTATGGATGTGAAGTAAATTTAGGATGTGTTTGGTCTAAATTAATTATTATTTTTTTAAAACACTGGGTATTGTTGAGTCTCTACATATTTAAGAGACGTGTTTGCGAAGATAAAATATGATGATTCGGATTATTGGTGCCTATCCCTCTTTCCTGAAATTTAACTATCAAGATTTTAAATTGAGAGAAAATTTTCATGGTATGTTTTTCCAATCAAATGCAGTTCACAAAATAGGAAAGAAATGACAGATTATTTTTTTTTGGCGTCACTCATCCAAAAAAGCGTATGGCATGAATGAGGTTGTGCATATTAAGATCAATGGTGTGATCTTTCCGGTCAAAGTAATTGAAGATCCCATGGCAGAAACTTCTTGGGAAAAGCGTGTATTTACTTCGATCAAGATCAAGAAAGGGAATGATAAAGAGGTGAAAGAGGCCGTAGTTGAGACAGATCTGGGGGATGATGAATCGCTCGACTTCGATGTAGACAAAGCTGAGTTGGAAAATGAAATGGAAATTGTTGAGGAGATGGCAGAAACAAATGTGGAAGCTGAAAAGGCTATTGTGACAGAAGAGGGAGCCGTACAACAAATAAACGTAAACATGCAAGGATGTAATGATAAGGCAGCTAATTCTTCTTCGAGGGTTGAGACATCAGCTTGGGGAAGTGGAAGGGTCATGGATAGTATGAGAGAGATGGCAGCAAACAACACAACTCTCAATTTTAATTCGGACCCAACTTTTGTAAGGCTGAATACGTGCATTCAGTTTCCAAGGGCAAGCCTAAGTAATTTGGTTGATAATCAAGACAGTTGGGTGAAGGACTCAGTTAAGGAAAATCCAGTAATTGCTGAAATTTCAAGAGGGGAAAATGATGAGGATGAAAATGTTCCTGAACAACATATTGAAGCATACCGAACTGAAAATGATCCTCTTTTTGCTCCAATCAAAACTGCCATTAATGGGGTAAAAGGAAAGAAGAAGAGGAAGACAATTGATGATATTTTGGGATTTACAAAGGTCGATCAACTCCTTCAATAACAAGAGTAGGAATAACAAACCAAAGTGTGCGGTTTATAGATCTGTCGTTGCAGCCCTAGCACCCTTCGCATCTATCTCTTCAGATGGAGTTATTAACAAAAATAGAATAATTTTGGACGAAGCTCAAGCAATTTGGACCTACAATAAGATCATGGGATTGGGGTATGATGGTGAGGAGGATGAAGTCATAAGAAAATTTGCAGATTTGGTAGCTGAAGACTTGGACAGAGCTGACAAAGTGGCAAGGTAGGCCTAGCTTCCTAATTCATTGAGTTTTTGGTAGTTGACGCCTTTGAAGCTGCAGGTGAGCTTCTTTGCTTTTGGAATTCAATTGTTTTCTGTGTGGACGAATCCGTGGGGTGGCTTGCTTTTTGGGTTGGGGCCTTGGTGGGGTGTGTTTTAGTTTTTGGGTGGGGGTGTCTTGTCCTGAGTGGGGGGTGGGGGTGTCTTTGTTTGTGGGGGTGTGGGGGTGTATTCCTGTGGTTTTGATGCTATTACGTTGGGTCTTTTTGGGGGGTGGCCTTGTTGGGCATTATTCGGATTGATTTCTTGTCAATCCTTGGAGCTTGAATAGCTTGCTCTCATATTATTGTTCTTCTTTATTTATATTATATCCCTTTTTTGCCGTTCAAAAAAAACTTACAAGCAGAAAGTCTAGAGCCATCACACCAAAATGCGATGGTTGGCCACTGCACAGCATGTGGGACCCACTTTGGATCCCACATGGATAATTCAAGTCGTTCAATAATTTTTTAAAAAAAACGAGTGGGTATTGCGAAAAATCATGATCAATCCGATATGTGTAGGTGCTCGATCCAATCTTCTCTTTTTTTTAAAAATCAGAAAAAAATGGAAAGATTGCGTTTTCTGATTTTTCAAAAATATATACTCCCTCCGTCTCTTTTTAAGTGTTCCGCTTCGTAACTACAACTTATTAAGAAAACCATCATTACAGCTTTCACATCAACTTTTACCTCCACTTTCCCTACTTACCCTATATGGAGACATCATCATTACACTTTTACTCACAAACTTTTCAAAATGAAATCTACTTCTAGGGGCAAAATTGAAAATGTATCAACTTTTACTTACTAACTTTATAAAATAGACACTTATTAAGGAACAGCCCAAAATGGAATACTAGACTTGAAAAAGGGGATGGAGGGAGTATATGAAGATTGGATCAAGCACCCACATATATCGGATTGAGATGATTTTCTAATATGTCCATTCGGTTTAAAAAAAAAATTATTATTGAACGGATCAAATCATTCGTGCGGGGTTCTGAAGTGGACCCCACACGCCGTGCATTTTGGTGTGGTGGTTGTAGCGCTGTTCATCTTACAAGGACTATTTAAATCAAGTTTTCCTTAGTTTACCTGCTATGACCTCTAAACTAATCATATAGGCAAGCTACGAAATTCTGTTGGATACAACATATTTTTGGGTGCATGTGTGTGGAAGTCCCACTCCATATAAGGGAAGTGCGCAAATAACCGTTGTTTTGTTATTTAACTCGTTCAACTTATGGTGTTTGAAAAATTCAAACTATTAGCAATCGGCTTGTAATCGGCTCGATTAAAGCCTGTTTTGAGATCGGTTCACATTTTCTACAAGCCAAGCTCAAACATAATTTCAAAGCTCATTAAATTTTTAAACCAAACTTTTTTCTTGATAACGAGCGGTTCTATTCTATCGATCCTAGCCTAGAGAGCGGGATTGGGGCTTGAACCCGCGCAGATGTCAAACACAAGATTGCTAGCACTTGAGCTGGCTTGCAATATAGACTTTTGGGCAAAGTACGAATTACCTCCCTATGGTTTGATCGTTTTGCAGATGACCTCCCTGTGTTTTACTAATGATCATTTCACCTCCTTATGGTTTTGGAGTAAAGTACAACAGTTGGATATTCCGTCCAAACTAACAGTGGATATCACTCACGCGCCCCCATTGCATTTATGACTCGAAAAATTGAATTTTCCCCCAAAAGTTATGTGATGAAAAGACAATAACACCCTTGGGGTTCTTCTTCTTCCCCAAACTCCTATGAAACCATATTCGATGGTATCACAACATTCTTGCACATACATCTATACGTATACGATCGCAGAAGGGGGATCCAATTCTACCATCACCAGCCCCACTAATTTCATTTTCCTTCAAAAAAATTCATCACTAGTATTCTAATCTACCAAGCAAATCCACTGACTCACTCGATATCATCACTGGCCGCATCCTCGCCTTGCAATTCCACCACCGCACACTCTTGACACCACCACGGCCATAACCGTGGCACCCCACCCCCCAACATAAATCAATTCCGGCAGCTCCTAAATCAACATCGACAGCCTCAATCCCAGTTCCCATCACCGCCAATTAGATACCCATCTGCCACACACAAAACGCGCGAACCCACTGCCCAAACCATCCCCTAATCAAAGTGCAAACCTCTAATTACCATTCATTAGCCGTAGGCCCTTAACTGTATGATTTCTCCAAAATCCCCAAATTGTTTACCAAATTCTCCTAATTTTTTATATTATTTTCTCACTAACTTCATAATTTCTTGAGATCGAAACAATGTTGGCCGGCGGAAAAAAATGGTGATAATGGAGACGACGGCAATGCGGAAATGGTGATCGATTGAGGGTGGAGGTGAAGGCAGTTTCAATGGAGGTTTTTCGGCGTGGGGGCGGGAAGACAGTGGGTCACGGTGGTTAGAGGGTGAAGGTGGTACGGTGACAAGCTTGGGGGAAGGGAATGGTGGTGCGGCAATCGTGGTGTCTGGATTGGAGAAGAAGATGCAAGGAGCAGATGATTTTCCAAAGTGGGGTGGAATTTTTGTCTGTCAATATATGTTTTAGGGCAAAGTACGGATTACCTCCCTATGGTTTGGCACTTTGGCAGATGACCTTCCTGAGTTTTATTAATGATCAAATCGCATCCCTATGGTTTCGGAGTAAAGTGCAACACTAACTCTGTTAACGGAAAATAGTAAATGACTTTGGTTCCCTTGTACTTTTCTACCATATAAGTTTACCTCCTCTCTCTCTCCTGGCAATTGGCAAATAAAATTCTAGTACGGAGTAATAATTTTTTTGTCCAATTATGTGAGGCTAATTCATTTTCGTTTTTCTGTTTTTATTTTCACAATTAACTAAATTTCATAATCACAGTTTCAATCAACATTTTTTTTGTTTGCAAAATTGACTGTTCCTTTCCAATTGAAAAATTGTTCATTGAATATGTGTCACACTCGGATAAAAAAAATGTGTCACACCATATAATTTTCTCTCATAAAGTAGCGTACAACGACGAAGACTAGTTCAGTTCATCTTCCCCTCTCTCCCAATCTCAGTTTCCAGCCGTCCAGTTCTTCTCTCTCTCTCTCTCTCTCTCTCTCACAACCGATCATTCTGGCTCGACGCATCTCACAGCACTCATCTCTCTCTCTCTCCACAAATCACTATCTCTCTCTGATTTCTTTCTCCGGCTGCTAGAACTGTCAATCGCTCCGTGACGGCGACGGCAACGGCTACGGTTGTTAATGTCTCCGGCGACTTCGATTGTCACACAAACCAGCGAATGGAGTTCAAGATTTTCCGATTAGGCAGGACTTCCATTTTTTAGGGTTTTCAAGATGGGAATTTTTTTGGGGTAGTCCGATTTGGTAGGTGTGAAAAGGGGGGAAAATATGCTGTGGCCAAAATTGGCAGGGGTTTTGGCCGGCTGTTGGGGGCTGAAAATGGAAGGGGGTTGGAGATGCTCTTATGGCTAGGTGTTGGAGATGCTCTTAGAGACAAATTAATGGCAGCAGCTACTGGGTTAGTTTTGGTATGATGAAGAAGAGGGATGGGAAAGAAGAAGAGAGAGGAAGGAGGAGAGGAAAGGTTGAGATCACCGTAGAGATCAGAGAAGTAATTGAAGGAGGTAAAAGGTTTGACTTGTCATACACATGGGAGGGGCATTAAGGGCAGAAAAAGTATCATTTGGGGAGGGAAATCTGTTTTGTTAGCCAACAGAAGCATTATAGCCGCGTAGCCAACACACCCCGTCAATTTGGATGGAAAACCTAACAGTTGCACTTTACTCCAAAATCATAGGGAGGCGATTTGCTCATTAATAAAACTCAGGGAGGTTATCTGCCAAAGAGCCAAACCATAGGGGGGTAATCCGTACTTTGCCCTATGTTTTATGCAAGAAGAAAAGTGGTACCTTATCCCAAAAAAGTACGAGGGTACTACAGTCATTTATCGTTTACTGTTAACAGAGTTAGAATTGCACTTCATTCCAAAACCATAGAGAGGCAAAGTGGTCATTAGTAAAATACAGGGAGATCATCTGCAAAACGACCAAACCACAGGGAGGTCATCTGTACTTTGCCCTAGACTTTTACTTCATGGCTATGGTGTGCAAGAGGTAGGATGTGCACTTGTTTACTTTACGTCCCAATCAAGTGAGAAATCCCTTTTCCAAACTGTGAAATAAAAACGCGGACGATGCTATTTGCAACTTGTTTTTTTCTTTCATGCAACCCACTAAGATTTTTCAAATGTTAAAGACATTAATGACGTCATGTAAAATAACCATATTATCCCCTGTAATTACTACATAGTACATACAACCCATAACAACAAAACCTAATACTATTACTATTAAATACAACCCCCACACCCCATACAAGATCTAGAGAGCAAGAAGTAATTAGATAACTAATTTATTTTTTGGGTTTTCTTTGTTCGGAAGTTAAAAACCGAAAATAGTAAACTATTTCGGATATTATTGTTCGAAATGTTTTACTTATTTCAAATATTAATAATGTCTGAAATTTATTACCATTTTCAAAAATTAAAATTCGAACGAGATCTAGAGAGCAAGAAGCAACAAAACTACTCGTATTTTTTTTTGGGTTTATTGGTTCGGAAGTTAAAAACCGAAAGAAGTGAAATATTTTGAGGTGCAGTGCTGGTGGGTCGGTCGCTGGTGGTGTGTGTCATTGTGTGGGAGAAGAGAGAGAGAGAGAGAGAGAGAGGGAGGGAGATGTGCTGGTGGAGAGGAGAGGTGTGGTGCTGGCGGTGGTGGGTCGGAGTGGGGTGGTTGGTGGTGGTGTGGGAGGTGGGGAGACGAGTGATTTGAATCTCTCTCTTTTTTTAATTAACTGTTAGGGCACTTTAGGAATAATAGGGGGTATTTTCGGAAGAAAAATAATTTTTTGAAAATGGTTGAGTTTTGTTAGGTTGTATTTAGAAATTTTTGGGTTTTCACTTTCAACAAGTATTGTGAGTTGTATAAAGAAAAAAGGGTTGCAAATAGAGTCGTCCGAAATCACTAATGATTTGTTTCCCAAGTCCCTTTTCATGTCCAGATTTCACAAAACTTGAGAAAAAGTGAAATCCCTTGGTTGTAATACAAATTTGGCTCCCTGACAGCAATGACTCAAATTATTTGATCAATAATCTAGATTCAATGTGAATACGGAGAGTTTCATTTACCAATTCATTAGATATACGATGTAGACAAAAATGAATCCATGGATAGATTTTGATTAAAAGTTTGTCTTCACTCTACTTTTTCTATATTTTGACCTAATATTTTTAACTCTTTTGAAAGAACCGAGCTTCTATGCAGTCTGAGGTTAGATTGTAAAAAGGAGTTCGAGTAAATTCACTCGTCCTAAAGTGTTTTTTCCCCTCTCTCCGTGAAGATTCAATTTTTTCCTAAATTTTTTTTTAAAATTTGAACTATTGGTTACCGAAAGGGATAAACGAGACATAGCTAGTTTATGTTCGATGCAACGTCAGAAAAGCATGGTCCTTTTTGGAAAGTAAAGGAAGTGGTAACAGAGAAGTGAAAAATTTTGGGCTCTTATTTTTGAAAGAAGAGCAACAACAAATAATAAGGCGGATCAAAAAAAAAACAACAAATAATAAGCAAAAATAGTCCATGCATTATTTATTTCTGCCAATTATTTTAAAGAAAACAGGTTTTCATTCTTTTTAAGACAAATCGGCAAAGTAAATTTTTTTGACCAAAATAGGGTTTTTTTTTTTTTTTGTTTACGGAAATCATTTTTTTGGGATAAAATTAGCAAATAAGCAAACCGAACCAAACAGCGGATCAGATCATCTAATAGCCACATATTCATGTCCGCGTAAATCAAATGCACGTATTATTAGCAATATGATTAGGTCTTTCAAATTTGTGTATTTTCGTGATTGAATTGATATTGCGCGAATTGAGGCAGAAGAACAGGATAAGAGGCAGGGGATCATCCGCTGGAAAAATTATACAATAGCCACGCGGCGCCCCAACACTCTTTTCCACCACATATTTATGTAGGATTCAGGCCCCGTTCCGGAAACCTTCTTAAAAAATAAGTACTTATTTTGCAACTTCTTATTCGAAAATAATAAGGGTCAATCCACAAAATTCAAATACAAAGTTTACTTCACATTTTCAAACTCAAAAATAATGTAAATGAAAAAAAAAAATCACACCGTATTAAAGATCTCAATGAGATCTATCAAATAAGATACATAGTGATAGGAAAATTATTTGCGTAAACACATGATTTTTGAGCTTGAAGTTGCCGTATACAAAAAATAAGATTGTTGCTATTGTGTTGGGCGCCGGCGGAGGGAAATCGTACCGGCGGCCGCGCCGGGCCGTCTCCGGCCACCGGACGGCCGATCCGAGCCATCCAAAAATTCTAAAAAAAAAAACCAAGGGGGCTAACACGGGAATCAACGGCATCCGAGGTGTGTAGGGTGCTTGATCCGAGCACCCCTTTTCCGTGTATATATGATATTGGCGCCCATTGGTACCTAAATAAATTCTTCCAAACTAAGAAGCACCCTTCTTATTTACCGGAACAACCCTTCTTATTCAACAAAAAATTAGTTCTTAACTTGTTTCTGGAACACAGCCTCAGTACTAAATGTATGTACCCAAGACCACTAAATAATTAATCAAGGTAATGACTTCGGTGTCTCCCTCTGATTTGAAGACACCGTAATTATGGCATAACAAAATCATTGTAAGCATAACCGAAACCCATTAGGAGCATGACAAAACCATAATGAGGCATAACAAAACCAGTAACTTGCATAACCGAACGGACGGACCAGATTTTGCCACACCAGAAGTTTGACCAAAACTGACCGATCAAAGCGGTAACTCCAGCCGGTAAAAAGTCGATGTATAACGAAAACCATTAAAGGGCATAACAAGAAACCCGGAAAGGCATAATACAGGAATTGATTGGCATAACAAAGGGTATAATATTTCCTAAACGGGTATAACATAAACCCTAAGTAGTCATAACAAAACCATTAAATGGCGTAACTGTTGAGTTATGCCAACATTGGAATAACAGAAACTAGTGAAAAGCATAACCAATAACCACAGTTGGCATAACGAAAACCATACAAGGCATAACTAATAACAGAACCACAAAATAGCATAACAGAAACCCCTGAAAGGCATGACCAGAACCACATGCCAGCAAAACAGTACGACCTGACCACCCCTGCCCCTGGTCCCACCTGTCTCCTCCGCCTGTCAGCTTTTTGTAATTTTTTTTTTATATTCTAAAATGTTCAACCCCGGGTTAAGTGGAAAAAATGGGAAATTTTTTAAAATGTATACGTGTTTTGCGATTATGTTGACCAGTAAAATGTAACGGACCTCAATAAATCATTAATTTTAATAATCAAGGCCGTTGATTCGGTTGTTATTGGTTATTTGGTTGTTTTTGGAAATTCTGGGCTCCATCCAGTTTATTTTGGTTTATGAAGCTCTTCGATTTGTACAAAAATTCAACATAAGAATGATAACTTATGTTCGATAAAGCTTGTAACGAAAAGCCATTTACTTTATTTTTGGCAGGAATGATGTAATCTCTTGTACGCACGAGATAGACGGTTTTGATTTTGAAGAAATAGATAAAGTGGTCATCGAGTTGTGAACTATAGGACTTTAATACCTACGTAAGCATATAATGTGTTCCGATCATGTGGTTGCTGACATCCGATTATCATAGAAGTTGGTGACAAACACATAATTGATAAGATGTGCAATGTTAACGGTTTAGATCGGTCATCAGGAAAAACTATTGAACACTTTCCTTTTAAATTTATATGTTGAACCTTATTGTTCATAAACAAAGGTAATGTGCTTTAGTGTAATGTACAATACTCATACGATCGCAACACAATGACAACGATCGATACCGTTCATATTGTTTTGCTTGGTCTTTTAAGTGGTCTTGTAAATATTATGGTCTAACTTGTTTAGAATACACCTTTATTGGGACGTAGATTCATTATTAAAATGACATTTTACATCTGATCAAGTATGTATTGATAAGAGATTTAATTCATTTTTGGCAAAAGTATTCAAATCTTTGTTACGTAAAATATAGACGGTCCCGATTCGAAAAAAATAGCTGAGGCGGCCGAAGATTGGTGCAGTATGGGACTTTAACGCTTTTGGAAGTACCAAATGTGTTCCGATTATGTGGTTGCCGACATCTGATTATCACCAAATTCGGTGACAATGATTAAATCAACAATATGTTGAATCTCATCGGTTTAGATCGAGCATTTGAACCAATGCGAAGATTAAGGCAAAAAACGCTGCCGTTTTGTGTGCACGGAGAATGCACCCACCGAAACTTATATATTATCACCAAAACTTATATATTAAAAGCTTCTCATACTAGAACAGATGATTGACTTGGAGCAGTGGTCATGTAAGTTACTCAAATTCCAAGTGGACCAGGTTTTGTAACGCCCCGATTTTTTTCGGGAGCAATATAAAATAATTTCTCAAGAAAATTTAGCTAAATAAATATAATTTTCCAAAATAAAGGTTTAGCTATTACAATCTCAAGGAAATTTACTGATTCAAAATACATTAACTTCAGAGCTGTCTCTAGGCTTGATACGAACCCCAAACACACTCGATCTCCGTTCTTGATATTCCTTCCATGTCGAACTGCACCATCATTGAATCCCCTCCGTTGAATCCTGCGCCCTCTGGCAAATTGATCGCCAAAGCAATCGATTTACCAGGATACAGATGTATCCGTGAGTGATAAATCACCCAATAGAATAATCCAACCCAACTACCCCCTTACTCTACAGCTAAGCAGTTTTATCACTATTCATATGAAAATAATAGAACGTCAAACAATAAGTAAATCCATTAGCAAGCCTTTGAATCTCATATTTCATAATCATTCCTGCACCATAGTATCCATCGCCTTACAAACTCAGTATTTCATTGAACATGTTAAACGTCATGCTACCTTCAATATCACGAAATACTAGTAGACTATCCTCACAATTTTAGGTTCATCAGGCTGCCCTCAAGGTCCTGCTAGGCTACCCTCAATACTTAAGGTCCTGCCAGGCTACCCCTGAGGTCCTGCTTGGCCACCCTCACAATTCAAGGTCCATCAGGCTGCCCTCCAGGTCCTGCTAGGCTACCCCCAATCCTTGAGGTCCTGTCAGGCTACCCCAGAGGTCCTGCTTGGCCACCCTAGCTACACCGGGTCTTTCAGGCTGCCCTCAAGGTCCTGCTAGGCTACCCCCAATTAACACGAGGTCCTGTCAGGCTACCCCAGAGATCTTGCTAAGCCCACAACCTTTCATCTATTTTCATTTTCCCTTAACCATAACAACGTCTACATAATTTCTCATTTGAAATTACCAAGCGAACCTAAGTCCGATCCAACAAATACAACAATCATGAATCCATAATAATGTGATCAATAAACATGATATATTTCTATGTGAAAGTCAACATAGCAATTTATATTGTGCGAGTAAGTAAAACATATAGCGTTTTATGATTGGGCCAATGTCTTTAAAATAAAAAATTATCAAACAAGTAATTTAACTAGCAATCTTTCATCATTCTAGCTATTTATTTGTTATAAGAATCATATTCAATTAACACTATACCAATGCAATATAATTATGAACTCAATTATTTTCATTATCATTCATATATACTAACACGTAATTTAAATCCACCAAGGACAAAACACATCTCTGGGAGCCAAAATTATAAATTCACGAAGTCCAGAGGAATAACTGTAATATCAGCATCTTCTTTTTCAAAAACTACACGTGAACAGTAACTGTTCGAAACGAAACAGGGGAATTTCCGTGCGACGTCGGGGTCGATGTTTCCTACTCCAAAACGTTAAACACTAATACATAAACACTTAATATACTTAGGAGAAGGTAGGAGATGGATTATAATACCTCGGTTCCGGCCGAAAAAGCAGGTAACAGTTTCGGATGGTTTCGGCCAAACAGGGGAGACGACGGAGAAACGGAACGTCGGGCTGACCTCGGTTGTTTTGAGGATTGGTTCTGGGATGCTCCGGGTCGTTACTAGAGTTGGTGTAGATCGGATTTGTGTTCGGGTGTGCACGGAGCCGAAAACACGGCTGGTTTTTGGGACTATTTTGCAGCAGTTTCTGCACTAATTTGGGGCTGATTACGGGCTGTGTTTAGGGCTGAAACGCAGCTGGTTTGGGACTGATTTTTCGGGCGGTTTCGAAGCTTGAACGGGGCCGGGTTGCAGCTGTATTGGGGTGGTTCCTAGGAGCTTAAATGGGACTATTTTCTGAGATGTTTCGGAGAGGAACAAAGCTATTCGGGAACCGTTGTTTCCAGGCCGGAACGGGGCTATGTTTGTGGCCGAAATGGTGAAGGAGAATAAGAGGAAGAATGGGTTTTGTAGGAGAAGAAGGTATGTGACGTAGCCTTCTCTTTCTGCCAAAAAAAAGGGATGGGGAGATGGGTTTTGTTTTTCGTAGTGAACGTGGAGTAATATAGGGGGAGTAGTGGAGAAAGGTGGGAGTGTGGGAGGATAAGTATGGAGGTGGTGGAATGTGAGAGGGAAGTGAGAGAGTTAGTTCGCATAGGATTCTAGTTAGGGTTTAGATAGGAATGATAAGAGATGAGGATTTTGGGAACAAAATCCCATAATTTGTGGGATGATTACTAGTATCTATAATATCTATAATATAGATATAAGATACGCATATATAGTTATCAGTTGAATTAAAATTTTGCTAAACTAATTTTATTCACGAAAAATTAATCTAGGTTCTAGTTTAATCTAATTACACTTTTAAATAATTAATCGATTACGATAGACTATTTTGATTAAAAATAATTTCTTTATTCGAAAAAAAAAATAGGGCAAAAACCGGGTTGTTACAACCTATCCCCCTTAAAACAAATCCGGGTTGAACAATCGCTAATCGTTTTCGCAGATGATGTCAAGTAGCTTTTAGGCTTACTCCCTTTTCCTGAGGTTGGCCGATAACTCAAATTAAGCGAATAGTCTTTTCTTGTATGTTCCTCTATCTACGATGGAATCTATACTAGTGGCTTCCAGAATTACGTCGTTGTCCAGCATGACATCTTTGTGTTTTGTGGCTGTAGTGCCTCCAACCCTTTGCAAAATTTTTTGAACTATCCAATGTATGACAGTGACAGCTTCCCTTTATTTTCAAAATGAATGATATCAAGTCGCGACTTACTCTAAAAATATTATTCTTCCGCGTCAAAGTCAATGATATGGTCCTTTTGTCGATGTAGTTCATTGGCTGAGTCCGAGCGTTCAGAAGTCATTGTCGTATCACCTTCGCTTTCTCGGTCTACTCTTGAAAGTTGCGTATTTGACTCTTAGAAGGTGGGTCCTCCCCCATACATGTAGAGACCCGAATAATTTTAATGTTTGAAATATCGATTAAATGCCTAATTGAGAAAATATGGTTTTATTGGTGAATAATTGACTTGAGGACTTAAGTGATGAAATTGAAGTTTGAGGGAGAAAAGTGTGATTTTATGATTTGAGGATATATAAGTGGGTGTGCACAAGTATGGAATCATTTTCCTCCCCCCTTTCTCTCTCTCATCCGGCGTCTCCCATCTCTCTCTCCATCGGCTCTCTCTCTCTCTCCTTCTCTCACACTCAAAACTCCACCTTACACTCTAAAATCTTTGAGATTCAACCTCCCACCGGCCTTGCAATCACGTTCATAAGCTCGAAATCCTTGGGTTGAGTTCGAATCGAAGTTTCAAGGTTCGAAAGTCTAGGGTTCGTTCAATAACGCGTGAATCTCGCCCATTGTTTCGAGGTAGGAACTTCTTGACTTCTCTTATATGTTTACTTGTTGTTTTGGTGTAAAATCGAGCTATTGGTTGTTGGATTTGGTTGAGCATTGAGTTCTGAAAATCTGCAGAAATCGCCCCGAAACCTCTCCGTATCGATACAGATTTCGTGCTGTATCGATACGGTCAACCTTCGATTTCGGACAGTTTGTTCCGTATCGATACGGCTTTTACCCGTATCGATACGGGGAGCCTATCTCCAGGTTTTGTTCCTGTTGACTATTTATTGATTGTTTTGGCTCCCGACCACTTCTAAACCCTTGAAACACCTCCTAATTGATCTCAAGCTCGTTCTTTCGACTTATTGCGACTTTTTGATGCTTCCTTTGTCCGTTGGCTTCCTTTGGCACAATTGAACGTGGGATCACATAGTTAAACATTGTTTAAGTACCTATTGGTTGTTAATTGGATTATGTGACCGTTTGTGATGAGTTTGTGATAGTATTGGCTTGTTATGTGACGTTACACTTAAGAATGTGATCTCGGAAGTCATAGCTTGCATGTTAGTTGAAACTTGGGTCGTTTGAGGTCGGATGGCGGTTTAGGGAGTCCCGTGCGCAAGGGGTGGTAACACGGTGACTCACAAGGGTTTCATACTCAAGGGGTGGTAATACGGTAACCCGGTGTTCTAGGGATCACTGTGACGCAAGGGGTGGTAACACGGTAACCCTCGTAGTGGTGCACGGTAACGCAAGGGGTGGAAATACCTATGATGGGAGTTTGGTTTGGTGAGTTGAGTTGGGATGTATAAATTGTTGAGTCTCGTAGTTGATGCACACAATCGAAGTCGAGGTTTAGATTGTGGATCGATTGATCATGAGTAATGAGCTTCGTTTCCATACCTTCTTCCTATTGCATCAAATGACATGCGTGCATATAATTTTGGTTAAGATTTTCCTATTGGGCTTTGTAACTCAACAAAATCCTTCTTTTCAGGTACCAATGCCGGACTTTAGCCTCATGCGTGCATGCTTGGATTGTGAACAAGATTTTGGAAGCCTATTGCACTTAGTTACTTTTTCATCTTGTAATAGTTTAGCTTTTGGGTCAAGATGGCTATGTAACTAAGAATTCAAGAACTATCTTTTGACTAGATTTATAACGGTGTTTAAGCTGATTTGGGCTGTGATGCCAAGGTATACTTTCTTTTGAATTGGGGACTTGTCTGTAATTAAATTGGTGGGACATAGTTTTGGGATTACGAAGGCAAGCGTAGCACTTTCATTTAAAACGTATTATTTATTTTATGTTGAAAATCCAGGTCGTGACAATACATAAACAAGAAGATTCGATAAACTAAAATAAACTTCAAATGATTTGGAGGTCGAAATGTCAAATGGAAAGGGCGACATATCATTCTCTACGAGTCAGAGTACAAGTAGTTTGGATTTGAGTAGCAAGGATTGGCTACTATCAAGTTAATAAGGACTAATCAATGATGAAGGTTCAGGTAACACAATAATGATGATTCAAGACCAAACACACAAACAAAATGAATGGATACTTGTCTCGCATAAACAGCAATGGTTCTCACCCATTTATTTTGACGAAGTTCTAGAAACGATTACGAGGTAGAGAAGTGAAAGCCGAACCAGATGTTTAATTATCTTGAATGAGAAAAAAAAAATGCTTCGAAAGGAGTCTCATAAGAAAAGAATCAAGAGAGGTTGAAAATACTTAATAGTGATAATATAGTCAATTGACTAAGGAAGAGGATTAAATGAATGTATAGTCGTCAATCTACTCTTCTATCCCCCTTAAAACAATAGAACCTCAATGCAAGAGAACGCTCACTGTCTTCTTGGATGTTCATGACTTCGAGCAGTTCCACGATCTTCGGATCTATGACGGTGCCACGTCGGCTCAATTAGCATAGAATATAGGTGGTCGGTGATTGCAAATTTCTGACATCATCAAGCTTTTATTTGTCGGTTCACAATTTTAAGAAGCCTACAGTGCTCAAGGTTTGGGTGTCAAAATAGTCACAATGACGACGACTACTAGCAGCTGTTGATCTCGCAAATTCTCGATATCGTGTTAGGG
The DNA here is from genome assembly GCA_018127125.1 of Rhododendron griersonianum. Classification (NCBI taxonomy): domain Eukaryota; kingdom Viridiplantae; phylum Streptophyta; class Magnoliopsida; order Ericales; family Ericaceae; genus Rhododendron; species Rhododendron griersonianum. The sequence goes on from CM030788.1 coordinate 45,433,319, forward strand.
TGCACGTTAACATTGACATCGACGTTAGCATTATTATACGGGTGGCAGCGTTGCGGTCAACATTAGCATATTGGTCATTGGTTTCAACACTAATTCTTGTGGTGACGAGGTTTCTAACTATTTGGTTCCCCAAAGGCATCATGTGCAAGCATTTTGGAATTGCAATGGTAAAGTTTTGGTTTCACGTCTAATGACAAGTAGTGATTTCAAAAATAACAATAAAAAATTTAGTACAACTAGTCAAATCCTATTAGCACAGATATACAATATGCACATAACACATAAAGCCTAAGAGTTAGTCAACATGCAGAGCCTATGTTTTCTCACGATACATTCCCACAATGAACCTACCTTATTCGACCTATTTTCAATCAGTATCTACTCATGGAAGGAAAGTTTTTTTTTTTTTTTTTACTAAATAGCCTCGTCCGACAGTACCTTCTCCTTCATTGGGATTTGCTTCTTCGTCTTCAGACTTCGAACTTTTCATCTCGGTTGATCGGACAACCAAATATAATGTGCGGTTTCTCTATCGCTTTATTCGGATCAGAGTCACATACTTCCTCAGAGTCCAAATTGCAAAAGCTAATAAAATATTTATATGCTATACTTAGGTACGATGCCGCGGAGTTACAAAAGTAATACATAAGATAAACATTTAACTATCCAACTTTATGCTCTCGAATGGTGATCTACCCAATCTACCCAAGGCCGAGTGTTGAACCTGGCTCTGATACCATTTGTAACGCCCCGATTTTTTTCGGGAGCAATATAAAATAATTTCTCAAGAAAATTTAGCTAAATAAATATAATTTTCCAAAATAAAGGTTTAGCTATTACAATCTCAAGAAAATTTACTGATTCAAAATACATTAACTTCAGAGCTGTCTCTAGGCTTGATACGAACCCCAAACACACTCGATCTCCGTTCTTGATATTCCTTCCATGTCGAACTGCACCATCATTGAATCCCCTCCGTTGAATCTTGCGCCCTCTGGCAAATTGATCGCCGAATCAATCGATTTACCAGGATACAGATGTATCCGTGAGTGATAAATCACCCAATAGAATAATCCAACCCAACTACCCCCTTACTCTACAGCTAAGCAGTTTTATCACTATTCATATGAAAATAATAGAACGTCAAACAATAAGTAAATCCATTAGCAAGCCTTTGAATCTCATATTTCATAATCATTCCTGCACCATAGTATCCATCGCCTTACAAACTCAGTATTTCATTGAACATGTTAAACGTCATGCTATCTTCAATATCACGAAATACTAGTAGACTATCCTCACAATTTTAGGTCCATCAGGCTGCCCTCAAGGTCCTGCTAGGCTACCCTCAATACTTAAGGTCCTGCCAGGCTACCCCTGAGGTCCTGCTTGGCCACCCTCACAATTCTAGGTCCATCAGGCTGCCCTCCAGGTCCTGCTAGGCTACCCCCAATCCTTGAGGTCCTGTCAGGCTACCCCAGAGGTCCTGCTTGGCCACCCTAGCTACACCGGGTCTTTCAGGCTGCCCTCAAGGTCCTGCTAGGCTACCCCCGATTAACACGAGGTCCTGTCAGGCTACCCCAGAGATCTTGCTAAGCCCACAACCTTTCATCTATTTTCATTTTCCATTAACCATAACAACTTCTACATAATTTCTCATTTGAAATTACCAAGCGAACCTAAGTCCGATCCAACAAATACAACAATCATGAATCCATAATAATGTGATCAATAAACATGATATATTTCTTTGTGAAAGTCAACATAGCAATTTATATTGTGCGAGTAAGTAAAACATATAGCGTTTTATGATTGGGCCAATGTCTTTAAAATAAAAAATTATCAAACAAGTAATTTAACTAGCAATCTTTCATCATTCTAGCTATTTATTTATTATAAGAATCATATTCAATTAACACTAAACCAATGCAATATAATTATGAACTCAATTATTTTCATTATCATTCATATATACTAACACGTAATTTAAATCCACCAAGGACAGAACACATCTCTGGGAGCCAAAATTATAAATTCACGAAGTCCAGAGGAATAACTGTAATATCAGCATCTTCTTTTTCAAAAACTACACGTGAACAGTAACTGTTCGAAACGAAACAGGGGAATTTTCGTACGACGTCGGGGTCGATGTTTCCTACTCCAAAACGTTAAGCACTAATACATAAACACTTAATATACTTAGGAGAAGGTAGGAGATGGATTATAATACCTCGGTTCCGGCCGAAAAAGCAGGTAACAATTTCGGATGGTTTCGGCCAAACAGGGGAGACGACGGAGAAACGGAACGTCGGGCTGACCTCGGTTGTTTTGAGGATTGGTTCTGGGATGCTCCGGGTCGTTACTAGAGTTGGTGTAGATCGGATTTGCGTTCGGGTGTGCACGGAGCCGAAAACACGGCTGGTTTTTGGGACTATTTTGCAGCAGTTTCTGCACTAATTTGGGGCTGATTACGGGCTGTGTTTAGGGCTGAAACGCAGCTGGTTTGGGACTGATTTTTCGGGCGGTTTCGAAGCTTGAACGGGGCCGGGTTGCAGCTGTATTGGGGTGGTTCCTAGGAGCTTAAATGGGACTATTTTCGAGATGTTTCGGAGAGGAACAAGGCTATTCGGGAACCGTTGTTTCCAGGCCGGAACAGGGCTATGTTTGTGGCCGAAATGGTGAAGGAGAATAAGAGGAAGAATGGGTTTTGTAGGAGAAGAAGGTATGTGACGTAGCCTTCTCTTTCTGCCAAAAAAAAGGGATGGGGAGATGGGTTTTGTTTTTCGTAGTGAACGTGGAGTAATATAGGGGGAGTAGTGGAGAAAGGTGGGAGTGTGGGAGGATAAGTATGGAGGTGGTGGAATGTGAGAGGGAAGTGAGAGAGTTAGTTCATTCTAGTTAGGGTTTAGATAGGAATGATAAGAGATAAGGATTTTGGGAACAAAATCCCATAATTTTTGGGATGATTACTAGTATCTATAATATCTATAATATAGATATAAGATACGCATATATAGTTATCAGTTGAATTAAAATTTTGCTAAACTAATTTTATTCACGAAAAATTAATCTAGGTTCTAGTTTAATCTAATTACACTTTTAAATAATTAATCGATTACGATAGATTATTTTGATTAAAAAATAATTTCTTTATTCAAAAAAAAAGGGGCAAAAATCCGTGCCCCCTTTGTTTTTTTTTTTTTCTCTTTTGATCTACCACACGAAATAAGGCTTCACCTTAGCTACTGTGTTCTTGTGACTTAAATCAAATTTCAGAATTTTGTCCTTATTTGAATTTTTTTCGCATTTGTAAGTTTCGCGCCAAACTTTTGTGAGATACTGATTCGTCTCGACGAGAGGAATCGGAAAAGTAAATTTTTTTTACTTTTACCCAAGTATTTGAGAAATAACCACTTTTTCGCCAAAAAGTCGATCTAGGTTCTAGTTTAATCTAATTACACTTTTAAATAATTAATCGATTACGATAGATTATTTTGATTAAAAAATAATTTCTTTATTCAAAAAAAAAAGGGGCAAAAATCCGGGTTGTTACAGGTTCGGTTCCTGGCCCCCCCTCCCTTTTTTTTTTTTCCTCTCTTTTGATCTACCACACGAAATAAGGCTTCACCTTAGCTACTGTTTTCTTGTGACTTAAATCAAATTTCAGAATTTTGTCCTTATTTGAATTTTTTCGCATTTGTAAGTTTCGCGCCAAACTTTTGTGAGATACTGATTCGTCTCGACGAGAGGAATCAGAAAAGTAAATTTTTTTTACTTTTACCCAAGTATTTGAGAAATAACCACTTTTTCGCCAAAAAGTCGATTTTTGCGCTAAAAATTGGTTATTTCTCAAAATACTTGGGTAAAAGTAAAAAAAAATTACTTTTCCGATTCCTCTCGTCGAGACGAATCAATACCCTACAGTGTAAATTTTTTTTTACTTTTACCCAAGTAAATTTTTTTTACTTGTACGTCCGATTATCCGATTAAGTATCACAACCCAATAACATAACACCACGTGTTCATGTTGACAGGGCCGGCCCTGAGGTAAGCCCAACAAGTCTTTCGGTGTTGGGCAACCCAACCTCCAAGTATGTAATAAAATATTAAGCGCCACTTGCTTAGAAATGTTCTTTGGTTCAGCGGAAAAGTCGTATGTCTCAATGGTGCACACCCAGGTTCAAGTCACACGGCGTGGGATTTCCCTTTGTCGTTTCTAATTTGTTTTTTTATCTCTCTCGACATCTTCTTCCTCTTTAAAAAAAAAAACGGTTTAAAATACTGTTTTTTTTTGGTAAACGGATTTTGAGATTTCAAAAATGTTTTTTACACAAAATCTAAATTTAAAAAACTATATTTATAGTTTTTAAATTTTCAAAACTGTTTGTGTAAATACAGTTCCTTTAAAAAATTTAAGTGAACAAAGTGTGTGTTTTTTGAAAAACTATTTTTTGTTTCAAAAAAATGTTTTTTTTACACAACAGTTTTTTTTTGAATTTTTTTTTATACAATTGTTTTGTTTTTTCTTCAAAAACTGTTTAATAAACTATTTTTTTCAAATAAATATGCGTGAAATGAAGGGAAAAAGTTTGGAGGGCCCGTTGGTTTTGATTATGGGCAAAAAATAACCAATGTAGAATTTGATATTGCTAACTTTAGCAATCTCTAAATGGATAATCAAAATCTAATGTGTTTTGATTATTCACATTTGCTTATTCTACTTGGATGCTCTTAGGCTCCATTCTTTTATCCTTAACATAAATTTAAACTTAATTTGAGAATTTTGTCCTTATTTGAATTTTGCGCCAAACTTTTGTCGGCTATTGATTCGTCTCGACGAGAGGAATCGAAAAAGTAAAATTTCTTTACTTTTACCCAAGTATTTTGAGAAATAACTACTTTTTAGCGCAAAAAATGATTATTTCTCAAAATACTTGGGTAAAAGTTACATAGATCTCACTAACCACCACATCACCTCTGCGCGGACCCATATTCATACATGGTCGAAAATGATTGGTTCGTTGCACCACATCAGCAGAATAATGTGGTATCACCGTTGTATTTAATTTTTTTTCCATAAACTGAACCCATCGCAGAAGGTCCTCCAAATACAGAAGAAAATAGGATCCCTAGATCCAATCGTCGAACCCAAAAAACAAAAGATAAAGACACATGATTACTATTAACAATCAAAGGAGAGGCCCAAATCCAAATCGGAAATGATTTGAAACTTCAATTTCGATTTCCCCTTTTTCAAGCACAGGCACAAGGATTGTCAACAACGACCACATCCTGATCATAGCTCCTAAACACCAAGTACCCGGCCTACAGCCCCGCCACAACGGCGACAAACATGCCGTCGTTGAACGACTTGACAGCGAGCATCAGCATGTACCCGATCGCCGAGTTGACCCCGAACATCACGGCTCCCAACAGCCTGACGGGAATCCTCGCGCCTCCTCCGCCACCGCCGAGCTTGGAATCGAGGAGAGGCGTTGTGGTCGTGGGTACGGTTGAGGAGGAGGAGGAAAGGGGTTGTTGCTTTAGGGAGATAAGAGATGGAGATGAACGTGGGACCGTGGGAACGTGGGAGATGGAGATGAACCAGGTTAAATGGGAAGAGATGAATGTGGGAGATGGAGATGATGGAGATAAACGTGCAGATGGATGGACTTGTAAACTTGAGAATATGAGATGTAGAGAATAATATTCTCAACCGTGGTTAAGGGACTGGGGTTGGAGTGGGAGTAAGAAGGATTTTTTTTTTTTACCGGTTTTTTAGGTGACAAGTTTGTTATGTTATACATTCGGTCACACATTATATGGTTTTGGTTATGCTTTCAGTGATTTTAGTTATGCTTCCAGTGGTTTTAGTCATGCCATTTCTTACGGTGTCTCCAAAACAAAGGGAGACACCGAAGCGTTACCCACATTAATCAATATCGATCTCACACATATTGATGTGAATTAAGTTGCTTTCATTTTCTCTTCTAATGAATGAGACGTTACTTGATTTTTTTTACTATAATGAATGTGACAATATTTCATTGGTGTTTGGAAAATAACATTCATCCGATGACAATATTCAGAATATACTTTTCTTTTGAAAAAAATATGTTTTTTTTCTTGGGAAAAAATAGTTAATATTGACTTTTAACTAAATAAGAAGCCGAAGTTAGAAGTTTATTGGTTTAACTCTCATTTTATAATATTCACTCTCCTTTTTCCATATATAATGGAGAGAGAAATTTAATTTTCTCACCAAATTATAGTACCAAATATGGAAAATGGGACAAGATATATCCTCCTACTGCTCATATTCCCATCTTCCATTCCTTTTTCCTTGAACCCAAACAGAGAGGAAGTTAGAAGGGTGTTGTGAATGGTTTCGCGTTTCGCGCTCTCTTTCGTTCTCGCTCTCGTATTATCTGGTATGTCCAGAATGTCGACGGCAAAGGGGGTGGTGTATGTGCAAGATACGGAGGAGGAAGTGGCTGAGGCCGTGGCGGAATACGTCGCTAATCTATCGAGTAAATTTGCCCAAGAGAGAGGCATTTTCACAGTTGTTGTGGCTGGAGGTACTCTAATACACACACTCAGGTAACAAACTACTCCCACTACGGTAGCCTTATGTTTCTTATAAATATTAGTGTTATGTTTCGAGATAACCGGATGTCCGGCCGGGCCAACTTATGCACACTTCGACTATTTCTGAGGGGCTAAAGTTAACGACTATTATAATTATTACTACTACTCTATTATCATCTTAAGTTTTCCAAGAGCAACGTGACAAACGAAATTTTTTATTTTATTTGTCAACCGTTTGATCACTGGATACCTGAGGGTGAGAAGAATATACTGACGAATATCTGACTGGATTTTTTCACCCTAGTGATAGTCGTGATTAATTGTTTTCACAATTCGACAATTAGAAATACATCGATGGGTAAATTGGTCCTGATGAGGGCTACAATGGGCTCGTCCTGAGTTCACTTTGATGATGAATATTGTTTAGAGTTAATTAGAACTCGCCAAGAACTTTAACTGTATTTCAAGAAACATATCGATGAAATTTCAATAAATTTTAGACTACTTTTATGCTGAATTATATGGATTTGCTAAGCGCGTTATTATTCCACATTTACCGCATGTGTTCCGAAATCGTACTAATTGAAATCTAACGGACTCCATTTCTGGGACTGGATCGAGAAGATCCCTTCCCTAGATTTCTTCTTCAAAACTGGATTTTCTCCGGTTCTTAATTTGAATCTAAGGAGATCAACAGTTAAAATTTGGACAAATCTAAACCATTGTTTATCTTGATGTACAGTCATCTCAAAGTATGATCCAGATTTAGACTGTTTCTTCTTAATTGTCTAAATTAAGGGCTGGAGAGGATCCGATCAATCCCTAATTTTCCAATACTTTGGCATGCGTTACCAAGAACTATACGAAGGGATAGTAACGGAAGTTGCAATAAAATGTGTATTTCAGGAAATTGGCTGAAGAGCCGTACAATAAATCAGTAGATTGGTGGAAATGGGAGGTGTTTTGGGTGGACGAGAGAATGGTTCCACTGACTGATAAAGAGAGCAATTACAAACTTGCCTACGATGGTTTTCTCTCCAAGGTACAGTAATTAATTAAGTTATCAACTTCAATTTGGGACCAGCTGCTATATAATTCGAAATACTAAACGTGCCTTGCAGACCCGGGTATCGATGCTGCCGGGCACCCTGTAGTGCACATCACAGCCGTCCAAACGTGCTTTCAACGGTCTAGATTTAAAAATAAACTATTTGGCGCAAAAATTTTATTTTAAATCCAGATCGTTGAAAATACTCTTGGACGGCTGTGATTTGCACTGCAGCCCCTTGTAGTGTATCCCTGCACGCACTACAGGGTTTCCGAGTCCAACAAATGCATCTGTGCTGAAACTGTTAGAGGTACGCGTGCACTATAAAATCATAAACGATCGGAGCTCACGGTATATCGTTTAGTTTCCAATACATCGCAATTCAGAATTTGTGCATGTAACTTTGTTTTCGCACGGCCGTAAGGATCCAAATTTACCAGTGTTCATTCGGAGTCCGAAAATTCAATCCAAATCCTTGGCATTGTAAAGCTTCAAAATTTAATTAATCAGATATCGGTAACTACATATATGATGAAATAAAACTTAAAAATCATAGTGGTCGTTTACTCGTTTTTTTCTTTGAGAACAATATACTATGACAAATGAGTTATCGACGAATGATGAAGTTAGATTTTCTAAAGGTTTAGCGTATTTTACTTGTCCTACGACTCTTCAACGTGAAGTGAACAATTGAGATCAAAATTTTGAGCTATCGAAATGACACCCATTATGAACTCGGATCTGGATCCTCTCCAGTCCACATCACAACCGTCCATTGGTGTAATGGAAGAGTTTTTGAACAAATCTGAATTATTCATTGCAGCAAATGGACGGGGCTATATATGGACTGTCTCGTCTAGTCCAAATGTTGGACTGGAGAGGACGCGGATCCAGGGGCGGACCCACGTGGGGTCACGTGCCCCAGGGGATTTCGAAAAATCCAAAAAATATATATATATATAAAAATACAGGTTAAATATTATATCTCTCTTGATTCGAAAATAGAACTCTGCTTTGGCAGAGTGGTTACCGTGCAACATATAAAGTCACTGAAGCTGGGGTTCGACTCCCCCTTTCTACGTTTTTTCCCCATGTTATCCTGCTAGTACTATTTAATTGTTCTCTCACTCTCTCTATTTTGACTTAAATTCTCACAAGACTTGTAATGTTTTCCACTAACTGAAAATATACGTGATGCGTGTGGACATTACATTTTTACTTGACTTATTTGAACACATTTTTAAAAAAAGACTAATGTAGTACGACTATGTACTTACGGATATGGAAAAAAAAACTAATACTTTGTACGAATACTGTAAAAATTGCAATTTCAAGAATAGTAAGCAAAAGTTAGATATAAATACAAAAAGTCTCCTATACCATTACAAACGATTAGCATGGTGCAGCAGTCATCACAAATTGTGAAAAGTTTCAAAGGCTTGAGTTCAATTTTCAGGACCCTATATCTCTTATTTTTTCATTTTTGTTCTAACTCTTTCACTTATTTCTACATTTTCGTTCTACCTCTCTTCCTTATTTTTTTTATTTTTGTTCTACATTTTTCCTTTATTTCTCTATTTTTGTTCTCTCTTTTTGTTTTCCTCCCAATCCACAATATTATGAAAATTAAATTACTAAATTACTATATCTTTTAATTTATTTGCTTTTGACTTTGGCATTAATCTTACGGGTGCCACCGCGACAGTTGAAAATGTATTTTTAGCCATGAATATTGTGAAAAATCGGTTGCGGAATAGAATGAATGATAAATATTTAATGGTTAAACAATAATTTAGTGGTATACATACAGAGAAATACCTATTTTTTAAGATTGTGAATAATAAGTGCCCCCAGTATATAGAATTTCTGGGTCTGCCACTGCGCGGATCCTATGTATGAACGCGCTTACGCGCAGCGAATCCCATCTCTAGTTTTGTGTGTGCAAATTTTCCGGTGGTGGCTTATTACTTTAGCTTAAGTTTTGAACAGGTACCCATTCCCCCTACTAACATCCACGCCGTCAACGTCACACTACCGGCGGCTGCCGCGGCAGAAGCCTACCAAACCCTCATCAAAACGCTAGTCGACAACAAAACCATAGACTTCTCCAGTTCCAGTGGGTCCCCAAGATTCGACCTCATGTTACTCGGCATGGGCCCCGACGGCCACGTGGCGTCTCTATTCCCAGGCCACCCTCTCCTCAAGGAAAAGCAGCGGTGGGTCGCCGCCATCGAGGACTCGCCGTTCCCGCCCAAGGAGAGGGTCACCTTCACACTTCCAGTGATCAACTCCGCCGTGAATTTCGCGTTCGTGATAACCGCCAGCGACTTGCCGGAGTGGGTTCAGGCGATGCTGGCTGAGAAGGTGGGGAAGGCGGTGAATGGCGGTGGCTGTGGTGGCGGTGGTGGTGGTGTTGAGGGCGAGGGTTGTTTGCCGGTTGAGATGGTGAAACCGGGAGGGGAGTTGAGGTGGTTTTTGGACAAGTCAACTGCTGCCAAGATTGAGGGCCGAGAGTAATTATTTGGATGAAAATAAATCTCAATTTAATAAAAATGAAAAACAAAATAGATCCCAGGTGGACTCTTCTTTGCATGAAGATTACGTAATTATAGAGGGAGGAAACCTCAGTATTCTGTGAGGTGGCTTTTTGGGCTTCTTTCTTGAATTTGTTTTTAAAAAAATTGGGTTTCGGCCATAAATTTTTAGTTTTTTGATTCTTCTTATCGAAACGAATCAACAACCAATAAAAATTTGACGCAAAACTAACAAACATATATTTTTAATAAGGACAAAATAAAAGGCCAAGTGACATTTTTTGAAAAACATAAATTAGCTAGGCAAATGATTAACGTATGTAAATGGAAAGGAAAATAAGTTATCATAGTCTTATGGATGTGTAGTAAATTTATGATGCGTTTGGTCTAAATTATTTTATTTTAAAACACGGGGTATTATTGAGCCTCTACATATTTAAGAGACGGGTTTGCTAAGATAAAATACGACGATCCGGTTTATTGGTGCCAATACATCTTTCCCGAGATTGAACTTTTAAGATTGTAAATTGAAAGAAAATATTCATAGTATGATTTTCCAGTGGGGCAATTTACCTCTAGGTCCAGAAAATAGAAAGTAATTCCCACCAAGTCTCCTCTAATTAATGAAACACTAAAACCCTATGAAAGTGCCTAAAACCCTAAATACTGAAAGTGCCTGACCCCTAGGGCACCCTATGAAAGTGCCTAAACCTTAGGGTACCCTATAAAAGTGCCTAAAATCCTAGGGTACCCAATGAAAGTGCCTAAACCGCTAAAACCCAATGATAGGAAAGTGCACCCTAAAACTCCTATGAAAGTGCCTAAACCCTAGGGCTCTATAAAAGTGCCTAAACCTAAATCCTAGGGTACCTTAAACCCTAGGGTATCCTAAAACCTAAAATCTTTAAGTGCCCTAAAACCCTAGGGTACCCTAAAACTCTAAAATCCTAGGGTATCCTAAGATTTTAGGGTACCCAAGGGTACTAGGGTACCCATTAGGGTACCATTATACCCTAGCATACCCTAAAATCCTAAGGTGACACTTCCATTAATGTTAAATGTATTTTTGTAAAAATGGACTTAGTGGTAATTAAGTATTTCATCTCTCCTTAATGGGAATTAAGTGTCACTTTTCTGTACTTAGAGGTAATTTTCTGTTTTCGAATCAAATGCAGTTTACAAAATAGGAAAGAAATGACAGAATTTGTTTTGGGTGTCACTCATCCAAAAAGGCGTATGGCATGAGTATGAGGACTATTTAAATCAAAGTTTTTCTTAGTTAGCTTACCTGCCATGACCTCCAAACTAATCATATAGGCAAGCTACGAAATAATGTTGGATACAACATTTTTTTGGGTGCATGCATGTGTGAGGAAGTACCACCCCATATAAGAGAAGCGTGCAAATAGTCGTTGTATTGTTACTTAGCTAGTTCGACTTATGGTGTTTGAAAAATTCAAACTATTAGAAATCGGCTTGTAATCGGATCGATTAAAGCCTATTTTGAGATCGGTTCACATTTTCTACAAGCCAAACGCAAACATAATTTCAAAGCTCGTTAAATTTGCAAACCAAACTTTTTAGTTTTGGTTATTCCATTTTGGTTGCTCTATTCCAGGAAAGAATTTCTTTTAAATCCATATTGTTGAAAATACATTTGGACAGCTGATTACTCACTACAGGGCCGGGAGGGCCCTCGAATTCTATTACCTTGTCTCAATTTGCTAGTTGCTTTTGGAAGGGTGTGTCACTTTTTGTGGCGACCCGGGTTTTTGGCCCTATTTTTTTTAAAAAAAATAGAAATTTCTATTAGTCAAAAAAATAATAATCTAAAGCTACCGATTAATTAATTAAAATCTACTTTGTAATTCGATTAATATGATAATTTCTAATTAAAACCTTTACCTTACTTTTTTTTTTTTTCCCTATAACTTACTGATATAAGTATATATAGTTTCCTAACCACACACAATAAAAATTCTCCAAACCCACACCTTAATTAGCTGTCTTGCTCCCTACTCCACGCAGCCATCCCCCCGTCAATCCTATCCTTATCCTCTCTGCCCATTAGAGAAAGTCTAAGAAGCAGGTTCTCCACCCACGACTTAAAAAACAGGACAGCAAGAAAAAGATTGTGTGTGGTTAGTACTACCACGAGTGAAAGAATACAGAAATTACAGTTCAGACCATAGTTTTCAAGAAATTTATAGGCAAATTACAGTACCTTTAAAACACTTTACCAGAGCTTTTGAATAACTTCAGTTAGGACCCCTTTCTTTTGTACTTTTAATTCCTTTCCTTTGTACTTTTATTTCCGCATTTTAATTTACTAGTACCCAGTAATAACCAGTAAATCAAATTGGTATCAGAGCCTTCAGTACTATTTGTTAATTCAAGTAGCCAGATTAAAGATTCTTAGATTATTGTTATTTAGTTTATTGTTAGTATAGTATTGTTATGATCAATGATTTATTAAAAGTAATTAGTCCTAGTTTAAGCGAAATTAGATCTCAACAGTCAAAACAGAATATCCAAATTAAAACAGGTTTCCAGCTAGTAGAACAACTTAGCGGTAGCTTAGATAAAAAATTTAGCCTAGAAGTTAAAGGTAATATAGTAACCAGAAGCCAGTTTATAAAATTCTCAGAAAAATCTCTTGAGCATACCACTCAGATTTTAGAAACTCTTAATAGATCCAGATCTAATAAACAGTCAGAAAATTTAGACTATTTCAAGGAGTTACATTCAGAAATTTTAAAGAGAATTAGTAAGTTAGAAGAAAAACAGCTTATAATATCAGATAAATTACCCTGCAAACAGGATATAATAGATCTGACCAGCAAGTTAGACACTACTCAGCCAAAAGATATAGAAACAGAAACTAGAAATTTAGTTGAAAATCTTAAGATAGAAGTAGACAGAATAAAACAGAATTCAGTTCAGGTCAAGACAGAATTAGATAGTAAACTAAGAAAAATAGAAATCCTTTTAGAAGAAGTTAAGAAATTAGCCAATGGGGAATGAATAGTTGTGATAACTTATTTTATAAATTAGCATTAGAACATTCAGGAAGAATTCAACCAGATCCTATTGGATTATCCAGTTTCAAGCCAACGGGAAAAACTGACGAGACACTTATCAAGCAAAATAACACAATTATTGAACTTTTGATAAGTCTTAGCCACAGGATAGCAGAAGTATCAGATAGATTAGACCAATTATCTACTACCTCCGTCCCAATTTAATTGTCACTTTTTGGAGTTCGTGCCACTTTTCAATTGATTATATCTTGTAATTTATAATTTTTTAGGTGATTTTGAAAACATTATATTATAGAACAAATTGAGATCTATCAAACAAGATCCATATTGGATATAAAATTCATTACCAATTTAAAGATATAACTAGTTTTTTTATCCAGTTAGAATAGAACTGGGACAAGTAAATTGGGACGGAGGGAGTATCAAAGTAGAAAAGCTCCAGGAAGATAAAGCTTTAGAAGCCCTAACCTCTAAAATAAACCAGATTAGTTTATCAGCCTCAACAGGACATCTAGAGCCCAAAAGATCCAACAGATCTTTACAAAATCATACCTTTTATTATAACATATTTGGTACTCCAGACCCAAACAAAGGTAAGAAACCAGAAATTCCTCAGTCATCTCAATCTTCAGAAACCTAATAATGGCATCTAGCAGTAAAACCAAAGTTAGTGGAATTCCTTTACTCGATAAAATATTTGGAAAACAGCCAGTAGAAGAAAATAGAATAGAAGGACTTATAGATCCAGATATCCAGTTAGATCGATTCAGAAATCACAGTCTAGAATTATTAAGTCCAGCAGTGTTGTATAGATCACAGAATTTCGTTAACAGAGGTATTCAGGTCATAGAAGCCAAGAAACGAGATTCAGAAATGTTAGCAGGACTCGAATGGAAAGTCACAAATTTATTGCCCAAGCAACAATTAAGGCCCAGCAGTAATAGTTTTTATACCAACAGTTTAGGAGAAGTTAATCTTAGATTCAGTAATTATGTCTCAGCAGGTAGACATTCAGATGTAGGTAGCTCTATTCACACAGAATGTGCCAGAAGTTCAAATGCAGAGACAGAGCATATGTATATGGCATATGAACAACCTCAGTTTACACTAGATCAATTAGTTAAATTCAGCGAATCTGACATAATCAAATAAAAAGAACTTTTGGAACCAGTTTATAAACCTGATCTAGATTATTATGATTATCAGATCTTAGAAGGATACTATACCCAGAAACTTGAGTATGAACAACCCGAATTAGATGACAGTTCCAAGTTCCAGAGACAATATTTATTATAAAATAATATATTTGTCTTAGAAGAAAAATTCATGGAATATGATCCTAGTAAGAAAAACAATCTTTCAGTTGAAGATATGTTTTGCCACTCAGATCCCAGATCTAAATATTTTCAACCACCAGTTGAGAATATAGAAAATCATATGGTAGAAGTCAAAATGGAAACATATGACAATACACCACCAGTAATCCCAAATCAAGTATATGAAATGGGAAACATTCCAATCAGTAGATCTAGAATTGAGCCGTCAGCCCAAGAACTAGAATACAGAACCTATGGGAAAAGGTTACCAGTAGATAGAGATATATCACTCATGGCACAAGCAGGAACAGGATTAATGCTTGATGTAGCAGCATTTGATCCCCAGTTTCATAAAGCAGTTATAGACAGATGGGAACAAGCCCTAGTCAGAAAACTTTTGGAAATGACCAATTGGCACTCTTCAGCAGAGATGTGGTCATATTGTGAGTCATTTTTAGGAGACACAGCAAAAGGAGTTATAGAAGCTTATAAGAGAGATTTTGAACCCCAATATGCAACTTTAGTAGCCCAAGGACCAAATGTTTATAATTTTACCAGTTTAGTCAAAACTTTGATAATAGGAGCAGATCCTAATAGAGGAAACACAACATACCAGAATGTAACAATAAGACAGTTAGAACAGCTTAAGTTACATAAATGGAAATACATAGTCAGCTTTTGCAATGACTTTATAGCCCTTGCATCACAAACAGGTAGAGCATTAGACTCAGAAATAAGTAACAAATTCTTTAGGAAACTTCCAGGCCCATTAGGAGAAGAAATATGGGGAAAATGGAAAGCTACTAATGGAGACGAAAACCAGCATCTAGGAATTGGTCCTAGAATCCAGTTTGTATTTGCAGTACTTAGAGACAAGTGCACCACACTTGAAATCCAGAAAGGTATAAAGAAAAACAAGTTGAATTTTTGTAGCCAGGTCATATATACTCCACAACAGTATGGATATGGCAAAGAAAAGAAAAAGAAAAGCAAATTCTATAAATACCAGAAGAAAGCCAATAAGTATAATAGGAAAATAGCCCAGACAAAAGGAAAGTATAACTATAGTTACCAGAAACATGGTTATTACCCCAGAAAGAAATATAGGAGGAGCCAATCCTATAAGCAAACACCTAGTAAACAACAGTTTAGGCCAAAACCTAAAAAACATTTTAGGAAGAAAGTCCAGTCAACTCAAAATCGTAAATGTAAATGTTTTATATGTGATTCAGAAGATCATCTAGCCAACAGATGCCCTAATAAAGGAAAAAACCAGAAAACCACAGAAAAAGCAAATTTTATAGCAGAATTAGAAGATTTTGATAATATTGAGTTTATAGAAATGAGATTAGAAGATAGTGATACAGAATCAATATACAGTCTAATCAGTACAGAACCAGAAGAAATAAATTTCTTAGAAGAATTAGACAGTGATAGCAGCAGTAGTTCAGAAGATGAACTTTCCAGTTATATACCAGAATATACTTTTATGATTAAAAGTCCCAGCATAGAATGTATACACCAGTGGCAACATAATATAGGTCAGGATAGTGAACCTTGCTCAGAATGCAATGGTTACCCTTTTAGATTATTTAGAAGTGTATGTGACATTTGTAAGAAAAATGTTTGTAAATTTTGTCTTAAGAAGAACCATCAGATAGATAGAGATTTGATAGATTTATGTGGCAGTATACAGCAACCAGTGTTGAACCAAAGTTCAAAATTAGCCCTTCAAGAAGCGAAGTTAGAAGCAGCCACAGTTAGGTTAGAATTAGATCGAACCAAATTCCAGTTTGAAAAACAGATCAGTGAGTTAGAAAAGAATATAGAAATCTTGTCTATCGAGATAGAAACATACAAGATAGAAAATAGTAGATTACGAAATCAGTTACACGAGAAAAACCAGCCCTTAAAACAACTAGAGACAATTGAAACCATGGAAGACCACTGTAACATTATAGAATCAGTAAATAGGATAGGAGAAAACAGTCTTATTGAAATAAGTTGTGAAATTTTATTACCAGCTAAAGGTAAAAACCCAGGGAAAGTTATAGAACTTAAAGCCATGATAGATACAGGAGCCAGTAAGAGTCACAGTAGCCGTGATCTTATACCAGTCGAATATTACACCAGACCAGGTTATATAGCCAGAGCTGATCTCATGAATAATACTAGTATTGTTTATGATACATGTCTTATGAATAGCAGCATCAGATTTACCAACAGACTTCAGCAACAACACACTTACCCACTACCCGTGGTATGGATAGGAGACATTAACCACAGCTATAAGTTTATCTTAGGATTGAACTTTATAGATAGTATGAATGGGAGCATCACATTTAGCAAACACTTTGTGACGTTTCACAAACGTAGTTTACAAGTAGAAACATTACATGCCCAGAATTTAGAATCAGAGTTGTTAGCTAAGCGTGGTGGAACCATAGAAGAAAAACAGAAAATAACAGAAGAAAATAGGATAGTAAAACAGAAAATAGAAAAGTCATTAGAAGATATTCCTTTTTCAGATACACATTTAGACTCATATGTAGAAACTATAGATGATACAATTGAAACAGAAGTAGAATGGCTAATGGAAGAAGAAGAATAGTTAATCCAGATAGAGTATGATCTAATAGACTTTGAACAAATAGTACACTCTTTGTCGGTTCTTGATCGCAAAAAGAGAAGAACAGACAGAGAAAGACTAGAAGAATTAATTAGGTTGCAGAAGAAACCCAAATTCTAGGGGAAAATCCAATCAAACATTGGAATAAAAACAGAACTCTAGCACACTTAGAAATTATTAACCCAGATTTTAAGATTAGTACTCAGAAAATTATATACAATCCGTTAGATATAGAAGAATTTAAGAAACAGACTAAAGAATTATTAGATCTTAAGGTTATAAGAGAAAGTACCAGTCCACACAGAAGTTCAGCCTTTATGGTAAGAAATCATGCAGAAATCAAAAGAGACAAAGCGCGAATGGTCATAAACTATAAGCGTCTTAATGACAATATCCAAATAGATAGTTATGACATACCCAGCAAAGAACAGCTTATTAATAGTATCCAGGATGCAATAATCTTTAGCAAATTTGATTGCAAATCAGGATTTTGACAGATTATGCTAGACCAGTCCTGTAGACCATGGACAACATTCACATGTCCTCAGGGATGTTATGAATGGATTGTTATGCCTTTTGGTTTAAAGACAGCACCCAGTATTTTCCAGAGGAAAATGGATAGTATATTCAAAAAATATCACTCTTTTATCCTTGTTTATATTGATGATATTCTTGTTTTCAGCAAGACACAGGAAGAACACTATAGACATCTTAGGATAGTATTTCAGATATTTATAGATAATGGTTTGATTATTAGTAAAAAGAAAATGGAATTGTGTAAAGAATACATAGAATATTTAGGAGTAAGAATAGGAAAAGGAAAAATCCAGTTACAACCACACATTGCACAGAAGATTTTAGAATTTCCAGATAAGATAGAAGATAAAAAGAAACTCCAGTCATTTTTAGGAACCTTGAATTATGCTAGGCCATACATAAAAGATCTTAGCAAAATCATAGGACCTTTGTATAGTAAAACAACTCCAACAGGTCAGAAATATTTCAACCAACAAGACATAGATCTTGTCAGAAAAATCAAAGAGATTTGTAAAAATTTACCAGAGCTAGAATTACCATTAGAACCAGACTACATAGTAATAGAAGTAGATGCCAGTGAAAAAGGATGGGGAGCAATACTCCTTAGCAAACCTACCAAATACTCTGCAAAATCTACAGAAAAGATTTGTAGATATGCCATGGAAAATATAGAGAAAAGGGGAATTTAGCCAGTATAGATTGTGAAATATTAGGAGTTATTAACGCCATTAATAGCTTCAAATTATGGTTGTTCAAACCTTTCACAGTTAGAACAGATTGTGAAGCAATTGTTAAATTCCATAAGCTTCTCAATGAGAAAAAGATCAGTAATAGAAGATGGCTTAATTTTATTGATACAATAACAGGAAATGGTTATACAGTAGAATTTGAACATATTAAAGGAAAAGAAAATACTTTAGCAGATTATTTGTCCAGAGAAATAAATGCTAATATCCTTAGTTTTACAGATGGCATCCTCGAGCAATGCAACCAGTATTACCAGAACAGATCAGAGGTTTCTAACCTTTGGGAGCATAACTCTCAGAGTATTTCCTGAACAATCCAGATCCAAATTCAGGTACCTCATTCATAATATCTGTGAGGAACAGAAGTGTCTTTTAGATAATCTTTGGGACTCTCACAAAGATGTTCCTAAATTCTTAGCTTGTTTAAATGCTTTAAATATCTTCTTTAACCAGCAAAATGGGTCAAGCCCAACAAAAAGATTTTCATTTTATTGTGTTGCAGTAGGCCGTGTTCCAGGAATTTATTCCTATTGGCCAGAAGTTTTAAAACAAGTAGATGGAATCCCTTCTTCAACATGGAAAGGTTTTCATGCAAACCAATGGGCCAATCATGCCATTGGGAATAATTTTTACATCTCAGAATCAACCAGGAGATTAAACAATCAATCAGTCTTTGAGACTGCAGGTTTTGAAAACAACCAAGCTTTCAACCAGCCATTTTCTCAACAAATAAACTTTTGTAGTCATTGCGAAACAATGACCAGGAGTTTTAGGATTTTAAATAAGAGAAACCAGGATATTGAACAAGTCAATCAACAATTGATTAACAACCAGAGAAGGCTTGAAAAGGAAATAACAACTCTCAAAATGAAGTTGTTAAATTCAGAAAAAGAGCTCAAGAAAGTTAGAGACCCTTTTACCCCACTGGTAAAAGCGAGAAAACCGTCTTCCCCACTGGAAGATGAAGAAAGAAGTAAGTGGAGTAAGGAATATGGTCCGAAGGAGCTTTTACAAGTTAAAGCAACTACCTTTCTTTCTAAATTTCCTCCAGATTTTATTCACCATATTAGACATTTAGCCAGAGAAGATAGGGTCCACTTTCAAGAATTCTTATTCTCAGAACTAGTCAAGATCAACCAGAATACAGGTTGTATCCCAGGACTCACCATTACTTGGAAAACTCTTTATCTACAAGATAAAGATACTGTCCCACGTCCAAAAATCAAACCTACTTGCATCCAGGGACCATTGGAACGAATAGCCTGTACATGCCAACTCATATACAGTATCCCAAGGGCCAACATTGACATGAAGTAGTTCAAACCTTTTACTCTTATCTTTAAGGGAAAAGAGGTAGAAATTACAGAAGTTACTCTCTTGGATTTTGGATATGTTCAACAAATCATATTCTATGATCCAGAAGATACTAACAGATTTGGAAGAAAAATTGCAGCTTGTGTTCTTAATGCTATGGCAGATCAAGGTACAGCAGTTGAAGCAATTGTGGAATCAAAACTTCCAGAATGGACACCTACAGGACAACTCATCCCTGCTTACCACAACATCCATATCAACACAAACCCTGCAAACATGATCCTCAGAAGAATTTATCATTGTGACAATGATGAACCATGGATTTGCGAAACAAATTCAATTAGGAAACAGATTAGACATGCCATTGCTTTTACCATAGCCGAAGGATTCCATTATGAAAATCTATACACCTATGGCAAGGCACCTCTAATATGTGAGGACTCATTTCAAAAAATTAGGTCCAATGATCATCTCCCAGAATTAAAATTTCAGTTTGAAACAGGATATGATAATTTAGTCAGATATTACATTCACCAGAAGAACCAAGAAGATGTAATGATAAGAGGAGGAGATCCAAATGATCTATCTGACTTATCTCTGAATGATGAAGATGACGAAGACTATGACTTTGATGACGAAGCCATCCAAAATCTCAATAATGCAATGGAAGGATAAGCATCAAAGACAAAGTATCCCACCATAACTGACAGCAACACTGTCATCACATGGGTCGATACTTTATCAGCAAAAGTAGTTTGGAAGCACTTGCCGAAAGTAAAAGGGCAATTAACCACTTTGACTGTTCCAACCACTTTCCACCAGCAAAATTCTACCACCCTTGGACATATCTGCAGATATCAATAATGAAGACCCTGCTTTTTCAAAAGAAGGTTGAAAGATGTGACGATGCGGGCCAGTGATCACGCGGCATCTACTTTTCTTTTTGAAAAAACCGGACCTCTTTCCTTAGTAGGTTACCAGTCATTTTGTTGTTTGATGTCTATAAATAAAGTCAAGTCTTTCGGTTGTAGGTACGACTCTCCTAGCATTTTGAGCACTTGCTATCTGTAAGCATTTGTTGCAATTGTAATTGGTCGAGTCAATCTTCAGCAATTAAGTCTTTGTAATCAGCAGCTTTCAGCAGTAATAGTAAGTTTCAATTTCTCTCCAGTTCTTATTGTTCCTTAGGGACTCCCGAAAGGGAACACCTCCATGATCATAAATAGCATTAATATTGTATGAGTTATATGTTTGTATTACCCAAAAATTTTAATCCAGTTTTCATACATCACTAACACCCCAAAATTCAATTTTTAAAGAAAGAAATGACTTCAGGCCTTTAAACCATAAAGCCTTCTTGAGTCTAACCCGTTTTGCCAAAAGGTGGCGTTGAGGGAACAGTATTCGGAGGTAGGTTAAGAAGGAAAATAAGAAATTCCTTTGGATAAAATTTTTGACACATAGGAGGTAAGTGATAATGAAAAGAAAAATTAATCAATGGGTAATATAATATATAATTTTGTATACAGTATCCAGGTTATTTTAAACAGTTCATCTGGATCATGTGGTGGTAAGTACCGAGTAGGATTCACAAATATCTGATCACGAGCTTTTATCTCTTGCATGAATGAACAAAGAAGAACATATTTTAATTTACATTCGTAGGATAGAAGAAGAAATATTCACTAAGAACCTCTTGATAGATAGACTTTTAAATACAACCTTATATACAAATAGGCCTCGATCTAGTAGCGTCCTTACTAGATTCATAGGAAAAGAACAGGATAAACTCAGAGAATTAGAACAACAGTTAGCTGAAGCACAACTTCAGTACAGAAAGGCAAAGCCATTCCAAAATTAGGACTAGAACGGTAATAACAGATAAATTAAGTAGTAAAGTGTAATTAGTACACATAAGTTATATCAAAAGTCAGTAGGTTACACTACACAGGAATATACCCTCAGCCAATCACAGTGATCATGGGTTGGAGCATGGGTTGGTGTCATGGTCTGTAGACTCACTCCTGCCATTAATGACACCTCCATGCTCCTCCAATCATCACCGGCCACCTCTCATACCCCGGGCCGGCCCCGGGGTAAGCCCCGCAAGTCCTCGGGTTTGGGCAAACCCTCGGGGGGGCTGGGGCAACCCAAAAAAAAAAATTATGTTAGATACAAATGTAAAAAAGTTTCCCATGGTAGGGTAAATTGCTTCCTTGGTGTTGTGGTCAATGGCTCAATGCAAGCTTTTTAAGATTTAGAGAAATCGTGTTCGATTCCCAGGCGCACCACCGCCCTTTTTCCTTTATTTTTTTACTTTTATTTTACCTCTTTTTGTTTTCCACTCAATTCACAATATTACGAAAATCAAATTACTTTGTCTATAATTTCAATTAAAAAAAAATGAGGCACCATTCCACAAAGAGCATTTTTGGGCATTTGGGACTTTTTAAAATTTTTATGTTTTTCGAGATAGGTCATTCTCCTCACATATATCAACTAAAAAAATCCAAAAAGCTAAAAAATCAAAAGTTAGCAGAACAAGCTCGAGTTCTTAGATAAGTAAAGTACAATGACTCAAAATTTTGCTTCAAAAAATGCAATGAGAAGTTTTTTTCTTCAAATCTGATCGTGCTACTCATAAAGCACTATAACCGGGAGTTTACATTTTGATATTAATTCTTTTTGATGTTATTCAAGTTAAAAGAACAATGTAATTTTGAATTATTTTTTTACTTGTATTTTTTTTTTTTATGACTTAAAAGTATGTGGGTAACAAAATATAAGGTTGGTTAGGGATGCCGGGACCGGCACTGCTCATACCCATTCTTGCGCACCACTCCTTCTCCTCCCACACTCCCTTATAAATACCTCCTCTCTTCCTCCGAAACTTCACAGCACACCCACACATCTTCTACTGCACCTAGGAACAAGAAAAGAAAGAGAGAGGGAAGGAGAACTTCAAGCTCCAACAATGGAGGTTTAGAGAGACAAAAATGGGTTTGTTCATACACACCACCACTCCACAAACTCGGGTTCCCAATCACTCCACACATCAACGAGCATCTAAAAAAAAAAATTTCACCACCACCTCGGTCCACGGCTGCCCTGAAGTTCCCCGTTCCGGTCGTCCTCCCGTTGCCGAAAAACTCACCGAGACCAATCTCTACATTTTCCGGCCAAAATTAAGGTAGATTAATCACCCTTCTACTTCTCCCTAAGTTTATTAACACTCTAAGAAGTTAGTTTTAATGGTTAGAATTGAGAAGAAACGAGTTCGGAATCGATCGGGTCTCAGAAACCATTTTTCCGAAATGGTCACTGTTCATAACCGTTAGTTTTGAATTTTTATTTTAAAAATTACAGTTTACCCCCTTACCTATTTTAATGAAATGTTTCCGCCCCAAATCAATAATGGTAAAGTTGTTTCTATTACAAATAAGCCCATAGATTTACTAAAGTTTATATTTTATCCAATTAACATAAATAACTTTTATTTTTGACAAATTACAGTAATATAAAATACTCCATCCGTCCCAATTTACTTGTCTCAGTTCTATTCTAACTGGATAAAAAAGCTAGTTATATCTTTAAATTGGTAATAAATTTTATATCCAATATGGATCTTGTTTGATAGATCTCGATTTGTTCTATAATACAATGTTTTCAAAATCACCTAAAACATTGCCCCAAATCAATAATGGTAAAGTTGTTTCTATTACAAATAAGCCCCTAGATTTACTAAAGTTTATATTTTATCCAATTAACATAAATAACTTTTATTTTTGACAAATTACAGTAATATAAAATACTACTCCCTCCGTCCCTTTTTAAATGTCCTGCTTCGTAACTTCAACTTATTAAAAATACATCATCATTATACCTTTCACATCAACTTTTTCCTCCACTTTCCCTACTTACCCATCATCATTACACTTTTACTCACTAACTTTTCAAAATAGAATCTACTTTTAGGGACAAAATAGACAATTCACCAACTTTTACCCACTAATTTTACAAAATAGACACTTATTAAGGGACAGCCCAAAATGGAATACTGGACTGTAATAAAGGGACGGAGGGAGTAGTAATTATAGTAAGTTCCGTCATGAGTAATTAGCATATTGTTAGTAAGATTGAGGTAATAACAAAATAATAATAATAATAATAATGAATAAATAAGTTGTAATTACTTATAAATATTATCTTCTTTAGGTTTTAAGGAGAGAAATTACAATTTCGATAGTTCAGAAGTCAAAAGAAGAGAAGCCGCCCTTACGCCGCCTCGTCTTAAGCTCGTTACTGCTAGAAGCAAAGTAGAAACCTCTTATCTATTTACCTAAGTATAATGCTGATGTGCTATGTGTTTGAGTATTGAAATTATATATATATATATATATACACACACACACAGTCCGCTTCTATTGCGGGCGCCCGCAACTAACTAAAATGCGGACTTCTGTTTTGAGCCGTTGGATTGAGATCCAACGGCTGGGGTTTTAAATAGGAACTCGCGGGTTAAAATGAGGCATGGGTCGGGTAATATTGGTATCTGGTCATTACCCGGGTCATTACCCACACACGCGGATCCTCTCAGACCCCCAGCTTCCAGAGGAAGCTTTGCTTCAGAGTTCGAAGGAGAGAGAGAGATTGAGGGCGACGACGAACGGACTGCAAACGAAGGTATCTCTCCCTCTCGAGAGAAATCCTCGTCGTGTTCTCAACGCGGACGAAGAGAGAGAAGAAGAACAGAGGCGACGAACACGAACGACTGGAGTGAGAAGAAATCAACTGGAGAAGACGAACACGATGACGATTGGAGAAGACGAAGACGACTAAGAACAAGGTTTCTCTCTCTCGATTTTCCCCAGAAACCCTAACTCGATTTTCTTCTCTCTCCAGTCAAAGATACACGAAGCTCTCTCTCGATCTTGTGAAGGAGAACACGAAAGACCACCAGATTAGGGCTCCATTTGAAGTTATCTTACTCTCTCGGTTTGGATCTTTTTCTCTTTTTTTTGCAGAAAATGTAACGCGGAAAAAAAATGGTTTACAAGGAAAATCTGTATTTTATTTGTATTTGGAGTTAGGGTTATTTATTTTTTTTTTTCCCGTAAATGAAAGCATTGCATGAAAGTTTACTTTGCTCACCTTGTTAGCATAAAGGCATTGTAATTTGTATACAATGTATATCTTGTTTGTGAAGTAGCCATTCCTTTTTCCAAGGGTGACATTGTATATCTTGTTTGTGATGAAACCAAAGCTGAATGAACCAACACACCTTGGTAATCCTAAGAAACCTTTAGTGAAGTGAAGTATTTCCCTTCGTGCGTTCAATTGAAACTTGTGCCAGTTAAGGTTGAAAAGTACTCATTAACTTATCAGAAAGTTTTGTGGAAAAGTCGCAAAGCAGTAGTTTAATTGTGTGAGAAACTAGTGCAAGAACAAGAACTTTTTGCAGTTTTTAAGGGAAAACTAATCCTAGTGGAAAAGTTAAAGATGTAGCCATTCCTTTTTCATGTATAAGCTTATGCTCATATTTTTTTCTTGGTAATCCTCTTTAATGAGTTTCTGAGTTTGTTTATTTTCTTTATGGCGTGTTTGGGACTGGTGCAACCCCATCAACCAACTACAAGTTCCAACATCTACATATGCACCTAATGACAATGTGGATGCAATATCTGTGGTGGAGTTGGTACCCCCGGTGCAAGAGGTTGAAAGGAAGGCAACGAACATGAACTTAATAACTGTTGTAAGCTTCATATTTTCTGGAATAGCTCTTGTAATGGCCATGGCAGCTATAATGAAGTCTTAAGCTTCTTGGATGGGATCTTTGTTGTATGTTATGTACATTATGTTAAGAACTGATATTTTTTGTATGCATGACGAGACCTTGATTAACAGTTTGAATAGTTGTCACTTGAATTTGTGCTCAAACAAGATTAATTCTTTGGCTGCTCCTTCTCTTCTTTTATTTGGTTGTACTGTATGGTGAAGAATGAGATTCATAGGCAGGTTCTTGATCTATCATAGAGGTGGTACCGTATTTTTTCTCAATTTGGATGGTTAATTTGTCCAGATACCTCAAGCTTTGGCTTTGGTACACCTAGCTTTCCTATTCTGAAATTTTGGCTGTGAATTGGGTAAACAGGCAAATGACAAGTTCGCTAATTGTGAATGGACACGTTAGTGGTATCAGGAAGTTTCTGAGGGTTTGGGGAAAAAAATATCTCCTCATGGAAGTACACACATTTTCATGTCGACTAGCCTCAAAATAGTGTTAGTCACACACGCATGTATGGCCGATGCTATTTTCAAGTATGACCAACACGATAGAAGACAAGCAAAACCATCTGACCCCTCTTTTTCTTGCATTCAAGGATTTTCAGCTCAGTTGAAAGGGAAAAAAAAAGGGATTTTCAACAGTTCATCAAAGCATGGGGCAGAAGCAGATTAGTTCTCGAGAAAAACTACAATAACCTCATTTTGATTGTTCTGAAAATTTGAAAATTTGGCTGTGAATTGGGTAAACAGTGACCAGAATTACGACTCTGTTTTCGGATGCCAAAAGGACATGGTAGCAATTCATTCATTCCTTTAGTTTGTGATCACAAAGAAAATAAAAGGCTCAGCTTAGCGAAAGGCTACGTTTTTGTGGTGGTCAAGCTCGAACAGTCTGCATCATTTTGGTTACAGAAGTTTTACTTACAACCATTCTTTGCCAATCTACTTTTTGAATCTTTTGACATCTCGAAGTTACCCACCTTAGCCTTTCGTTCAGTTTCTTGCTAACCAATCGGATTCGAACAAAAAAAAGGGGGAGAAAAAACTATCGAATAAAACTCTCTTTAGGTTGGACCATACTTTAGCAGTACAACATGCTTATTCAGAATGCAAAGCAAAGAGGCAAAATCGCATCGTAAACCATACTTTAGCAGTACATCATGCTTAAATCAGAAAATTGACCACTGCCAATTGATAACAACAAAAAGACTACGTCCAAGGCATTTAAAAGTGCTATTACAGTACCAACCAAACAGCACCAGCAGATTACATCTTGACAGTGTAATAGTAGTGTTTCCCTTAAACATCTTGACAACAAGCATTCAGCAGCAACAGCAATTCAGCAGCAAAACAGTAGCTATCTGCTACCTTATTTCACATTCAAACTACATTATCCAATAGTAGCAAGTCCATGAACTGGACATCAGGACTGGACACGGCAGCAAAGCAGTAACAGCAGCAAAGCACTAGCAGAAAATAGCAGCTTGGTGATAGGAGAGGCTAGGGACAAGCCCCCTAGTTGCTCATCGTAATTTGAGTGTCTAATACAAACGGCTACACCATAACAACAATTACACAAACAGCAGCAGTAACAACACCAATATCAGCCATGACAGGCACAAAACAGGCAGTAACAGCAACTGAATAGCAACATTACAAGTGTTGTCCAAATGCAAAAACGAAGCAAGTAGCCATCTCAGTGTGTAAGTACATAGATAAAGAAAATCAGGCATCTCATGGCTCTGAAAATCCAGAAAAGTAAGAAAATCAGGCATCTCTTTTGGAAAATCTAAACTTGACAAAACCCTAACTCGAAAAAAAATACAATATGCTTCTAACCCAATATGCTTTTAATGGTAGTGTACCATGAAACTAATCAGTCCGTACCCTTTCTTAAATCATGAGAAGCGTGTTTGCTCAAATCTCTTTTGTGTTCAATACTTCTGGCCTCTGGATAGCATCAAAATTAATGAGTTCGAAAATGTACATATCCAGATGAAACTCAAAAAATTTGACAGAATCGTATTAGTTCATAGCCAGCTACCGTAATACAAGGTACATATCCAGATTTTCCTATACAGAAATTCAATCAAAACTCAAGTTAAGCATCAAACATATATCCAGATTTTCTGCTACAGATATTCAATCAAAAGTCAAGTTAAGCATCAAACAAATGTTGCAGCTCTACTTTTGTCCAAAGAATCTAATAATAACAAGTTACTGATGAAAAAAAATCCAGATTTTAAATTCCAGAAGAAAAAAAAAACCAGATTCGGAGAGAGAGAGAGAGACCTTGAATCGAGCAGTAATAAAGCCCTAATCTTCTGTAATCGAGCCCTAATCTTCTATAATCGAGCCCTAACAATGCAGAAAATGTCGTACCATGTCAGTTGCAAAACCCTAACTCGAAAAATACAGATTCGAAGCCAGAGAGGGAGAGGGAGTGAGAAATACCTTCAATCGATCTCTTCGTCGTCGTTGTCGTCCTTTTCTTCGGAGTGAGAAATACCAATTCGATTTCTTAGTCGATTTGAAGGGGAAAAAAAACCCCAGAGCGAGAGAGAGGGAAAAAGAGAGAGAAACCTTGTTCGTGTTTGTTTTTCTTCTTCTCCAGTCGATTCGTCGTCTTCGTCTTCGTCGATTCCTTCTCGAGATACAGCGAGAGAGAGAGACAGAGAACGAGAGAGAGAACGAGAGAGAGACCTTGTGGTCGTGGGTCGTCCTCTTCTCCAGTCGATCCCTTGTGGTCGTCCTCTTCTCCAGTCGATCGTTCGTCGTCGCCCTCAATCTCTCTCTCTCTCCTTCGAACTCTGAAGCAAAACAGATACCAATATTAACCGACCCATGCCTCCTTTTAACCCGCGAGTTCCTATTTAAAACCCCATCCGTTGGATCTCAATCCAACGGCTCAAAACAGAAGTCCGCATTTTAGTTAGTTACGGGCGCCCGCAATAGAAGCGGACTGTATATATATACTAGTGCTAGCCCGTGCCTACGGCACTACGCATCCCGTTTGAAAGGGGATGGCAGTTGTGTGATTTAGGTGAAAACCATGGGCACTTAACCGGGAAGTGAGAGGATGCACTACAGCCTTTGGATCAAATGAATCTAAGCCGTTCCAACAATTTGTCCCCACACCCTTCTGTTTTATAATAGAGATATTGCTTCGCACTTCTCGATGTATCAAAAGAGAGGTCACCCCAAGCGTAGGGTATAAGCGTCCGATTGAAGCATAATAAATCCGGAAGTCCGGGATCGTACCCACAGAGATAACTAATACGGCTTGATGGATTGTAGATGTAAGTATGGTTTCCGGCTTTTAATCAGCCAACTTGGTTTTTCGTATGCGGTGGAAAGTAAAAAGGCTAAATAAAACGAGAATAAACTAGATAAAAGGAAGGTTAGGTCTAGGAATTACTAACGCCCACGACTCGAGCTAAACTACATTTTTCATCCAATACACGGTTTTACCCGGAAGATAAGAAGGTTCGAAAATCAAGCTAGCTATAGAATCCATTTAGCAAACACCTTGAGCGACCGAGCTCCAAGCATCATGTGTGGTGAGTAGGCGAAGCTCTCACCTACACATGATCAAAGAGGTTATCACCTCGGTGATTTGACAAACAAATCCAAGCCCCACATCAATTTCCAAAATAAAGTTGCAAACTTTTTGGTGAAAGATGCAATTTTTACTCAAGCCATGGGGTGCTAGTCACCCCATGACCCAACCTTATGAAACTACTCACACATATCTAAAAAGATAAGAGCAAGCAAAAATCTACTTATCATAATTGTAAACACAACACTAGAAATAAACTAGCTAGAAAGATAGATCGGGAGAAGTTAAACAACTTTAATTAAAGAGAGAGTAGCAAAAACTTACTTACTAGAGTTGGAAATGCAGAAATAAAGAGCTGGAAAAATAAGAACACTCAAGAACACCAAGAACAATTCAAATCTCGCTTTAGATCTAAAAAACGGGTACAAATCTAATTTTCTACGTGTTTGTACAAAATGACATCACGCCTATATATAGTCCCTGAGTACGCGGATGGAATATTCCTCGATGATTCCCCCTTAAGGTCTCGGTACCGATGGCAATGGCTTTAAAAAGCATTTAAGCTCTCGGTACCGATGTCCATAATTTCAGCCATCGATGGCGAGGCTGTTAAGAGCTGTCTTCAGTTAGCTGCTCGGTACCGATGGCTAGGATCCTTGCCATCGATGCCGAGGCCTTATCTCCAGGCGTTGACCGCTGCTGCTTGGCGTTGACTTCTTGCTACCTGGCCTTGCCTTGGCCACTTTGCTGCTCTGGCCTTGGCCATCCAACGGGCCGCCCTTGGCTTCTTTGCTCGCTCTTGCTCGGGCCATTTGGTCATGCCTGCCTTGATCATTGCTTTGGCCCGGGCAGCCATGCCTTGCTTGGGATGCCTTTGCTTTGAGTCCCTGTTTTTGAGATAGTTTTCTACAAAACGCCACCAAACTACTTTACGAGCAACAGTAACTTAAAAATAACAAATTAAATAACAAAAGTAACTAAGACTAGCCACTAGCGCACCCTTTATTACATTGTCGGGTGCTTATCACACCCCCCAACTTGAGGTTTGCTAGTCCCTAGCAAATAAGACACGAAAAATAGAAAACTAACAACTTTCAATTCCCCCGCTATCACAACTTAGAACATGCTCAACTTTGAAACCTAGCAAGAGTTCAAACAATCCAACGTTTTATTTCATTTCTACAACTCACAGTTTCAGTTTCAAACTAAACAGGCCAAGCATAAGCAAGTTAAGAGCAAGCTAAAAAGGTTCGTGTCCTCGAACAACGGGAGGATACGGGACACGACACCTTACGAGATCAAACTAAACCATATCCACCAAAGAGTGCTGGATAAACATGCAATAGTGAAAAACAAATACTATGCCCTCAAACAACTACAGCACTTTATTCAACAGAATTAACAAACTAACGGATGATTATTGGATACGAAAGGAAAGCAAGCTATTCAACTAATCATGCAAATATCAGATAGTTAATCATTAAGGAATTCAAGCGCGCAAAGAATCAACTAAGGACTTTTTCAAGCTTATAATGACCTTGGTATTCAAGAAAGGGTTAGCACAAATGGGCGACGGTCTATACTAGCAAGGTCAACTACCCAAATGACCGCCGCCAACAAAAAAACAACCAAGTTAAAGCCAAACCGGCTAAACCAATCATCAACCAAGCACCAGATACTGAAGATGTGCAAGACTAACTACAAAATAAAGGATGCAAAAGACAAAAATGAAAAGGATAGAGTGGTTGGCATGTCAACCAACCTAGACCCCGACCAAGTAAGGGGAATTTCTAGAACCACCGACTCTCTACCAACTGCATGTAGCACCACCAAATCATCTCAAGTCATCATCTCACCACGTCACTGCCCGTCAATCATCCTGCTCATCACTATCATATCCCGCGAAATCATCACTGACTTCCCCTTCCTCTACAGGCTCGGGGGTATACTTTACTCCAAATTGTTGCTCCAGGACCGAAGTCTGCCAGGCTATCTCTTTCTTCATCTGTCTCCTTTCAGCCTTCTCTTTCCTTCTAGAACTAATCATTGCCACCCCTTGACAGAATAATTTCTTAATCCAAGAAGACTGTTTGTCCTTCTTTTTAGGCATCGAGGTCAAATAATCCCCTCCTCTTGCCTGTTTACCCTTTGCAGAATGAGCCTGAGAAGAGCTCTTCATGTCAAATGCCTCATCAAAGGGCCCCGGAGATAATTCTTCTAGATTCTCATAGCCCCAACCCCTTACTCCTTGCTTCCAACACAGGCTAGTAATCATGCACGGGAATGGAATATTGGCAGTCAACAAAGTATTAGCCTTAAAGTCTCTCAGCTGTGTGAAGATGAACATTGCCCAATCAATCACCAAATCATTTGTTAGAAAAGCAAACATGAGCTCCCCACTTTTCCTACTTGGCCTATGATCCGAGCCTCGAGGATATAAGTTAAAATGGATAACTTCGTTTAAGAACCTAACACTTCCTTTAAAATTCCTAGGCACATGGGGGTCAGTGGCTTTCAAGGGGTCAACATACAGCACACTATTTACTACGTCCGCATTAATTGACACATCCTTCAGAGGGTAATTTACAGATTCAGGAGGGGGGCGTTGAATTCCCAAATATTCAGCAATACTATCGGGGGTAATTTCAACATCAATACCAGCCACCCGAGACACAATTCTAACAGCAGGGTCATATTCCCAATCACCTTCCGGAATTTGCATAAACTTGTAGAAATCAATGACAGTATTCTTATTATATCCAAATAATTCCTCGGTCCAGAATTTCAAACCTTTTTGCAGAATGCAGCGGACACCGGTATGATCAGGGCTGAACTTGTTAGCGTCCACTTGGCGCTCATTTTTGAACTTCCTGGTTGCAAAACTCCCCTCCCATTCTCTTCTTTTCTCCTCTGCCATCTCCGCCCTTGTACGCCTCTTCTTTCTAGTGCGAGAGCCCGAGGCCTCCTCTTGAACAAAATCAGCCTCCGCCTCCTGAATAAATTCATCCTCCACTTCCTCAATTTCCGGCACAGAAAATGAAGCCCGGTGCGCGGTTTGCTTGATTTTCGGCATTGTGGGTTAGAAAGGGTTTGGGTTTATTTTTTTTTGGATTTTCGGATTTTTGAGGGGAATTTCTAGGGTTTTTTATTTTTGGGTGGAAAATTGGAATGTAGGCTAGGAAAATGGTGGAGGGTGGTTATATGGGAAGAAAATAGGAAGAAACAAAGGTTTGCGTGGAAAAAATTGAAAAATTTCGGATGAAAGGAGGGAAAGTGGGTTTATCTTGATTTTTGGTGGAAATCCTTCAAATAGATGAAGAATACTTGAGGATAGTTGAAGAGGTTGAAGGATTTGGGGTTTTTCTGTGGAGAAATGGGAGTTTTTGGTGGTTTAATGGTGGTTTGAGGTTAGGGTTTGGTGGAGTAATGGAGGAAAGGAGGAGGGCAGTCGGCTGTAGCAGAGGAAAAGAAGGGTTTCAGAAGTTGGGAAATGAAGGTTCAGAAGTTTGGACTTTGCACGTTCAGAAGTTTTCCTGACAAGCCTCTCGGTACCGATGTCTAGAATTTGGGCCATCGATGCCGAAAGCTCTCCGTTGACTGCTTTGACCACTAACCATTCGGTACCGATGTCTCAGGTTTATCCCATCGATGCCGAGCCCTTAAGCTCAGAAACTTTGCCTTCTATTCAATTTAGGCCCCAGAACTTCCAATCAATTCAATTAACTCCCCAATTTACCTTTAAACATGAAATCTTTCACACCAACACCCCTCCGAACAACCGGTCGCCTAGGTTAAAGCAAGAAACGGGCAAAAGACAGGTTGCAAAACAGGACAATGGGACTCGTGTGTGGTATGATCATGCAAAGAATGCCTTGTATCTTCTCCTAAGTGCGCTTTGGATTCCAAAATGATTGAAAATCGACATTTAAACACAATTAGAGATAGACATGCGATTATTCACCTAACTACGAGTTTTTTATTGAATTGAAAAGGTGGGGATATGGCCAAAGCTTGCTCAAAAACTTTACTCAAGACCTAAACCGTTCAATTTTCAACTAAGCATGCAAATTAAGAAGAATTTCTTAGAATTGCTACGAACTCTTGCCACCTTTCAATTATTGAGCATGCAACAAGTTACGAAAAAGAGCTAAAAACATGATAAAAGGAAGAATTTGCAAGTAAAAACCTTTATTTACTTTGAAATTTTCAAATTTTCTCATTTTTTTTTTAAGACTTTTCAATTTCTATTGTTTTTGGATTTTCAAATTTCTAGCAACTAGCAAACAAATAGCACATAAGCTAACCCCTCCCCCCAACTTAAAGCGATGCTATGCCCTCATAGCATTAGGAACAAGAGCGAAGGAAGGAAAGAGTGCGCGAATGTACCGTCCAAGGGGAATGTCAACCCCTAAATACCTCGACCAAGTAGGAGGATTTCATGTCAATTGCTTGCTCCAGTCCGTATAGATGCTTCCAGGGTTTACTCTTTCGGTTTTGCCCACTCGAAACCAAAGCTAGTCACACTGGGCCATATCCAAAGCTTTATCGGACTAATAACCGCGGCGCATAGCCGCACCCATGCTTAGGGCTCCTGAATGCCTCACTCACCCCGGCTTTAGACCCAAACTACCAAGGCTGGTGTGGTAGCAAATAAACCCTGCAGAAGACTTAAGAGGAAGACTTTCCACAAAGCAAATGACATTAGTACCACCGGCCCGTGTTATCCGGCTTCAAACCAAATCAAAAATAAAAACAGGAAACAAAGAAAAACACAAAAGATCATGCAAAATGGTTTAGAAAATGCAACACATAATGCAATGCACCACCCGATCATCACGCGATCAAACGAGTCATACTTTTCTTCCCATTCCTTACCGGTGGGGTAAGCAATGGGTGGCTATACTAGACCGTTGAAAATTTGTTATGCTAGCGCTCGTAATAAAATTTATCGCTCGACCTCGCCAAACAATGAAGTTCAGCGTCCCCTACGATCAAAACAAAGCAAGATAAGATACAACCTAGCGTGCACTCCAGGCAATATCACACCTCACCCATAGACCTAAGTTGCCACCGATAGGGGCCTATTCAGAGAGCATGGATCATTAACGACAAACTATTACCAAGAAGAACTAATGAAAGCCCTTTTTACACTAACACGTTGGTGAAATCTTTTCATGTGAAACATCTCCAAGACTTTATTCAAAACATAGAACACAAAACAGACAAACATGCTAAAACATAACCAAACATGACAAAATAAACATGCATAACTAACACAAAACACGACAAAGCACAAAAGAAAAACACATATGTACATTTAGCACGCCATTAATAACTATTAGAAGAAACAGAGCACTCCAAGCTACACTCTTTACCAAAAATTGAACTCGACCATACCACAAGATAAGATACTTTGAGTAAAGCAATTGCCGAATTCGTTTTAAAAATTTAAGTTCCACCAAGTGCATAGCCCAAACAAAATCAATTTTCAAGTTGTTGACAAAATCCACAATATAAGGATGATAAACCACAAGAAAATCATCAACACCAAGAAAATCAATTACTTCTATGATTGGAAATTTCTCAAAAATAGGCTCACATGCATCTTGTTTATCTAACAAAGAGTGTAAGGAATCTACCTCGGCATCCATTTCTTTAGCGGTGAGAGAATCAAGGCACGAAGAATTCGAAGGGACAATTGTAGCTTCCATAGACTCCAACTCTTCAAAGATTGGTCCATAAGCATCTTGCTTAGCCAACAACGAATACAAGTAATCCACTTCGGCATCCATTTCCTTAGCGGTGAGAGGTTTAGCCGACGGATCATCACAATAGACGCCCGACATTTCAAACATGTTCATCTCATGAGCAAGGAGTAATTCTTCCAGGGAAGGATCAAGGTACGGGAGATCAGAAGAGACAACTTTAGCGGTGAGGCATTTCCCTCTCGGATCATCATATAAAGGGGGATCCACAAGAGAGGGAAGAACCTTCTTCTCTATCGATGGTAGCTCTTCAAACTCTTCAAATTTCGAGGTCCAAACATTTAGTGCGCAAGCTTCATCCCCATCCAGCAAAGCATACAAACAACTTACTTCGGAAGATTCGAGAAATTTAGCCTCTTCGGCTGTAAGAGCGACTTCCAAAGGATCACTATAAAACAACTCATCCACATGTTCCTCCACCAAAGAGTCAATAAAGCGCACTTCATTCACATTTTCATCATCCCCCATTTGACTGCCAATATTGAACACATTAACCTCCATCTTCATATTGCCGAAGGTCATGTTAAGCAATCCGTTCCGACAGTTGATAACTGCATCCGCCGTGGCTAAGAAGGGTCTCCCAAGGATCACCGGAGTAGAAGTGGCACAAGAGTCGGTCGGAGTCGTGTCAAGAATCACAAAGTCCACTGGATAGATAAACTGACCAACTTGTACCAAGACATCTTCCACTACCCCCCTTGGAATGCGAACACTCCGGTCGGCCAACTGAAGGGTGACTCGAGTCTACTTCATCTCCCCCAACCCAAGTTCTTGATAGACGGAGAACGAAAGTAGATTGACACTTGCTCCAAGATCGAGCAAGGCTTGTTCGATACGCTTATCTCCGATGGTGATTGCAATGGTGGGACTCCCCGGATCTTTGTACTTTGGTGCAATGTTCGTTTGAATAATGGAGCTCACTTGTTCGGTCAAAAAGATCTTCTTTTGAACGTTCAACTTCCGCTTTCGAGTACATAGATCTTTAAGAAACTTAGCATAAGAGGGGATTTGCTTGACCGCATCCATAAGGGGGATATTGATCTTCACTTGATTGAACAACTCATGCAACTCCGCATTAAGATTCGGTTTCGCCAAAGCCTTCAAGCGTTGAGGATAAGGTGCCGGTGTTGGAACAACTCGAGGATCCGGTACACTTTCCTTTGCTTTACCCTTTTCCTTCTCCCTTTCTTCTAGAGCTTCCTCACTTGCCTCCTTGGGAGATTCCCCAAGGATTGTTGGACTTGACTGATCAATAGGAGGAGATAACAAGATAGGATCCGAGGGCATCTTCACTTGGTTGTCTACCACTTTTCCACTTCGAAGGGAGATTATCGCCTTTGCTTGCTCGGGGAAAATCACCGAGGAGCTAGCAAAGTGCACACCCTGGGAAGTCGGATTGGAAGTTGATTGCGGGTTGGGCTGAGGCTGTGTTGGGAATTTCCCCCTTTCTTGCTGCAATATCCCCACAGTGGTTGTCAATTTGCCCAATTGATTCCGAATATCATTCGTCATTTGGGTCTGTTGCTCATTGAAAGTATTCTGGCCTTACAAGAGGGAACCAAACTGCTCTTCCCAAGAACGCTTAGGGGGTTGTTGCTGTTGAAACTGAGAAGGTTGTTGAAATTGAGTAGGCTGCTGTTGGAATTGACTTGCTTGAGGAAATGGAGCAGGAGGAGCAAACCCCGGCGGAGCTTGAGCTTGAGGAAAACGGAAGGCATTCTGGGCTTGTTGTTTCCAAGGCAACTGTTGAGCAGGAGGTTGCATTTGAGAAGAGCTTCCCTCATTTGATTGACCCCAACGGAAAGAGGGATGTTGTCGAGTCCCCGAGTTGTAGGATTGAGAATAAGGGTCAAATCTTTGCACAGCATGCACCTCTTCTGGGACAATCCCATTTATCACATTCTTCAAGGCAGGGATATTAGGGCAAGATTCTGTAGAATGGCCCACCATCTCACAAATAACACACACTTCCTCCACTTGGCGCTCCACTTGGCGTACCGCCTTCACTTCTTGGGACTGAGCACTCTTAATCTCCAACTTATCAAGTTTACGAGAGATCTCCTCCAAACGTGTTTCAAAGGCCGTATGCTCCGAAATAGAAAACTTCCCAGAACCTGAAGGGCCTTGGTTGAACATCGCCCTATCCCCCGGATCAGCAAGCTGTCAAGTCTGAGTCTTCTCCGCTAGTATCTCATAGAAATCCCAACCATCTTCCGGAGTCTTTCCCATAAAATCTCCACCACCCATTGTATCCAAGAGTTGTTTGCTCTCTTGAGAACATCCCGTGTAAAAATAGTTAACTCTGAGATATAATGGGAGGTTGTGATGTGGAACTGACATAAGCAAATCCTTGTAGCGCTCCCAATACTTGTGATACGTCTCTCCATCCCTTTGCTTGAACATTTGGATCTGATCAATAAGCAACTTGGCCCTGCTAGCTGGGAAGAACTTTGTAGTGAAAGCATCCTGAACTTCACCCCAATTGCGCAAGGACCTAGGCTTCAAGGAATTGAACCATTGCTTCGCTTTATCCTTGAGAGTGAAGGGAAACAGCTTCAAGCGAGCTTGATCAAGTTGATTCTGAGCAGGACAAATGGAATACAAAATATTTTCGAACTCCCGGATATGCAAATAAGGATCCTCCAATTCCCGCCCCCGAAACTCTGGAATAACCCGAAGATATTCAGACTTGAATTCGAATGTAGTCCCAGCAGTCGGAGTAGGTATAACGATAGGCGATATAGAAGGAGCCCTTTCTGGATTCAGCAAATCACGGAGAGTGCGAACTGGAATTTCTTCGGCCATTGGGCCTTTTCTATTGCAATTTCGATTTACTTTGCGCGGTGGAGAGTGGGCAGGATACGCCCTGACAATGCTACGGATTCTCGGAGGCGATGAAGAACGGTGAAGCCGATTGGAATTTGGGCTCCGATACACAACAGGCATAAACCAACAAAACTACCAACTAACTACCAGCAAACTAACAGACCGGAGGGGCTAGGCCGCCACCTCAACAAGACAAATAGAAACAGAAAGTGCGAGGGGTTATGCCACCGCCTCGGCTCAACAATGCAGATTTAAATGAAACTAACTAACTAACTAACTCAATATCTACTCCGGCTTCGTTACACCTCAAGTTTGGCATGAAACCAGGTTAGAGGTATCCACCGACTTAGATACGAGCAATTAACAATTAAACTACTAACTATAACTAAAAAGAAAGAAGCGGGATACTCACAATGGTTTGTCGAGCCTCCATAAAGCCATAATAAGAAATCCCCGGCAACGGCGCCAAAAATGCTTCGCACTTCTCGATGTATCAAAAGAGAGGTCACCCCAAGTGTAGGGTATAAGCGTCCGATTGAAGCATAATAAATCCGGAAGTCCGGGATCGTGCCCACAGAGATAACTAATACGGCTTGATGGATTGTAGATGTAAGTATGGTTTCCGGCTTTTAGTCAGCCAACTTGGTTTTTCGTATGCGGTGGAAAGTAAAAAGGCTAAATAAAACGAGAATAAACTAGATAAAAGGAAGGTTAGGTCTAGGAATTACTAACGCCCACGACTCGAGCTAAACTACATTTTTCACCCAATACACGGTTTTACCCGGAAGATAAGAAGGTTCGAAAATCAAGCTAGCTATAGAATCCATTTAGCAAACACCTTGAGCGACCGAGCTCCAAGCATCATGTGTGGTGAGTAGGCGAAGCTCTCACCTACACATGATCAAAGAGGTTATCACCTCGGTGATTTGACAAACAAATCCAAGCCCCACATCAATTTCCAAAACAAAGTTGCAAACTTTTTGGTGAAAGATGCAATTTTTACTCAAGCCATGGGGTGCTAGTCACCCCATGACCCAACCTTATGAAACTACTCACACATATCTAAAAAGATAAGAGCAAGCAAAAATCTACTTATCATAATTGTAAACACAACACTAGAAATAAACTAGCTAGAAAGATAGATCGGGAGAAGTTAAACAACTTTAATTAAAGAGAGAGTAGCAAAAACTTACTTACTAGAGTTGGAAATGCAGAAATAAAGAGCTGGAAAAATAAGAACACTCAAGAACACCAAGAACAATTCAAATCTAGCTCTAGATCTAAAAAACGGGTACAAATCTAATTTTCTACGTGTTTGTACAAAATGACATCACGCCTATATATAGTCCCTGAGTACGCGGATGGAATATTCCTCGATGATTCCCCCTTAAGGTCTCGGTACCGATGGCAATGGCTTTAAAAAGCATTTAAGCTCTCGGTACCGATGTCCCATAAATCAGCCATCGATGGCGAGCTCTTAAGTGCTGTCCCAGAGTTAGCTGCTCGGTACCGATGGCTAGGATCCTTGCCATCGATGCCGAGGCCTTATCTCCAGGCGTTGACCGCTGCTGCTTGGCGTTGACTTCTTGCTTCCTGGCCTTGCCTTGGCTGCTTCGCTCGGGCCACCTTGGCCTTGCCTTGGCCACTTTGCTGCTCTGGCCTTGGCCATCCAACGGGCCGCCCTTGACTTCTTTGCTCGCTCTTGCTCGGGCCATTTGGTCATGCCTGCCTTGATCATTGCTTTGGCCCGGGCAGCCATGCCTTGCTTGGGATGCCTTTGCTTTGAGTCCCTGTTTTTGAGATAGTTTTCTACAAAACGCCACCAAACTACTTTACTAGCAACAGTAACTTAAAAATAACAAATTAAATAACAAAAGTAACTAAGACTAGCCACTAGCGCACCCTTTATTACATTGTCGGGTGCTTATCAGATATATATATATTTGTGATAACACATGTTAAAATTAGTATACTAATTCTAGAAATTGAATGTTGAATGCCGTGAGTTATTTTATGAAGTTGTGCCGTTATATGTTACTATGCTATTTTGAATTGAAATGAACGTTAATGACAAGCTTCGAAACAACAATGTGAACGCGAGAAAATGATGCATGTCTACGAGAAACGAAAAGTAATGAGAAAATGAAATGTGAAAAGGGTCGATGATTGTGTGAGCATGAGAACCCGGTAGGTCCATTGAAGATGGTCAGTGGAATCATGGCTCGGGTATGCGTGTGTGAGCATGGGAGCTCGGTAGGTCTTGAAAGAATGGTCGGCGGAACCATGGCTCAGGTGTGCGTGTGTGGTCTAGGAGTCCGGTAGGTCCTGAAAGAATGGTCAACGGAACTAGTGTCGTGTGTGTGGAGAAATGTGAAATGATTAAAGACTGAGAGCCCGATAGGTCCTGAAAGAGACGGTCAGCGGAATTAGTGTTTTTGGGTGGCAAAATCTGAATTTAGCCTGGGAGCCCGATAGGTCCTGAAAGATGGTCAGCGGAACCAGTGCTCGAGGAAATAAGATGGAAAGTATAATCGATACTTGAAAAATAATGACACTAATTACGATATGCTGCGATGATGATAAACTCTGATAAAACACTAACGTTTCATTTGTTGATTTGATTTTATGTGTACATTGATTTGATTATGTGTGATGAAATGTTAAACTTTTGTATTTTTCAATTACAAAATTATATGATATTTTTGCTAGTGTAAGGGACATAGGGGTTGGAGTTAGCTACTGAGCTTATTTGCTCACGGTGTTACTTTTGTGACCCTGACATACTATGCTAGACTTTGGTGACATACAGGGAGATTAAGATAGCTCGGATGAGTACGAAGCAGAACAGACTGCTGAAGAAGGAGGACGTCAAGAGGAGTAGAGATTACCTTAGTACCCCTCCCTTTGAATTCAATAGAAATGTAATTTGAAACTTAAGATTTGATTATTTGTAATGACTTATTTATCATTTTATCCAAAGAAATGATTTATATTTTTTTTTACTATATTTAAATTAATGCTCCCAAAAATCGGGGCGTTACACTTTTGAATAATATATTTTTTAATTTTTAAAATTCTACTTCATCCGTCTCATTTTAGTTGGTTTTATTGAAGATTGTGCCATTTTGAAATCTAAAAATAAATTACTGTTTGAAAAAGTTAGGAGTTTTTTTTTCTTGAAAGCATCTTATGTTTTAGGTCAAAATAACAATACGTTACGTAATAAGCAAACAAAATGAGATTGAAGAAATACGTAATTTTGAAAACATTGTTTGGGGGAGAAATTAATACCTACTCCAGTACCTATCAAAAAGATTCATATTAGGAATAATATTTATCAATTAAAAATTTTAATAAATTTTATTCAGTTACAATAGAATGAGGAACAATCTATGGGTTAAATGGGTTCATGTTTATATCCTCAAAGGACAAAGTTTATGGGGGATTCAGTGTCTTAGTGAGGCTTCTTGGGTAATGCGAAAGTTGATGAAGCTGGGAGCTACCTACCAAAGTTGGATCAGGTACATTATTGGCAATGGTAATGATACTTTCCTTTAGACTGATAATTGGCACCCTTTAGGAATGTTATACCAGCAATTTGGGGTGGCTGTGGTGTCTAATCGGGGAGGCTGTGGTGTCTAATCGAGGTCTTGTTTTGCGTGCTAAAGTTGCTTCTATTATTGATCAAGGACAATGAAAGTGGCCAAGGATAAGGAACAAAGCTGTATTGAGCATTATACGGAATACTCTTGAAATTTTTTTGCCTTCCACCTCTGATTGTGATAAAGTTGTGTGGACCCTAATTGCTAATGGCTCCTTCTCGGTGAAATCTGCTTGGGAGGCGTGTCGAAAGCGCAATCCCATCCAACCTTGGTATAGCTTGGTCTGGTTTAGTCAAGGAGTGTCTCATTGGAGTTTTATAAAATGGGTTGCCATTCTAGGTAGGCTATCCACTAGAGACAGATTGTTTAGTTGGGGTGTAACTGTGAGCCCTCAATGTGTGTTGTGCATGGATGGTGTGGAGTCACATTATCACCTCTTTTTTGCGTGCCAATTCTCTTTTGATATATGGAAGCAAATTCTGACCTGTAATGGTATTCACAGGGCCTGTCTTGCCTTTATCTCAAGAAGTTGCTTGGACTGTGCAAAGTTATACAGGTAAAGGGTTTAGAAACAGCATTTACAAACTGTCATTGGCTGCTTCTGTTTACTTCTTATGGGGAGAACGTTAGGGCAAGTCCAGAAGTGTTACTGAGGTTACTAATGAAATTTTTGATACTATTCGTGCCAAGCTCAGTTCTTGGAG
Source organism: Rhododendron griersonianum (assembly GCA_018127125.1). Classification (NCBI taxonomy): domain Eukaryota; kingdom Viridiplantae; phylum Streptophyta; class Magnoliopsida; order Ericales; family Ericaceae; genus Rhododendron; species Rhododendron griersonianum. Next base: position 45,475,312 of record CM030788.1, read on the forward strand.
TACTGTGACGTTCCATATCCAAAATAGGGGGTTGTGTGAGGATTGGCTTCTTAATTCTCGAATTTTTGGGATAAATAATTGTAGATAGAGAGCTTTTGTTTTTCTTTGGTTTTGGTGTATAGTTGGGCCAAGGGTATGCCCTTGTGAGATTTTGTAGCTTCTTGCGCGGTTTTTGGTGAAATAAAATTTACTTTTAAAAAAATGAACAAATAAATTCGGATAAAAAAATTAAAAATTAAAAATGAGGGGGTAGGACCCACCATTTTAAACAGTGAATAAATATCGGCCAGATGTTTTTGTAGTGCGTATCCCATATTCCATATGAGCGAATCAGCGACAATTAAAAAGAAGAAAAAGAAACAAATTGGAGAACAAGCAATTCCTGCGTAAAAAAACAATCTTGCTGCATAAAATCTGGAAATCATCCATGGCGGGTGGGCAAGGGGATGCGAAAGTTGAGGTGTTTGATGCTGAGGAAGATGTGGCCGTGGCTCTAGCAAAATACATTGCTCGTCTATCAGACGTACACACAAAGGGGAAAGGTGTCTTCACCGTTATTCTCTCCGGAGGTACTCTCATCGATACAATGAGGTGATCGACTTAACTCTTTTATTCTCTCTGGTTTCTTAGTTTGCTCCTCCAATTTTCATGGTGTGCTTTTTTGGGTTCTTGGGGGTTTCTCGTCTTTGTTAGCTACTACTTGGTAAGTTTCCGGTTGTATGCTACTTGTTTGATAAAATGTGCCAATTACAAGGACCGAGCTCCCCACCCAGTTTTATTAGGGTCCAGTCCACAAAACCCTTTCCGTTTTTTATGTCAAGGGTACTTTTTTTTTTGGTCTTTTTTTACAACTTTGAGCAGCCAATATAATGCAAAAACAGAAGTTATATCTTAACGTTTTCACATTGGGCTTTGAGTTTTTCTAGGTGGAATGAGTTCAAAACTCTGGGTATTTGTTGGCTATTGTTTCTTTCTTTTTTTGATATGTAGGCTATTGTTTCTATGTACAAGGTTTACTAATCTGGTCAGTCGGGTCTAAATTATCTTTTTTATGATACTTTTTGAATCATGGATGAAATTCAAATAGGGAAAATTTCCTCGGAAATAATTCAAAGGATCAACCATACACTGTAAAAATGAAAGGAAAATACACCCTTTTCCGGTACAACACAAGTTAGGAAAAATGATTTTTACTGGAGAATATTTTACGTTGAAACAAAAGACCAAAAGGCATAAGGTATAGATTATGGTGAAAGTAAAAGTAACAAATTTTCATCCCTAGCTTAAGTGGCATACAGTTTATGGTTATGTTTGATGGTGATATTCCAGGAAATTGGCCGAACCTCCGTATCTTGATGCAATCGATTGGTCAAAATGGCACGTGTTTTGGTTGGATGAGAGAGTAGTACACAAAACTGATCCTCTAAGCAACTATAAACTCGCCTATGATGGGTTGTTATCCAAGGTATTATTCGAAAACATCCTCTTTCTTAGTTCTTTTTTAAATTGTTTGGTTTTTTATGAGTGATGCTTCATCTTGGGCACCATAGCCATTTTAAGAGGACCATAGGTACCCACATGCATAAATAAATTGTGGCAAAGGAAGCCTTCAAAGCAATAGGAAAGGGCATAATAAATTGGAAGCAAAGCATGTGCCCTTAAACTTGCTCAATCCTTCCAATGGGGCCACATTTAGCTTTTAAGTAATTTCAAGCATCATCTTTTGGAATCAACATTTTACTTTGTATCCAGTTCTTTGCTATATAGCACCGACACTCCAAAAGGGCGCCGTGTCCACGTATTGGACACGGGGACACGGCAGGGACACGCGGGGACACGTATTGGACACGCCACGTGGCGTGTCCAATAATTTTTATTATTATTTGATTGGGGACACGGCGGGGGACACGGCTGAGGGTCAAAATGTAATATTTTTTAAAATTTTTGGGGGTTAATATGAAATTATTCAAACATTTGGGTTAAACTGTAATTATGCCTTTGAAAAAAATTTATACAATTTGTGAAATTATTCATATACAATGGTTCATAATTTTTCTTTTATTTATGTACATATATTTATTTTTTATTTATTTATACACGTGGCGTGTCCCCCGCCGTGTCCGTGTCCCTATTTTTTTAGAATTGCCGTGTCCCGTGTCCGTGTCCGTGCTACATAGGTTCTTTGATTTGTAGTTCATCTTGAACTATTGAGTTGACCATGCTCATCCACTATTATTTCTTTGTGCATGAGGTAGGGCAGCTGCACCTTGTAGTCAGAGGGTGCAAGTGATCCCCTGATTGTTTGAACGAACCGTCTAGCAGAACAAGGAAACTCCGGAACCAAACTTTTTAGAACTGGAAAAAAAAAACCACTCCACTCTAGCTACACCATATTCCCTTCATCAATCAGGCTTCTCCGTAGTCTGTGGTTGGATTGCAGAGAGCTATCCATGTAACCTCGGCTATCCAAAAGCAGTTTTAATGGTTAAGATTTGTTGAAAGAATATTCCCAGGAAGAGAATAGCATCTTACCGGGAAGAGTCTGTTTAATCTGGATCATTGATTTGCGAAATAAACGACCGAGATATAATTGCATAGGCTTCTTTGTAGTCCGATAGAAGAGAAACTGGTTCCTTCTTTAATCTCTCTTTTTCTCGAAAAAAGTACACTAGAACCCTGATAATCTTACCCTAAAAGTTTGAAACGCATGTGTATACAAGACAAAAATCTATAAAAAAAAAAATCTCATTTTGTCGCTCTGCTTCATATCATTGACCCCTTCTTTCTGAATGCATTTTTGCATAACAATGTATGAAGACGTTACAAATTTACGTTTTGCTTATGTTTCGAAAGTTCATTTCAAGTTTATAGGTTTATTGGAAGCAGAGCCCAATTGTTAGTGTTAAATATTGTATTAGAATAAGTGACTAGTAGTAGCATTGATGTCTGTTATGTCGCCGCTAAGTTGAATTCCTGGAGCCGCACCTGACCTGAGAGAGTCCATACTTTTCTTTTGTTGCCATTTCTAATTAATACTTAATTATCCAACTGTTCTACCAAGCAGATTTCATTAGCCTTTTATTTTAACAGGTTGCGATTCCCCCCAACAATGTGTATGCTATCAATGATGCATTGCCTGCACCAGAGGATGCTGCTGACGATTATGAGGCTTGTCTCAAAAGCTTGGTTGAGAAAAAGGTCCTAGAATTATCACAGGCTAGCAGTTTCCCAAAGTTTGATCTCATGTTACTTGGTATGGGTCCAGACGGACATGTAGCTTCTCTATTCCCCAAGCACCCTCTTCTTCAGGAGAAAAACCGTTGGGTAACCTACATTAAGGACTCACCAAAAATGCCTCCAGAGAGGATTACTTTCACTTTTCCAGTTATCAACTCGTCTGCATATATTGCCCTCGTGGTGACTGGAGCTGATTTAGCCAAAGCCGTGCATATAGCTCTGGGAAATCACGAGCCTTCTGATTTTTTGCCTGTTCAGATGGTTTCACCCGAAGGAGAGCTGACGTGGTTTTTGGACAAACCAGCAGCTTCTAAGATTTAAGCTTGTAGCCTTGAATGGCTAAAGTTTATTGTTGTGAAATATTAAGTAGCTGTTTGAAAATAAGAAAGGAAAGAGATGTACTGTGTGTTGTGTGGCTTGATTGCAAAATAAAATATGAAGTATTAAGTTGCTGTTTGAAAATAAGAAAGGAAAGAGATGTACTGTGGTTGTGTGGCTTGATTGCAAAATAAAATCTGGATTACTGCGACAATGAATGTTGAGACTACTATCATTCATGCTGGTATTGAAGGAGAATCTGGATAATATCAGATTGATTTGTGTTTCTCTTTGATTTTCCTTCAAGTTTTAACTCAGTTGTTTGGGCAGTTAGCAACTTTTGCAAAGGAGGCTATTGGGTATTTATTTTTATTGCTGTAAGCAATTCTTCTCAACTGTTGTTATGTTTCTATGGGAGGGAAAACACTTTTCTGACATATAAACTGGGTTATGTAACCAAATGTAGCTGTGGATGATCCTGTGAATTGTTGCCTTAAGATCGTGATGTGCCTCGAGATGGCCATCTCCTGACCCCCTGCCGGTGGGGAATCTGCTCCCGGTTGTGATTGATTTGCATCGTGAATGAGGGGAAAGAAATATGTAATGTCCATCTGGTGTTTCGTTGGATGCCTACTGAGAGAGACAACTCTTTAAGTACAAGTGGTTAGCCTGTGGTGGGAAAGATTTTGAGCAGTCAATTTTCTTCTTTGAGCGGAAGAAGTTGAAAGGATTAGACAAACTAACCCGACCAAACCCCTAATTTCTTCATGTGCCCGTGCATATGAAGAAATTTGGGATCTGGTTTGGTCAATTGTTAAATAGATTAACTTAACAACAATTCTTCATGGGCCCACCCACATAAATTTGCAGTTGATCCAATTATAAGCTTTGTACATTCAATAAAGGCAGTTGATTTTATTAAACATGGGGGACAATAGATTTGCCTTTGTCATACCAGGAATGCCATAAGCCACTAACCACAAGGCAGAAGCCAATTGTGGAATTGAGTTGAAGATATTCCAGATGCCATGAAAACCAATCACAAATACTATATAGATCATACAAAACAAACCACAAAATATTGTGCGCGAGCATGATTATCTTGTCGAATAAGATCCCTCATAATAATACAACCAAATGCACAGGAAGGACTAATCACCTGATTCACCTTCAAACAAAAATCTCCAAGTTCATATACCTATGGGAAGTAGGTTCCATCATCTAAGCATCCAGAAGAACTATAGGAGACAGCCTTTAAGATTATAGGAAACATCCACTGAATTTCTACTACAAGAAAATGAACCACCCCCCAACCTGTGTAGGTTAGTTTGAATGAATACATGGGTAATTTGGGTCACTTGGGCAACCCCTAACATAGAGGGCGGCCAAAAACACGTGCAATGCGGTAAAATAAAGGATACACGTTGATTAACCAAGAAACTCCTCAAAACTCACACGGTTATGAGCATAGATTTGGATGAACAGTTTTCTATCTCGAGTTTCTGCAAACCTCAGCCCTCTCACTTTTAGGTCTTTGTAATCTCTGCTTCTAGTTCAACCATCAACCAAGCAAATGAGAGACTAACTTGTGTCCACTTGTTTCCCATCAGGAATTTCTTCTCCGTCCTCATTGGCTCCCTCATCGACCTGCAGTTGTGCTGGGGCAGGAAAAACCTCTGCAACCAACTCTACCAATTCTTCAATACTTTCCCCCAACCGCCCCTCACAGTCGTCTATAAGCTGTGAAACAAAAGAGAAACAAATGAACATTGAACAAATAATCTTTTAGACTAGCCCTCCGGTCAATCATCAACATGATTTCCCCCCAATTCACAGAAGCAACGACCTCATCAACTAACAATGGCCTAGATTCAGTGGCACAACTGATCACGACCAATTCTTGATTAGGGACAACAACTATACTCATCTTGTTCATTAGCAAAGAATAAAATAGAACATAAAGGCTTATAATGCCGAAACGTAGAAAACTGGATAAGAATCCTGTCTAAAACCATCCGATTTAAGACCAATTTGAGTAAACAGAGAAATAAATCTAAAATCCAATTTGACAAGAACTGTGGTCAATTGAACTCAAAAGGAAAAACATCCGGCATGAAATCTGTTTTCACCTGACTCCCTTGGAGAACTTATAAGCTTCACCAAGAAGAAGGCAGGATTCACATCGTGTGCAATATGCACACGACTAGAGCCTAATGGGAGTCAACTCCAGGACCTTCACCCAAAAAAAAAAAAAAAAAATTACACAAGAACATCTTATGGTGCAAAATACGAAATTGGAAAATGCTGATTCATATCATTTGAGGAAATGCCATAACCCAGTTCTCCAAGCAAGGGAAGTTCTTTATAAATTACTAAAGAGGACCGCACCCAAAAAATACCAATGAACAGGACCAAGGACACAGTTTAATCTTTTCTAGCAGGGTTAGAAATCTGATTCATCAGGGAAAACGCTTCCAAAATATTGGTCTACATTGAAGAGAAATTATGCAGTAGTGTGGGCACTAGGCACCAATAATATCTAACTATCCCATTCAAGAGCAATTTCGCCTTGCATAATTATGGAAAATGCAGAGCAGTGAATGCATCTTCTGCCCATGGCCCCAGTCATATACAACACTTAGCCTCCAGGAATTAGCCATGGACCCAATGACATGTGAGAGCAATTATGAGGTGGGTGTCTAACAAAATATCCAACTCGCGAAGAATCTGGACAATAAAGTAATATATAAGCATCAAAAGTGTGAAAACCACCGAAGTTTCTCAGAGTCAAAAATGATTTTGATCAAGCTTAGGTGTACTTAAAGAAAATTTTAAGAGCATTCTAGAAGAACTACCGGGTCGATATCCACCACAGAAGAAGGCCTAATGTTGATGATGTTGAGAATTTCAGCTTTTACTAGCTTGTACTTCTCCGATTTTTTCAAAAATTCTGCAACACTTTCTCTCGTCTGATTGCAAGCAACACTCTGCTCCAAATAATCGAAAACCTACAATACCATGAAATCAGTTTGTAATGATCCTCAGTACTATATGCCGACAGAAAGCATAAGAAGAAACTTTTTGGGGAGGTCAGTTTACGCACTTTGACTTCTGATGGTGCTACAGAAACAATAACCCGAGTGGGATCCTTTGCAGCACCTCTAGATCGTAGAAAATCGAGCACTTCGAAATTGGTAAGTGGACTTGCATTGGCTTTCTTTCTGCATGACATCGATCAAAAGAATCAAAATCACTTAACAAAATCATAGGCAAAAAAATAACTACCAAGTACCAGCAATGCGGTGGTCAACTCATTTGGACAAGAGAACTTCATCACTAGAACTAATATGAACAGATTCTGGAGTTGATCATTCTAAGAGGGGAAATTACATACATCTTCATCACCGAGGAAACAAATATTGAGAGGACCTAGCTTGGAATATAACAATCTTGAAAAGCCGACCAGAAGGTTTCAAATTGGGATATCTGCACATTCAAACAGTATTTAATAAACGAGAAAATACAATAAATATATAGTCAGCCATATAACAATTGAACAAGACAATAATTTGACAAAATTTTGACGATTAACAGTAGTTGAACAACTAAAACCACATATTTGGGACTGGGATCTATAAATTATATGCTTAAATTCAGTCTCTGTTGTATGTTCACACACTTTGAGAATCAGGCATGCACCCGTTGTAACGAAACTCTTGGCAGATAAAAAGGCCTGTAAACAAGTGCCTGTTTGATTGGCTGGATTAGAGATCAATTCGAATTCATAACCCAAGGCATCACACTCTCATTTCTGGTTTTCGAATGCAATTATTGATAGAGTGGAAAACTAGTCAAATAAAACATGAGATATACAATCCATTGGGATTACTCACCTTATGCTTACATTGGCAAGTTTAGGCTCGTTTACTAAAATGAGCAGAGCTCGAAACTCAAAAGCTCAACTCGTTTGTATAGGCTTGGCTCATTTAAATAGGCTCATTAACTGAATTATCCAAGCTCAGCTCGTTAAGGGATCGGCTCGTTTAAAGAAAGACGAGCCATGCCCGAGCTCGAATTTAGGCTCGTTTAGTAAACAAGCCGAGCTAGAACACAACAAATCTCAACTTGGCTCGTTTGCACCCCTAGCTACATGTAATCCAATCCACGACGGCGTAAAGGCCTGTTAAATGCCACCATAAGTTCAACGGCGCTTTTTACCACGCGTTGGCGATGCTGCCGTCGCCTTTTGTTCCCTGCGCTTAAAAAACGTCAGGATAGAGTTTTTGCCGGTGCTTTTAAAAACACCATTTAAAGGTTGAACCGTTAGCCAGTCCGTCCCCCGTTACAATGACATCATGCTAACATTTTTTGCCAATATTTTATCAACAAACACCGGAGCCAAATTTTCCAAAGCCCACAGAATTTAGCCCAACATTTGACTCAGCAATCCCAACTCTAAAAACCCACTAATTCTTGAAATTAGGACTCCATTATATGTAACCATCAATTCCAATTCTAAAAGAAGCTTCAAGTTGTAAAGAACTTTAAAAAAAACAAAAAAACTGACCTTGACCTATAATGATGTGTTTTCCTTTTTTCTTCCCAAATGGTAACAATGTTAGCACTAGCTCATTAGAGGTTAGAATAAATGAAGCTTTTATATGCTAATATAAAAAAATGATGCTTTTATATAGCAACAGACACCACTCACCATGTTTAGGCATGGTTAAGATGGGAAATGACAATTAGATTGAGCAATAGGTCCACTTATCAAAACCCTTACTCTGTGACCAAAACAATTGCTCCTAACTGATCTTTGAGAAAAACAGAGCAAGCCAAAGCCACAATCAGATCTTCAAGCTCTTCACAGATACTGATCTTACTCCATAAACATCAAGGAATAGTTACCCCAAAAGACCTCATACATGTCCCTAATGTTTGCCATACACCTCGTACAAGTCCGTAGATGTTCACCAAGTACCTCCTTTTTGACTAATTTGACATTCCTGCACTTCTTACACGGACACATGATTTCATTCGACTTAGGACTGATTCCACATGTATATACTTTACAAAATCCTTCACTCCTTGAATGTATGCTGGATGCAACCTAGGAAGACTCGTCCACCCTTTATCCATTAGCGTTTGTCAACTGTTTACTTTTCTTTCTTTTTTTTGCACAAGAAAAACCAAGCTATCAAATAACTTGACTTCAAATCACACAAAAATAAACAAACAAGTCAAACATTGAGCAAATCACACAGGTAAAAAATAGCCGCCAGTACAAAAAATACACACAATCTCATACTTTGAGCAAATCAAACATTTCAACTATACATACCAGCGAAATTAGCGTTCAAAACGTGAGATTCAGGTTCGATTTCGGGGGAAAAAAACACACGAATTCTACGATTCAGTGAGAGACCACAGCGATTTCACCATGCATTTATACATAAATATTTGCAGAAAAGAACCTTTATGAATCTCAAACATCATCATGTAACTACACTGGTAAGAAACTGAAAAATAAGCCTCAAATTTTGCAGGAACTGATGAAAGGGGGAGGAGAGTAGCTGAGCGATTGAAGATTTTGGGCTGCCACTCAAACTGAAATTGTTCGGTTGAGGTTCTGAACTTGTTCGATTTTCAAAAACAAAAACAAAAACAAAAACCGAACTATCCGATTCGAAATCTGCGATTCTCGGTATGTCTTCATTACCGATCGAGAAGGGGTTGAGGTTCAGACTTCACTATCGGGGGAGAGATGAGTGGGGCTTGAGGTTCTGAAGTTGACGGGAGAGAAAGAGGAGTAGGGTTCAGATTCTGAAGTTGAGGGAGTTTACGCGTCTTCAATTAGACTGGCGTTGTGTTAATCTCTCACTTTTCCCACGCGGATTGGTTGAAAAGTTAATAATTCGCTTTGTTCGGTTGCCATTTTATTTTAGTTTTAATTTTATTTTTCAATTATTACCCTATATCTTTCTCTAATTATTACCCTATATCTTCTTCCAATCATTACCATATATCTCCAATTATTAATTTCTTCTTTTTTTTTTGCGTTAAATTTTTGTCGCGATTCGTTTCGACGAGAGGAATCGCAAAAGTAATTTTTTTTTTTATCGAAACTCATAATTTTTTTGAATAAAGTCAAAAATACAAAGAGAACTTAAATAGGGGTCCTTTCCAACATAAATACTTAAGTCTCCATCCTAGTGGGTTTACAAACTTATCTTTCCATCCTCAAATTCAAATATATCCTAAACTACCCTTTCTCTCCCTAATTTTCAAAATCCTTCTCTCTCCTTATCTTTTTTAATTATCTCAAATTTCTATCCGATCTTTCAAACATTTCTCTCACCTAATCTTTTTAATTCCTTCTCTCTCCTAATCTTCTCTCTTAGCTACAAACACGTCATAAAAATTATGACAAACATGATAACCCGTAACTGCGTAACACTAATGAAAATGATGAATGTGCAAACACTAGTGACAAACATGATAACATTAGAGATCCATATTGATTACCCAAAAAATCATGACAAATTTTTGCAAAACTATCATGGAAATCATGACATAAATTTATCCTACAAATACATGACAGATTTATGCAAAACTGTCATGAAAATCAACCATACATAATACTTCAAATTTCAGCTATAAACACGTCATAAAAATCATGACAAATTTCTGCATAAGGTTCGTTTGATCAAAACCCACAAATCTATGATAAACCCAAATCTCTGTAAACGTAGAAACCATAAACTCCCATTATCCCCAGAATCATGGAATTATTTTCCCATTCCATGTTTGAACGTTCAAGCTAAAAGGAAAGGAAAAAATAAACGAAACGACAAATTCTGAAGGGGCAAAACTCTACAAAGAAGAAGACAATATCACCAGAATTTGAAAATCACCATCACCACCTCCGATTCCGTAGTAGATCGGTGAGTGGCGATTCAACCATGGCTTGACTTCGTAATTTACAATCAAAACCCAAAACCTATTTATTTCCATCGATTATGCATATCTACTGCAATGTCGGTGTACAAAGTAGCGATGCGATGGAGGTGTGACGGGAGGGGTTGCCAGAGAGAGGGGTACAACGGTGGTGCTGCTGCTGTGGTGGGTGGTCGGCTGATGGTGATCTGCATGGTGATGGACGAAAATGACGATGGTGTATTGATTTAGGGAGTGGGATTGGGTTGTATGGAGATATTATAAGATAAGTTCGGAGTGATCAAACAGTGGGGATGGGCTTGGTAAAAATAGGATACATGACGGAGATGGGATTCTGTTAGTAATGGAGATATTGTAGGGATAGTCTTGTTTGAAACGGTGGGAATGGGATATACAATAATATATTTAATAAATGAATAGGGGTATAGTGGGTAATAATAGATTTTGAGGATAGAAACATAAGTATTTAAAGGCTATAGGATGGACACCTAAAAAAGTAGGGTAAAGAGGATGGCTAATTAATTTCTTCAAAATACAATTATTTTTTTACTTATTTTTGTTTTTTTTTAAAAATTACGAGTTTCGATCAAAATTTTATACTTTTCCGATTTATCTAACCGAGACGAATCAATAAATCACAAAAGTCTGAAGCAAAATGCGATTTTTTTTTAATAAAGACAAAAAAATAATAAGTTACTATTTTACTTTTAAAGCCAAATCCATCCTTACTCTCTTAAAGCCAAATCCTTATTCACTGTGATAGTTATAAACGCCGTTTAATCCCGTTTTTCTTGTAGTGTGCGCTTCAGTATTCTTATGGTATTTTGTTAGAGTTTCTCCCACGTCGGTTAATTATCTTCTCCAAAATTAGTATATGAGTTTGGGCGATTTTATTCACTCATTGTCAATTAATTTTGAGTTGAATAATTTAACTTACTTTAAATATTTTATACACCGGTGAAGAGTGGAGAGTGAACCAATGCTCTAGCCCAAGTGCGCCCAAGTTGCCATGGAAGATGTCTCAGGTTAGAGTTGACAGAGGAACCTCGGCTTTGGTCCCGTTTCCACTGACAAAAAATACTAAAACTTAACACATTTTATCATCTCGTTTTCATTAATAAAAAAATTTCAGCATTTTACCATCTCGTTTTCACTAACAAAAAAGTTGTCAACAAATACTTTTTTCCTACAGTAAATCTACTCACAAACCATTAACAACTTATTCACTACCGGAAACAACTTGACATTTTTCAACAACTTATTCACTACCGAAACACCTAACAACTTCTCGACCACATATAAAAATCTACAAATTTTTCACTACCGAAAACACCTCCTTATTGTTTTAATTTACTAACCAATAACATATTCTATCTCTGTGGTTAAAAAGAAAAGAAATGGGTGGGGGTGGAATAGGAAAAACGTTGGACAGGGAGAGGTCGCAAATACTGAGTTACCAATGAGATTTTTTAGAACGGAATATCGTAATGTGAGACTTTTTATTGGTCCCTTGTTTATATTATTAGTATTAATCTATTCCAATAGAGAATGATTTTTGTCCCCTTTTGTTAATTATGCTTATTTGTTTAAAAATAAACAATTAATAAATAGAAAATAGAAAATGCACAGATATGTTACTTATAACCGAAAGTTTGCTCACACCCAATTTGTTATTAATGAATTTTAAAATTTGTATTTTGTTATTTAAAAGATCACATGGTCAATGTAATTTGAAAATAAATTATTTGTAAAGCGTATATAAAAAAGTGAAGTGGTTACAAACACATATAATTTTGGAATCATTCGGCACGTTTGGAATCATTCAATACATATGAATTCCATTCATGCTCGTGGAGTTCACACAACGGATGACTCCAAATACATATGTGCCAAAATTTGTATCCAAACATCTATGTCCGAAAGATTTTTCATGGAAAGTATTCGAGATTAATAACACACTTATCCGTTTTGCTTATTCTTGTATACTTGGCTTACAACAACGAAAGATAAATTAAGGGAATTGATTTTCACACTCCTTTTTGTTTTGTTTTGTTTTGTAGTGATGTGAAATTACATGATTACTCTTTCATGTATGAAGGGAAAAATGTATTAAAGGTAGTTTTGTAATTCTACATGAATAAAGACAAAAAATGGAATGCACTTGGACAAAATGGGAGTGTGAAAATCAATTTTCTAAAATTAATTTCCTTTAGTCTGTTTTTCCCATCTGGAGTGGATCCTCTCCCATCAGTGTCGGCTCAAAGATATTTAGGACCCAAGCGGAAGTCCTAATATGGGGTCATCTATCTTCGCAAAATCTTTGCCTGAAGGTAGAGATTCGAACCAGTTCTTCGAGCATCCAAACTAGACTCATTGAGTTCCAAAATGAAAAAGAAGAACTAACATCATTAATCTCTCTAAGAAAAAAAAAACTCATAAACATAAAATTAAGTTACTAGCTACATTCATTTAATTAAAAACCCTCAAACCTAAAATTTCATATCTCACAAAAGATATTTTCTATTTGGAAGCAATGTTACTGTAATACTAGTGAAAATATCCATTTGAAAGGCCGATGTAGATCTCATGTTTTGAGACATTTATTAAATCTACCCCTATATTTGTAATATTTATGGAATGACCTCTTTGTTCACGAGCCTATCGAGCCAAATACTTATATGCTCGAACTTGACTTGAATTCATAAATAAATAAAAAAAACATGATTGAACTTGGCATATATTTTTTTAAACGAGTTTGAACAAACTAAAAGTCAAGCCGAACTCCCGAGCCAAGCTCGAGATGTTTAGTTCGTTTGCCAGCATTTGAGGGAGTATCTCATCCCATTCCCGATGTATACTCTCTTTCTTCTCCCATGTACCCAAACACACCGAATTCCTACTGCTACTACTACGTTTACAGCAAAATACAGTAAGATAGCATAGCAGAACTTCACAGACTACAAAAGCCAATCACAAGTCTCTCTCTCTCTCTCTCTCTCTCTCTCTCATCTGCCTTTTGCGCACTTTTGGGAGAGACTCACTGACTTCTTCTATCCCCCCCTACGGTCCACTACACAGCTTCTACAAATCTCTTTGCCGCTGCTCTGCTCATTTCTTGATCTGGGTTCTAAACACTCCGGCTCCCCACTCCCTCTTCAGATCGAAACTCTCTCTATCCAAATCTTTGCTTCTGCTTTACAACTTTTCAAAAACCCATCTGGGTCTTGTTGTTTATTGACTCTTTTTGTCAGGCTTTTTGACAGATTCCCACTTCTGGGTCTCCTGATGGAACACTTGGTTAGTTTCATTTCTGTCTCTATCTCCATATGTATCACTGTTTGATGCTTGAGGTGTATTTTTATTGTACCGTATTCAGATGTTATTGTCGATAGCTGTTGGTTGTGCAGGTGAAAAAGCTGATTGTATTTTGGGTCAGTTTTACTGTTAATTTAGTTCGATTGGTTGGATCTAATCTTATGCCCATGTGTGCTATATAGATCTTATTGACTACATCTTGGATTGGGTAAATCTCTTTTTTCTTTGTTCTGATTTCCATAGGCCATGGCCAATTAGTTAATCTGGGTACTTCTTCATATGGTACTAGTTTTGCTCGGATTATCTGTTTACCTCTGATTCAAATTGGTGTAATTTCAAATTGTAGGAGGAGTAATTAGCACTCTTATTGTTTAGACGGTTGGATTTTATAGGAGTCTCTAGTTAGCTTTTCAAGAGAATTTGATACAACTTTCTTACCTATGTAGCCCGTTTGTTTGATGGGACTAATTGTGGAAGGATATATAGTACCCCCAGATTAATAGTGATCAGAATAATAAAACCATGGTATTGTATATTTCACACTTTGCGAGATTATGTATTCGAGGGATGCTGATCAAGACGTTAATACTTCAACCAAATACCGGATATCTGGTCATGTTTGATATTTAGTTATGCGATGCTAATATCCAGTAAAACAAGTGAGCCCTAAGAGTTTAAGGATTTTACGGAAGGTGTGGTGGGAAAGGTGTATGGGCGGTCACATTCTTATTCTACTTGAAATCCTCCTTATACACTTGTTGAATTCCTCAATTTTGCTGTTGATATGATCTGATTATTTTATTATCTCATGAAAGTGATTCATTCTGTTTCTCTTATAAGAACAATCCAACCAGGGATGCATTCTCTACTATTGAGGAATTTAAGACAAATGGAGTGCTCTTTCTTTGTTTTCGTAAATAATGGATTCTCTATGGAAATATCACGCTAATGTTTTTAAAAGCATCATATCATTCTGTGGATGACTATTTCTGTACTCTTTGCATTTTTTTGAATCATTACTCCTGCATATTGCTAGTAGACTTGAACCAGTTGAGGTAAATGAGATGTTTGATATGCCAATCGGTATTTTAAAAAGAAAAAATGGTCTTATTGTCCAAAGATGCCGTCATATTGGGAGACTTTAAATATCCTCTATCTTTAGGATTATGTCAAGTATTAGTGTAAATTTTTACAATATCACAAATGGAGGTTGTTCTTTCTTTTTTCAGAAGTTTTCACTAGTGGGGATCAGCTTCATTATGCATGGGCACCTGACAACCTAAGTTGGGTAGTGGACTAAGCTTGGGTCTGGCCGCATCAAGCATTTTGGAAACGTCGGAACTCTTTTGCTGTGTGACCTTCTCTCTGGTGTGGTTGTTATAATTATGGGTAGGGGGAGGGGAAAGGGAAAAAGGTTTTCAGTTACTAGCCACGAAGATGCTGGAAGTGGTGAAGAAGAAAAAATCCCAGTTCAGAAGAGAAGGGGAAGGCCACAAAAACCACTCAAGGATGAGATTGATGAAGAAGATTATGAAAAAGCAGAAGAGGATGACAGTGAGACTACGAAGAATGGTGTATCGACAAAAGACGTTAAAAGTTCCGTATCAGCAGAGAATGGAAAGAAGAGGAAGCGGAATTTGCAGGCCAAAGAGAAATCAGATTCAGTCAAAGTGGAAAATGGTGTTGGAACCAGTTCAAGCACAGATGACTTGACAAAGTCCAATGGTTTTCGTCATATTGGAAGCAGGCGGAAAAACAAGCCTCGTCGAGCTGCTGAAGTAGGTGTTGAGTGCAACTAATATCGTGGCTACCGGTTGCTGGTAATTTTATCCTTTTTCTGCAAAAGGGACAAGTCAAGAGATGTCGGGTGAAGAGCAACTGACTCTAGTTTTCATTTTGTTGTTTTGTTTATTGCTCCTGTTTTTTTGGTAATACCTTAAATTCTTTCTTGAATTTTGTTGAAAGGTCCGGTAATGATTATGCTGCTGCATTCTTGATCTATTACATTGGCTATTTTCATCGTTTTGTAGTTTGTGTACTTTCATTAACCATCTCCTTCCATGAAATCCATATTCTGTTATTCTAGATTCTAAAACTCTGCTGACCACCACCTCATAACACCATCATCTTTCCCTTAGTTTTGCAGTTTCAGGACCAGAATGAAAGGGAAATTCGACGCTTTGTGTTTTTTCCTGTGTGGTTGATCCGTTATTTTAGTGATAGCTTTTCAGCGTATTATTCTCTTGTCTATTGTGTTGGTGTTTACTTTTGGCATTCGGAAAGGAACTCTATGACCTGAGACAGATACGTACATATACGAAAGAGCATTCATGATTTTATTTTTTTTTTAATCATCAGCATTTCATGAATTTGATTGGGTACTTAGCCATTCCTGTCCCGGACTCAATTCTACACCAGTTCTAATTTAAGTTCGAGGTTTATGAGTTTGAGTTTAAATTTGGGGTTTATGAGTCGATATTTTTATGAGTCAGGGAGTGAGTATGAATTTACGGTTGAGGTGCCTGGACAATGTTAGTTTGAGACCGCTTCAAGTGCCTTGTATACATTGACCTTTTTGGGAGGGCTTTATATCACTGAACAAATCCGGGTACTCCTGGTTTTCTGTGTAGGTCCAATGTACAGGTTTTTAACCTGCTTTTTGGCACTTATTGAAAATAAACATTACAAAATATGGAATAAAACTTAACCGCGTAATGAGGGGAAATTGATTAAGATTTTCCATGCATATGGAGATGGTAAGAAGCTATTCAGTTACATCCCTGATGCCTACCCTCAGCAGAGATGATATGGGGATAATAAGGCATTGAGGTGATTCTAACAATCATAACAGAGTTTCATATGGCATCATCATGTTTCTTAGGTCTCTAATATAAATCAAGCTGTTCGAGTCGAACAGCTTGAGTCGATCCCTTGATGACAACTTGATTTCACCTCCTGCGAGCCAATAGTTCTCGAGCTCGTTTCGCAAATGAGTCGAATCTGAGCTTGGATTGAATAGGCAAGAAATCTGCCAAAGAATCTGATTCAACCCCTTTTGGTTGTTGATTCTGCTTAGAGCATTGAAATTTGGTTGACTGTTAGTCTGTTACTAGCCGTGCAGTGGATGTAGCTTGAGATCAAGCTTATGCAGACATTGCTACATTGATTTCTTTGCAAAATTAGGATTTGAAGCTTTTGGAGGGCAGTTGTTTGGTGCAATGGCAAAAATACAAGGATGGCATGGGTCGTTCTTTTCTTTTTGGGCGGAGAACCTAATAAAGAGGGAGGCAAACTCATTTCGGGCGTTACAGGCTTCGTAGTAAAGCCTCACAGTGAGCGAGATTCGAAAGTGTGACCCTTTCAGAGTACATGAATCCTGGCCGCCGGAATCATTCCAGCGGAAATAAGAACAGAATAAACACAATCATCCTAGGCTTCTGGAGAAAGCCCATCGGCACTTGTAGACAATTTCAATAAAAAATACAGAGATAGGACATAATACTAATAAACACAGAAAATCACTCTAGTGTACTAATAAGGTGTATGATTCAGAAACGAGCGTACACATTGCAAAACAGACCCAATTACTGAGAACAAGTTCTGTAATGGTAGAATTGTGCAAATCAAAGATTAAAACCGAATGTCCCTAAGGGATACTTGGCTTCAAATGGAAGTAGTAATAAAAATGGCTGTGTTAAATCGCATGAAGATAAGAAAAACACAAATAAGCGGGTTATCGACTATCAGGATTTCAGTTTATTGCCCGACCAACGGGTCCGACATGAGCTCTGATAAGCAAAAGCTGTATGAACACTGCAGTACCAACTACCAAGTAGGGGTTTCTTCCATCATAAAAACAAAAAAGAGAAGAGCTTCAGTAATCCCGTGGAATATACTGGCAACAATGGACACGCAAAGTAGCAATATCTTGCTGAAGAATTTTTGTATTCGATTATTTGATGCAAGTTGGATTCTGAAATACAATACTACAAATCGACAGAATAAAACCAACTCTTTCTTTCTGTATATCAAATCGGGTAAGTTGGAATTTCCTACTGAAACAGCCTGAAGACAAATATGGGACAATGGAAATCAATGAACTGTTTTTCAGCTTCCAGCGACTGTATATATATGGGTTCTCTGGGTTCCTCCTTAACACCACTGTGTGTCGCGTACTCCAGCGCCATTTCATAGTCCACCTGCAAATTTACATTCGAAAGGAAGCAAATATCAAATGCCCGACTATCTATTTGACCTTCGTATTTATGTAATAAGTTAAAAAAAGACGGACAATCTTGTATACATGGAGAGAGAACCAATATTCTTTCCATTAGTACACTAAAATTGCAATACAAAAAGGTAAATAAGAATCTAGCAATTAGACTTTCATGGATGTTAGAATATGTATTCTAACGTTTAAAGCGATTGCAGCACTGGACTGCTCCCTCTGACCACCAGGTCCACCATATTTCGACATAATCTTCTAGTTCAAGTTCAGAAGCTGGTCCAACCCGAGAACATTAAGTGCTACCCAGTTTCAAACGTAGGGAGCTTCCTCCCAGATAGCTAATTTCCATCCTCTATGTCACACACACACACCCAAAAATAATAATAATAATAATAATAATAATAACAATAATAATAATAATTAACCACCACTTGCATCAAAACAAAGGGTTACCACTTGATTGGTTATTGCGTGGGCAATGTTTCGTATTCATGCAACTATTGTTATGTGTCCCTCGTTCTATCACCTTTAAGCAACAGAAGCGCAACACTATCAAAAACAGTGGATTTGCCACCACTTTACATCGTATTCACAAGAAAGCCGGCTGATGTTTAGGTAGAGGTGATGAAAAGAATAAAGCAAACATTTACCAAAACTGCTTAGTTTACCTGTTCGACATGTTGAGCAAGCTTTTCACTCAATGTTTCTTTTGTTATCGAACGGACTGAGACTTTCTTTAGTAATTCGGCATCCTCGCCCTCGTAACGTTTTCTCTTTGCAGCGTGTGAGCGTGCCATTTCCTGTAAGACATCATATATAGCACCTGTTGCGTCTGGAATGTACCTGACAATAAATGAAAATACTCACTGGTGTAACAAAAACTCACTATCACTTATTAGCTCATAGATAAAGAAAACGAGTTATTGGATTTACTTGCTCAAATTTCGTTTTCTCTCCTGTTGCTCTCGAGCCTGAATTTTCCTAACTATTTTGGCTTTTAGCTGGACACAGCACTGCTGAATAGAAGTCTGGAGGAATACGCAGTTAACTTACCAACTGTTTCCATGGCAGTAACAAGCAATTTAACGCAAAAACTCACCTTGACAGCAGATGCTATCTCTTTTATATCATCACCAATATATTCCTTTCCAGTCCCTTTAAAGGGGATTTTTGTGCTTACAATGCTCACAAAGACACCAATCTTGTCTTGTGTCTGGTTAATCTTGTAACTATTCCAACTGAAAGAAGATGCATTTCAATGAGATTCTAGTTGTTGAACTAAGTTGATTTTTCGTTATCAATTTTCCAAACAACATTCAGACCTGCTACGCATGTATGTATAATATCTTCTCATATGTCTTACTTGATTCTCTTCAGGGCAGACCTGGTGACGACATCAGCTCCTTGCTCGAATAGAAGGGGAATACGGTTTGCAAACCGGAAAATGTTCAAACCCTACATTTAAGCAGGCATAACATGGTTCATTATCTTCTACTCACAATATACGGAAAGACTCCGAAGAGAATGGAGAATATACACCATCAGCAGCTTTCTACATCACTCAAAGTCAAACTAGTCAAGCAATCATGTCTGAAAATTTAGTAACCATTCAATAAAAAACACCAATTGGATCAGTCATCTTACTCATCGATCAATCAAAACAGGGACTTCAATTTCCACCACATTTAAATACTTGGCAGCAAATTGAAGAAGGCAGACTTAGAGATAATGGGTTCAGAAAACAAAAAACCAACAAGAAGTAGAACAGACAAACAACCCCCTATTATTGAGTAAACTAGTAATAACCTTCAGTTGCATTCTAGAACAAGATGCATGCCAGTTGTGAAGATAGAAATTGCATATTAGAATCTGTACATGAGTGCAGATGCCTATATCAAACTTTAAGACAATTACTACTCAAGACAGCAAGCGTCCTTATGTGACGAGTCACATGACACTTGCGAAAGGGAAAAGCTGCTGAATTATACTAAAGCTACAGCTATAAGGTATACTAAGCATGTCACTGATATTCTTACGCACGATTGCTTTGCACAATATAATCGGCTCCAAAAAAGCAGGGAGTACAATTTTCCCTTTCTGCTCCCTCATTTACAGTCCAGAGTAGGGGTGTGCAAAAAAAACCGAAACCCGAACAACCCGACCCGACCCGAAGGGTCTTGGGCGGCTCCGAACAGGTGGTTCGGTCGGGTACGGGTTGGGTTCTGTTAAAAAAACGAGTTTCGGTTCGGACTTCGGGTTTGTGTGTCTTGTACCCGTGGGGGGGGGGGGGGGGTTGGACCCGACCCGAAGTAAAAAATCGGGCTCGCGGACGGGTGTATACCATCAGTCGGTTTGGTTGCGGGCCTGAAATTTCCTTACCCAACATTGTCGGGTCGGGTTCGGGTAGGGGGCGATACCCGACCCGTGCACACCCCTAGTCCAGAGGATGTACGAAAAATCAGAAACGAACTAAAGAACTTTAAGAAAAATGTTAAAACATCCCTTCTTAATTGCATGGCTACGTATAGCCAAGGGGTATTGATTTGGTGGCCGTGATCACCTAAATGAATAATTTTTACCAGTCCATGTCCATGGTTTTTTCCTGGTTAGGATATTCCTTGGATATTCTGGTGATGTTAAAACATCCCCTCTTAATTGCATGGCTACGTATAGCCAAAGGGGTATTGATTTGTTGGCCGTGATCACCTAAATGAATAATTTTTACCAGTCCATGACCATGGTTTTTTCCTGGTTTGGATATTCCTTGGACCAAATTAACGCCTACACATATCCATGAAGATCAAATTTAAGACTGTATTGTATCGTAGGCATATGACCATGATAGAGCATATTGGCATGCATCACCAGAAACTAGAAAGCTTTTTTTTGTGGGTTGTCAATCGGTCGATAACTAGAAACCACCAAAGAAATTTACTCATTGGACTTGTGATGAATGTGTGTGGACAACAGACAACCAGCCAGAAAAAGAGCAAAGCACATACTTGCTTAACATCTTTTCCACCCACACTGACCCCGGCTTCCACGATGAATGGATGGCCTTCAAAAACTTGAGCACTACACACGAAAAAATGAGATAACTTAAAACAACATAACTTTTTTTAATAACCTATAATCTAGCTAAACCTTCTGTACATATCAGCTAAATTAAAACATGAAGAAAGTACTAAGTAGATCCAAAAAACTTCCATATCAGACACAACCTTCCTGAGTAAGTCGCAACCATATCTGGGTGCAGCTCCTTTATAATTCCAAGACGAAGATTGTATTCCCCAGCAGGACTAAGGCACTGCAAAAAGTTTAGTCTTGATGTGCCAGAAAAATAAAAAAAATAAACAACAAAGAAAAGAAAACAATACAATACGATGATGTTGACACCAATCATAGCTGGACCAAAACCTAGACACAAAGAGCAACTTACATCACCACTAGGGTCGTCAAACTTTGCTTGACGAAACAACTGATGGATGCGAACTATTTGCTGAGACGTCAGCGACTTAACAGGCATTTTTGTGCTAAAATCTGGACCCATTTCCCCTAGAACACAAGAACATCATTTGGAAGAAATTAGCAGATGTATCTGGTAGTGCTAGAGCCTAGAAACGAATACAAGATTCATGAAGATCATTTAACAGAATTCATGGATTCAGAACTGCATGTAACTGTTTGATGGCAGAAAGAAAGACATATGTAACTGTTTTCATTAAGTCAAACTAATGTATGATGTTACTTGGCATAAAATGTCAAAATGATCACCACTTTAGGGTGAACAATCAGAACTCTTACCAATTAGACGTTCAGCATAAGATTTCCCTAAATTTACAAATTCATGCTGAAGAAATTGCAAAAGGTTCTGTTTTGAAGTTTCTGCAATAAGGCGTTTGATGAGAAGCAAATCAACAGCTGATGGATGGTACTTCGTCTCAGGAGGAACTGGTGGCATTACATCTGTTCTTCTTGCAAAGCTGATGGTAACATTCTTACTTCGTTGAGGAAGAAAGAATAAATAACAGAATGAAAGGCTACAATCAGACTATACACAAGAAGAATAACTAGATGAGAGAGAGAGAGAGAGAGTACTCTGATGCATCTGACACGAATTTGAAAAGGAACTGAGCATATGGTGTTATGACAGCCATTTGACGCATATAATGCAAGATCTTGGACTGCAAATGTGAACACAGGATTAGTAGCCAACAAGGACAACACAAAGATGTCAAATCTCATCATATTCACATAAAACATGAATGTACACAGGTGGCATGAATAATTTGCTTTAATTGGGTGCACAACTAAAACTTCAATAAAAAACAAATGATATGGGCCAAACTAGTACTGCATAGTACATACACGGTAAGTTGTCCAATTCCCCTCAATGACAACTTGGATTTCAGCTCCATGCCATCGTTCCTTATTGTCTCGTTTTTCATGTAAGTGGATGTGAGGAATGTTCCTATTGTAAGAAATGCAATCAGACAATATGAAGGAAACAAACAGTACGAGAAATTGACAATGTTCAACTGCAAATCACATTTATGCTTAATGTAGTAATAATCAGACACAGACAGTTTAATCAAATATCGCTTCCCATTGTCCTTATTAAGTTATTACATAAAACATACCGATGAATATCTATATCCAGCCTGCAGAACGAAAAATAGTTTTGGCCCTTCATTGACGATGAGATCTCAATAGGAAGCCCTGTACTCATCTTGGACCAAATTAACGCCTACACATATCCATGAAGATCAAATTTAAGACTGTATTGTATCGTAGGCATATGACCATGATAGAGCATATTGCCATCCATCTACTATCACGGATTCTAGATTATTAAATCAAGAATAATAGGAGCTAAATCATGCAAATGAAGCCTGATTGGAGCGGTTTTCTGCATGCATCACCAGAAACTAGAAAGCTTTTTTTTGTGGGTTGTCAATCGGTCGATAACTAGAAAGCTTCATCGACAAAATTTCACAAGAAAGTTACCATACTACAAGACTTGAAGCTGCATAGATTGGCTAAATGAAGTCATAACATTACCATCTTTGCACCAAGTCCATACTTTCCACGTGTCTGCTTCAAGCCATATTTTGTCCCGGACAAAACTACATAAATATGCATATACCCACAATTAGTAACTCCTATAACATACTCTTAGAGTAAGAAATAGCCATTCCCAACGGTAAATAGACAAAAATTTCGCTTTTATTAAACTACTCCAGTCCAAACGCCCAAAAAAAGGGGAAAATGAAAGAAAAACCAAAAGAAGTGTATCAAATGGAAACTATTTCTAGCAAGTAATGCCACACCTCGTCCAAACATATTAGGAATATCATCATGTGGCATTCCTCTTCCATTGTCCTACAATGAAAGCAAAGCACAGTAAAGCAAGTCAATATGCATACAATACTCCAAACTCGTTTGTGTCAAAATAAGTTAAAGATGATTCAGTCACCTACAAAATTGTAAATAGAGCAAGTTAGCTGAGAGTACACACTTTAAATGGAAATAACCACACCTTACAAATCACCCTGTAAAATGAGGCCTCACCTCGACCCCTAATACCCTTTGCAGCTGCTGGCTCTTTTACTTTCTTCCCAAGAGCAGCATTCTTTGCTTGAATTTCTTGATTACGAGCTTCCTTAGCAAGACGTTTCTGGTAGCAACACAAAAAACAAAAAATTAATGAACATTAACAACTTGCAGAAACCATAGTTATGAGCTACCAAAAGTTTGTAATTTTGATCCTCGCATCGATCCATTTTCTTAAGAATAGTGCTCAATGTTGAGCCTTTGCAGTTACCAGAAGACATTGTCAAAGGAATATGGGCCAGATTTTGAATGCCACCTAAAGACCTTCACAATAGTGGAAAGGATACAATGATTACTCTAATAGGACTACTACTTCTCTAAACTTCTTAGGAAACTTTTGTGGTTTCTGGGATCTTACTCTACAGTCATTTAGCCATTGACAAACCAACCTAACACAACTATGCAATCACAAACTTTGAACAATCTTTATATAACTAAATCAAGAGCGCACACACCTCACGAGCCTTCACCGTCTCAAAATCATCATATAGTTCCGCATCAACACGATCCAGATCAGTTAGACCTATCATGGAATTGAACTTGCTTCTACCAATCTCTTCACTGAAGAAGAGAAGCAATTAGTGACCAATCCTATTTTGCACTGCATGAGTGCAAGCTAGCCTAGTAGATTTTCACATCCAAATATGAAAAAACATAAGCACTTACATCATCACTTCTACTACGGGAAGCTCAGAGATTGCCTCTGCAGAGTCCAAAGCATTTTCAACAAGTTCTCTCACAGTTGTGTAAAGGCTCTTCCCGGGCTGAAATTAGATACAAAAAAATGAGGAGTAAAAAATCATCATAACAACAATAAGAAGCACATTCAGCTACATTTACTACGTCAGAAACTGATGCCAACTTACTATTCACACTGAAAATCCCCAATCAGTCAATTCATTTCAATCAAGGAACACGGTTCAGAGCTGAATTCAACTAACTAAATCCTAACATCAACACGCCAGATGGCTATGAACAACTACTAGTCAGTTCAGAGCTGAATTCAACTAACTAAATTCATCATAACAATAAGAAGAACATTCTGAAACACTTACTACGTTATAAACTGATGCCAACTTACTATTCACACTGAAAATCCCCAAACAGTTAATTCATTTCAATCGAGGAACACAGTTTGAAAATTCAACTAAGTCCTAATATCAACAAGTGCTATGAACAATTGCTCAGTTCAGAGCTGAATTCAACTAACTAAAACCAAATATCAACACGCAGCCCGTAGGTATGAACATTTAGTGCAACAAAATGGTGTAAACCGTACCCATCAAACCAAAGATCAGAATTCGCAATTGAGTTAAACATGACGCGTTTCACACTCACATTATCAAACCCAGCAATGTTTTTGTTCTCAGCGAAGAACTCAGCTGGAGATTCTGCAAAAAAAAGCAACACATCAATCAGCCCAACGCTTAACCCATTAAAATTCCGAGTCAAGCAATCCTCGAATATATGCGGAGAGAGAGAGAGAGGGAGTGAGGGAGGGACTGACTCTGTTTGAGGACACTATCTTTGGTTTTTCGAAGGGTCTTCGATTTGCCTTTCTTGGTTTCGATTGGACTTTCACTGCTCCCACCGGTGTCCATTTCGGATCCCCCCAAAGAAGGGATTCAGCTGAAGAAGCTAGGGTTTTACAAAGTTTCTGGAAAAACCTCAGAGAGAGAGAGAGAGAGAGAGAAAGGGTAGGGCTTGAACTTGAAGTTGATGGTCGTAGGCTCGTAGCAGAGAGCAGGATCTGGTGTTTTCATCTACACAGCAGTTGCTGGTCAAGCTCTGGCTTCGATCGGGTGGGCCATCCTGATCCGCGTACACGATCCACATCGACGGTCACAATCCGTGGATTAGTTTCATCTCGTTTGGGTCTCCATCGGACGGCTTATATTAGCGAGATGGACTTGGGTGCTGATCTACGTTGTGATGCAGCCGAACATTTGGACTGATAAATGTTCTACTCAGATTTCCCGCCAATATGTTGTGCATTGTTTTGGGAAATGGGCCAACCCAGGCCCGTTACTGGCTTCACAGGTCCTTGACTCCCAAACATGAGTTTCGGGCGACAGCTCAGCCCGAGTTTCACACAAATAATCTGATTCGTTCATAAATTTTAAAATATTTTTTCGAATTGGCTCCAAAAAATCAGTTTATTGAATATTGATAAGTACTACTTGATAAGTATTTTTTGAGGAATTAAATGAAATATATCATAGATTGATAGGGATATAAGTGAAAGTCTTGAAAATCCAGGGACACGCGCGTGACCGTCCTTTTCACCAAGTGCATCCGCCCCTGATCTAGGGTTTCTGTTGTGGTAAGTTGCTTACTCTCAAGTGGTTTGGTGACTACGAAGACATGAGTTGGAGCTTTTTTGGACGAGTTTTGGAGTAATTTTAACTTGCTAGTTTTTTTTATCATTATGCTACGCGGGGCCAGATTTTTATAGAGTAAAATTCCAACTCTTCTTAGCTGCATGCGCTTACAAATTCCTTCTGCGAGGTTCCCTCAGCAAGACTCGGTTAGGTTCCTCGTGTCTAAGCCTCTAACAGGTAGGTAGGGATATTCCCTTGGTCACGTTCAAGGAGGGTGGCCACACGCTAATCGCCCTCTCCCACATTTTTTTAGCTTAGCAGAAGTTATAAAAGCATGTGCAACAAGGGTAGGAAAAGAAAAGAAAAAAAACACTATTCACAAAGTGTGAATTTTGGCTTACCTGGTGCAAAATGTACAACAGCTTCTATATCCTCTTCTTTATCTCTACTAAACAAATACAAAACACTACCCAAGAGAGAGAGAGAGAGAGAGAGAGAGAGGGGGAGCATAAATGCACAAATGGAGGAAGAAAGGGAGCGTTGAGTGAGACAGAGAAACAATAAACAAAGCATTGGTGTGTGAACAATGGTTAGGTATAAGTAGTCATGAAGTACTGTAGCCAGTGGCGGAGGCAATGTAGGTCCATCGGGCCCCCTTGCAAATTTTTTTTTGTTATTTGAATTGAATTTGTTATTGCTTTTTATATGGTTCAATCAACTTATCCAAATACGCGCGCACAGTACATAAAAGGATATTCTGTTCAATAACTCAAAAATAGGGTGAATATGATAGTATTATCTAATTTATTTAGGATTCGTAATATAAATGGATGAACAGAACACTGCTCTAAAATATGAAAACTTCCATTTGTTTCTCGTGATGTAACATGCAAGTCACCGTCATATTGCCAAAAAGCAGTACGTCGAGGGTCAGTGGGATGTGCAAAATTATGTTTCACCGGAATTTTATTTCATAGTGCCCCCACCGATGCATATTTTATGGCTATGCCACTAGCTGTAGCAAAATGTCAAGTACCTAGGGTTTTTTAATTAAGGCTGCTGCTCTTGGGTTTTGTTGATTTTGATTAGGTAATAAAGTGCCTTTTTTGCTATGCTGCTGTTGCTGTGAGATATACTGCTATCTTCTTTTTCCAGAAAAATGTGTCTCCCAAAGTTGATTTTGAACTTTTCAAAATGAATATACTTTTAGGGACAAAATAGACAATACATCAACTTTTACCCCATAACTTTACAAAATGGACACTTATTAAGGGACAGCCCAAAATGAAATACTTGACTCTAAATAAGAGACGGAGTGAGTAATATTTTTCATAATTTTAAAATTTTTGTATTATAGACCTAATCGAGAACTGTAATTCATATTACATATTTTTAGACATTCATATTAAAAGATACGGAGTATGAGCGATTGAAAATTGACACGAACATCGAAGAAGACCAAACAAATTAAAATGGACGGATGGAGTGGTTGTACACTTCCCTATCTAATCATGCACTCTATTCTATACTAGTACTTTTGCTTTGAGAATGCGTCATGTATAGTTGTATATACACCAAAATTAACTTCAACAGACAGCTAAATTGGATGTCAAAAAATCTTAGCAGTTTTCCTTTTTTTTAGATTTTTCCCAATTCGAAAAAATCACAATTTTTTTTTTCTATTTTTTTGAGGAACTCAACAGAACCCAGATTATATTGATATAACTCAAGCATGAAAACTTGAGTTTTGTTGAAATAAAAGTGTGAGATATACTACTGCTATCTTCTTTTTCCAGAAAAATGTGTCACCCAAAGTTGCAAGCATGTCCATTTCCAAGTTTTCCCCTTCTTTTCACTACAGCTTGGAAGCTAGACTACTACTGAAATTGGACGTATATCCACGAGATGAAAACCGAAAGTCATTTTCTTTAACCCTTCTTCGATCCTCATGATCAACCTTTAGAGCATCAACATCAGCTAATTAGCAATACAAGATTTTTTTAGGTATTTTACCTAATGAAACCTCAAAAATCATAGTGTAGTAGCTTAGCTACTGAGGTAGCTATTCTGCATTTATCTACAGTAATTCTCTATAAGTACCTAATGACGGTAGCAAATGTAAACATAAAAAAATATTTTCTCTCTCATCTAGCAAACTAATGAGAGCTGTTAATCACACCCCCCCGTGTCAGGGGTTACCCCATCCACCTTCTCTCTCCCCGTTTTCCCTCTCTGACACCGGGAGTATTTTATTTTATTTATAAAATTTTAAATACTAATAACTTTTTGTTCACATATTTTTTTAAAATAAATTTTATATTTTTAAAATTTACTCAACGAAACCTATCAAACGAGTCTAATATTGATGATGAAATAATGTAAAACGGAAAAACTAATTTTTGTGATAGTTTAAACTATCTAAAGAGGTTGAAAAATTAAGTGTTCCAAATTTTAATCCGTTTGAACAGGTGGAAATATTTTAGTTTTCTGATTGTTTTATCCTGAATGGTCATAATTAAATTTTGACTATAGGGCTCTCGTTGATTAATCCTAAGAAAGTCGTAGAATCAAATATCTCTTAGGGTTAATCAAGGAAAGCCCTATAGGCAAAATTTAAGGCTGCGTTCCTGAACCCTTCTTATAAAATAAGTTCTTATTTGCTCACTTCTTTTTGAAAAATAATCCAACCTTCTTATTTTTCCCAATTACAAAATTCCTTCTACATTTTCAAACTCAAATATAACATAAATGAAAAAAAATAAATAAATTTTTGCACCGTATTAAAGATCTCAATGTGATCTATCAAATAAGATCCATAGTGGTAGGAAAATTATTTGCGTAAACACATTATTTTTTAGCTTAAAGTTGCCTGACGAATGCACCGACTTTCTGGAGAATCGCCGTCCGCGGCGCGCCGGCCTATCGCCACTCACCGCTGGTAGTCTTCGTCTGGGACAAAAAGTTCTAAAATTAAAACCAAGGGGGCACGCGCGGGAATCAACATCATCCGAGGGTGTGTAGGGTGCTTGATCCGAGCACCCTTCCGTGTACATATGAAGTTTCAAATGTACGGAAAAGGGGTGCTCGGATCAAGAACCCTACACACCTATGATATTGATTCCCGCGTAGGTCCCCTTGGTTTTAATTTTTAGAATTTTTGAGACGGCCTGATGGCCGGGTACTGTCCGGCAGCGGTTTGTAAGCGTGGCTGGCCGCTGACCGATCCCTCCTCGGCCTAGCATACTGGTGAACAAAAATAAGAACTTTTGTGGAACACACCTTATTATTGGACAAAAATAAGTTCTTAATATTTTTGTGGAACACAGCTAATTATGACAATTTAGGATAAAATGATCAAAAATAAAATCTTTCCACCGGTTCAAACGGATTGAAATTTGAACGAACACTTAATTTTTTAACCTTTTTATCCCAAAAATACCGATAACCGATTTTTGTTATTTTTTTATTTAATTTATAATGTTTATACTTTGTGTCTTTTTCTTTTTTATTTATTTAAAATTATTTTAGTGTTACGGTGATTTGCAATCCGGTTCAATCGGTGGAAAGATCTTGTTTTTTATCATTTTATCTTAAATGTTCATAATAATGAATTTTTGGCCTCGTAGAATCAAATTCTCTTAGGGTTCATCAACGAGAGTCCTGTAGTCAAAATTTAATTATGACCATTTAGGATAAAATGATCAACAAACCAAAATCATATCCAGTTTCTTAGTGGCAATGTTCGAGAAAACCGATTGAAATTTGGAACACTTAATTTTTTAACTATATTTTTAACATATAAACTGTCTAAAAAGGTTTAAAAATTAGTGTTTCAAATTTCAATCCGTTTGAACCGGTGGAAAGATTTTAATTTTCGATCATTTTATCCTAAATGGTCATAATTAAATTTGACTCTAAAACTCTCGTTGAATAACCTTAAGAGATACAGTATTTAATTCTACGACTTTTTTAGGGTTAATCAACGACAGCCCTAGAGTTTAAATTTAATTATGACCATTTAGGATAAAATGATCACACAACTAAAATCTTTCCACCGGTTTAAAAGGATTGAAATTTGGAACATATTTTTCAACCTCTTTAGACAGTTTCAACTACGTAAAAAATATTTTTTTTCATTTTACATTATTTCACCATCAATATTAGGTTCGTTTGATAGGTTTCGTTGAGTAGATTTCAAAAATATAAAATTTATTTCATAAAAATATGTGAAAAAAAAGTTATTAGCATTTATAAATTTATAACAAAAAAATCAAATGAGAGAGAGAGAGAGTGTGCTGGGAGGGAGAGAGAGAGAGAGAGAGGGGTAAAAGGGGGAAGGAGGGCCGTGTCAGGGGGGGTCTGACACGGGGGGCGATTAGTAATGGCCACCAAGTAAATGCTCTTCTCTCTCCTCCAAGAAACAATGAAACAAATTAATTGTTTAAAGACAAATAGGGGAAATAACTAGTGTTGCTGTTACGCTGTAATTCCTATTGAAAAATGAATAGCTAAAATGAATTTATTAGGTATTCTAGCTAAATTTTTTTCCTAAGCTGGTGTACTTGCTCTTAGGTGAACAAGTTATAATGTCATACAAACATTTCTATTTCAACACTATTCAGTTAATATTCGAGATTTCTATATTGTTTTACATTCGATCATGTGATCCTTCACAATAACAAGTGTTACTCTATATGTGATATTCGACTGATCACGAAAATCAACCTCTTAACAAAAAAAAATTGAAGATAAAGATTTCTCACATCCTTTTACCCCGGAAAAATAACACGAGAATGAATTTCTCAAAAAAAAAAAAAATGTCCAAAATGTTATGCTGACATCATCTAATTGTTTGTTTTTTTTTTTGAGCTGTACGTAGTAATACAATTACGTACCTCTATAAGCACTACAACAATAACAGTACTGCCCATGTAATCCACCAATCGAGGGGTATAAGCGGGGGAGAATTAGATCTAACTTCAACAATTAATATATGCTCAAAGTATAAAAATCAAATCAAGTAAGGCAGTTACACCAGTCATATCGTATATAATAGTGGTACTGTCACATTCGTCATCCATATTAGCTACTATAACTTACCACATGCACCAATTACAAGTGTTTTTTTTTTTTATAATCAGATGTCCAGATCAGCTTGCGCGCCTCAACTAATTCTGAGGCCTTGAAGCTAACGACTGAGCAAACCCTCTAGTGGTCCCAAGGTTTGCAACGTTTGGCGTCGTGTGATTCGAACATTCAGCCTCATAGAAAACAAGTACTTATTTGCTTTCTCATACCCATTTGATCAAACTCCTTGGGTTCCCAATTATAAGCGTTTTTCTCATAAGTAGATCAAAACCCAAGGAAAAGTTTTTCCCTTGCCAACAACTCTTGGGACCACCTAACCCCATGCGTAAGCGTGTGAAACGACTGTGAGAGGGATTATAGTAGTCCGAGGTATGCGCAAGCTGACCCGGAACACCCCTGCATTACCCCAGAAAAAGGGAAAGTTAAAAATAGAGGAAGAGCATTGGCACGTACTGGCTGATCACGTGCAAAACCAACCACACCTAACATCAATTCTCCCTCATTATTTTTCTCAACTGTCTTCTTGGAGGTGGGATTGGGACACCACCAAAAGGGTTTTAATTTGCACTCTCTTTGAAATTTCCCTCACCAGAGAAACCTAAATGTGAAGATGAAGATGAAGATGAAGAAGAGTGAAAGACTTTTGTATTTTATTAATTAATTAATAATAAGATGAGAGAAAACAACACGCACGTTATTGATTGAGTACAGTAGGTGGTTTTGGACCCATGAAAAGCACCCAATTCATTAAAATCTAGATGTGATTCATTCAGAGAGTATGGACCAATTGAGCAAAAGGCGCCCCTTCAGACAAAGGGGCAATTGGGTGTTTCATACTCTATTTTTGTAAACTTATTTTTTCGTTTTTCTTTTGTGTGTTTTGTTCGGTTTTTTTTTTTTTTGAATTTTTTTTAGATTCGCGACATATATTTTTTGGATTAATCGTTCGCCGCGACGAGATGAGTCTAAAAAGTTCAAAATTATGACGAAAAGCAAAAAAAAATGTACACTAAAGACGAAAAAAATATCAAACAGCTGTTTTATTTGTTTAAAGTGCCGTTTTATTTGAATTTTTTCAACATCGGTCCATATTTTTATACTTTCCCGATTTCTCTTGTCGGGACGAACGATTAATCTCAAAAATTAAGACGAAAAGCTAAACAAAAAGTTACGAAAAATAAAAAAAATTGAAATAAGTTTCAGACTTGTAAATTTACAAGAACACGGGTATATGTTGCTTTCACATAGTTGTCCTATTGGGTAATTAGTTTATTAATCTTCCTCTAAATACTCTATTGTCCTTATCGCGACTGCTTAAATTGTTGTTGCGGGTTGGGATTTTGCTAATATTGTTGATCGCGTGACCCATTAGACCTCGTTTGTTTTAGGATTTTGGATTTGGATTTGTAGGTAATGAGCTAGTGTAGAGAAAAATAGAGTAATGATTGAAAATATAGGTAATGATTGTAGGGAGATAGAAAAAAAAAAGAGAGTAATGATTAGAGAAAAATAAGATAATTATTAGAATCTAAAATCCAAAACCCCTAAACGAACGGGGTCTACATTCAAAGTTAATGTGGGGTAAACGGAAATAAACAACACTCGCGATGCTTACAATCAACAAAGTCAAAGTTTAAAAAGTTAGAGTCATCGCAAAGAATGGTCACCAATCATAACAACCCCCTTCAAAGATCAACAGTGATAAATCCATTGTTTACTACAACAAATAAGAGTGAGCAAAAAATCTGTCAAATTGTGAATTCAGTCTAAATTAATCCAAACCGAAATATTTTGTAAGGTTTTTTAACAGTATAGTTTGGTCATGGTTTAAAAAAATTAGAAACCGCGTTATATGGTTTGGTTTGTGAATTCACGTTCACGGTTATGGTTCTAAACCGATCCGAACCGTAAAATACATATATATATATATTTGATATATATATATATATATTCAATTATGATTCACCAAATAAATATGGGAGACTTAGTCAACAACTTTCCTAAGTTATTGTTCGTATTAAATCCACCGCAATATTTAGTTTTTCTTCTATGTGAAGATAATTTAGACTAAACTTCTATAAATCCACCTCAATAATTAATTAGTTGGTTGATGTTAGTGTGTTTTGGTAATGTGAATGGAATTGGTTTTAATATAAGTTTTTTTTTTTGAATTTATCTTCGTAATTTTAAGTACTTTAAATATTTTTGAAGATGATAGCTTAGTTCAAAGCAAACCGTGGTTTAAAACCGAAATCGAACTGTATTTTAATGGTTTGAATTGGTTTGATTCTCTATTTTTTGTGGGTTGATTTGGTTCTCCAAATTCATAATCCGTATATATCGGTTTTGTTATTATTGATTTATTATAAAATCGAACCAATCCGGACGATACCCCTAAAAACAAATGTAACATTATTTGCATAATAAACCGGGAGCGTAGCTTGACACTAATGAATTACGGGAGAAGTACTTCGCATGGGAAACAAAATGAACAATATGAACAAGCACCATCGGGGATCCTCCCATAGCAGCGGGGACATGCTCACGGACCCAGGGGTGCTGTAGTGCACCCCCTGCACTGTATATGTAGTGCGGTCAACAGTTCGGATTTTCAATCGAACAACCGACGGCTAGAATTTGTAGGAGTTCAGATTAAATACAAGCCGTCCATACTGAGATGAACGGTCAGATTAACCGCACTACACGGTGTAGTGTGGCGAGTGCACTACAGCCTCTCTCATTCCCATGCGCATTAGAGGCTTCCAAGACATTCATGACCCAAGGACGAAGCTCATGTCCAGTCTTCCTCTCCCTCCGGTTCGATCCAGTTTGAATTATTTGTGAGTCTTTTTCAGATTTACAATAATGATTGGAACTATTCATCTTTTGGAGCTGTCGAAACATTGGCCATTCCGAAATTCACAAAGAGAAAAACAAGGAAAGAAAAAAGCCTAAAAAACCGGGTTATATGTAAATGCTGGCCCGAGACCAAGCGACGTGTGTCGGCTCAATACTTGTAAACCCCCCTCCTCTTTCGCCTTTGAACATGGGAACACAACGGCGATAACAATAAGTCCAAAAATGGAAAAACTAGGAGTGCAAGTGATCCTGGTTGGATTCTCTAAAAAATCGGTAACCGGCTTATTTCAAATGGTTCTAAAAAGTTGAGGACCAAAATCTGACTAATATATGTTTGAAATCTCACCAAAGCCGGACTTCGAGTTGATGCTATGCAGTGAGGTACAGCACTGTGCTGCGCACATCTGAGCAGTCGGATCGTGCATCCGACGGCTCGGATCTCATCTTGGCAACTAACGATCGAGAGCCGTTCATTGCCGAGATGAGATCCGAGCCGTTAGATGCACGATCTGACGGCTCAGAGGTGTTGCGCACACTACTGCACATCACTATCCCTCAATTCACCAAAGCCACACCACAAGACCGGTTTAGTTTGGTTCTGGTTCTATCCAATTAGCATCTAAACGTTTTTTCAAAGCACATCTATATTGCTTGAAGCCTATCTTCTTTCTTTCTTTTTTTATCATTGTAGAATTTTCCTAATTTTTTGCGAGAAAAATGAGTAAAAATGAGCAGGGCAATGTAGCAAATACAGAGGACCTTTTAGTAAATATTTTTTTTTGAAGTCAACAAAATGCTAGTGATTTTGCTTTCTTTTTGGAAAATGACAAGAAATTATTGGAATAATTACATCAATTCATCGGTGCAGCTATGCAAAACTTGCACACGTACAAAAAGCTTTCATTGAATCACCAGAAATGAAAAATCCCATCGATACACCCATGAATGATGATCCAAGACCAGAGTTTCAAAAATAAAAGATAAAACGATTGACGCTAGCATGCGTTAACCGTGAATTCTAGATAATTTGACCAACAAGTGCGATCACAGACTCACACAATAACAATACCGTTGACCAAGTACCGATTTTGTCTAACAATCAAGGAAAACAATAGAGTATTTAAGAGAAATAATTAGTAGGGTTTTCATAATATCACCATGTCCATTTCAATGATATATATAATTATGCATGTAATGTTCATATCTAGGGTGGTGGTTATTAGTTTGAATTATTTTTTTTTGCCGATATTGTATATATTAGCGGAGTTATATATTAGTTCGAAAATGCTAGAGGCACATCGGTGTGGCACACTTGTGCCACACCCCTCTCACATACAGGTAGGTCCCAGCAGAACAGGTCCCACCTGTATGTGAGAGGGGTGTGACACAAGTGTGCCACACCGATGTGCCTATAGCAGCTTCTTAGTCCAGCCGCCCAACAAACCTCAGATAGTATATATATTTTTTCTACTCTTTTCTTTAATGTGTTTAGATACTACGTAGTGTATAGTATATATTTCTTTCCCTTTTAAGTACTGTAGCTTCCCCAAAAAGAAAGCAATAGTAGGTATACATGGGAAAAGCACTTCGTCCAACTTTATTAGGATAACTTTATTTATACATGCCGTGACAAGCTGCAAATTTAACAATATTTGAAATATTTTTTCTCAAACTATAGTGTGATTTTGTAAGTCTAATATTGTGGTTGGATTTCATCTTGGATTTGTGAAGAAAAATAACAAAATAGCAAGATAGAAGAAAAATAACAAGATAGCATTTTAGCTGCTTCTTTTTTTGGGTCAAACAGTAGGAGAATTGAGGGCCATTTGATAAACCTCCAGGGGTTGGAATTGGATTACCAATCCCAAGAAATTATTAATACTGTGTTTGGTAACCCAAAATAGGTTGGGATTATTAGTCCTTAGGACTAGCAAGGTAGGTATTAAGGGAGATTGAGAAGGACCTTTTCCACTTGGTATTAACAATCCAATCCCCTCCTTGCCAAATGCATAAATACGAAAATAGCCTTCACCAATCCCATCTCCTTACCAATCATATCCCATGTGAAGGGCAAAAGCGGAAATGTATACTATCAATCCAATCCTATCCCATGTGAAACAAACATGATATTAATAATTTCATCATCTAATCTCATCTCAAACAAACATATTCATCACCAATCTAATCTCATTACCAATCCCAATCCTAATCTCATCTCCTTACAAACTCAATTATCTATCACTGTTATCAAACGGGGCACAGCCCAAGCCCACTACCAATAGGGAGAGAAATAACACCTACACGTGTGTAAGTGGAGGGATTCAAACTCCTCATATCCTAGTCATGAGATGCAAAAGTGTTAAAGCATCCAACTCCAAACCAATTGGCAAAGAGTGGAGAGGCCGCCCAAGCTCATATACTAGTTTTGGAGAAGATATTTAACCGATGTGGGACAAATCCCAATACTCCCCCGCACGTGCGACCCCTGACTCGCACGTGGAGAGGTCAACAAAGGATCCGGAACACATGGATCACAATGAAAGAAAGTGCAACTATGGCACAGACAAAGGAGAAAAGCCTCCGAAACCCTAGTTTTGATACCATGTTAAAACATCCAACTCCAAACCAATTGGCAAAGAGTGGAGAGGCCGTCCAAGCTCATATATTAGTTTTGGAGAAGATATTTAACTGATGTGGGACAAATCCCAATAAAAAGTCATGGCCAACTGAACTAGCCCCAGTTGGTTAGGATACTAGCTTTGGAGTGACAAATTTCGCATACCTATTGGGATCCGGTGCACCTCCGTACTGCACCATCAAATTGGCATAACCGATCTTATTTTCTGACAATTTCAAACCAAAAAAAGAAGAAATCTTGATTTTTGACGTTGTTCACCATTGGAGATCTCACCACACTGGCAATATCTTCGCATGGTACCAATCAAAGAACAATTCAAACAAGTAGTTGGTCAATTGCTAGCTGCAACTCATGAAGAACAAC
The DNA here is from genome assembly GCA_018127125.1 of Rhododendron griersonianum. Taxonomy (NCBI): domain Eukaryota; kingdom Viridiplantae; phylum Streptophyta; class Magnoliopsida; order Ericales; family Ericaceae; genus Rhododendron; species Rhododendron griersonianum. Next base: position 45,512,249 of record CM030788.1, read on the forward strand.
TGATCCCCTCTAAGGTCAGTCACTTGTCCATCACCTCTCTCTCTCTCTCTCTCTCTGACCACTAAAATTTGCGAAAGCAGAGTGCAGAACGCGGCTTGAGAACGAGAGCGAGAGCGAAGGTCTTACCAGTGTGACTAAGCTCAAACATCTCCATCTAAACTTGATTCACTTCAGTGCATGTGAGTAGAAAAAAATGCCTTGACTTTTCCCCAAGCCCTTTCCAACTTTTGATCAGTTCGGTACTTAACACACGATGCTTTTGATTCCACAAAAAAACCCCATGAATGGTTTGTGTAGGCTGTTCTTTCAATCATACTAGCTAGGTACTAGTTTTTTTTTAAAAAAACCCATGATTTCTTTCTCATTTCTCCCCCTTCCCCCAACTGTTTGGGTGCTGAGAAAACGCAAGAAAAGAGAAGAAAGCTCTTACCCGGGCTTACTTGCTTTCGCTGAGGCCAGAAAAGTTCTGGGATTTTGCAGTTAGGATCCTGAAACTGCTCTCCTAGTTTTAAATCCAAACATCACATTCCTTACGTTTCTTGTGAAAGAGAAAAACCAAGAAAAAGAAAAAAAGTAGTTCCCCAAACGTAACAACCAACTACCTAACCCCCGAATTTAATCTTATCTTTTTTTGTGTCTTTCTTCCTCTGTTTTCTCAGCAACCACACGACTAGGAAACCTCTATGCTAATCTATTGGGGGGGACTCATTGTTCTTTCATCTTGCCGCGATTTTACAGGTTTCCATTCTTTCCCGGATCGTGCCTGAGGATTCTCCGTCGCAAGTTGGTGGTCCACACAAATTCATGAGGTTCTTTCTTTCTCTTTGATGAGATCTCTCTGCTTGTGACTTTCAAACATTGGCTTCCTATTGTTTTTGTATTCGAAGTCTTTCGCAATTTTTTTTACGATGCCAGAACCACAATATGTGCTTACAATTTACAAACTGAAGCTCTATTTCTTTTCTTTTTTTGGAAAATTATTTACAAACAGAATTTTTTTCAAATACCAAATTAATGGTGCGGTACTGCCATCTTCGGAATTATACGCCGCAATAGTGGATGCTTTCGTTTTGAAATGCAAAAGATCACAAAAAGCTACCTGATTCTGTATGATTTATATAAAATAGACTGTATAACCTTTGTTAGATAAAAGGGGAGGGGATCGCGTCCGAGTAGCTAGTTAGTGAGGCAATAACTTATGAAGAAGATGATGAGCTGCTGGTCCGAGAACATGATCAGCCACACTGGGACTAAGACGTCGGTTGTTCTTGTTTCTCATGAGCCTGTGCTCCATCTTACTCCTGATTAGTGCAACAAAGCTTATGGTTGTCGGGTAAGGGAAACGATAATTTCGCGACTCAATTTGTTGGCAGCACGCTAAAACAAAGTATATGTAACAAGATCCTGTGAGAGTAGTAGCGCGGCATTACGTAATGTAATGATGAAAAAAACACCCCTTTTAGGAGGTGAACTCGTACCAAAAATGGCAGTCTTGAAACCCCAACCCGGCAAATCCTGGAACTCAGGACTTCGCTTCCTCCCAAGTCAAATGTTCGAAACCTCTTGGGTGATAACAATTTTTGTGGGGTCAGTTCATATAAAGTTTCGCCGGCTTTAATGGGCTCTCGGCTATTAGATGATGGATCAGTCTCCCAGCAATTAGCCGAGGTGTGCACAACTCGGCTCAGACACCATGAATTGCCAAAAAATGAAAATGGAAACGTTATGAGTTAAAATGATACAATATTGGCTTCATTAGTCTCTATTCTTGTTCTAAATCGCTGTTTCTTCTTCCTGTAGGTTGTGAATATTCCACAAATACCCTCCTTTTTCCCAATCAGTCTGGTCAGTGTGAAAAGGAAAAATGCAGCGACCTCCGATAGACGAGTTCGCTCTGAAGGAGACCTCGCCGAAAATCGTAGGGGCGGGGGCCATCACGGGCGACAAGCTCACGAGCACGTATGACCTCGTCGAGCAGATGCAATACCTCTACGTACGGGTTGTCAAGGCCAAAGAGCTACCAGGGAAGGATGTCACCGGCAGCTGCGACCCGTACGTGGAAGTAAAGCTCGGAAACTACAAGGGGGTCACCAGGCATTTCGAAAAGAAGACGAATCCCGAGTGGAATCACGTGTTCGCTTTCTCTCAGGACCGGCTCCAGGCCTCATTCGTCGAGGTTTTAGTGAAAGACAAGGACTTCATTGTAGATGACTTCATTGGGAGGATTCAGTTTGATCTGAGTGAGGTCCCGAGACGAGTCCCGCCGGACAGTCCCTTGGCTCCGCAGTGGTATAGGTTGGAGGATAAGAAAGGGGACAAGATTAAAACAGGGGAAATCATGCTTGCTATTTGGAAGGGGACTCAAGCCGATGAGGCTTTTCCGGATGCCTGGCATTCAGATGCGGCCACGGTTGGCAGAGAAGGCGTTACAAATATCCGTGGTAAGGTGTATCTATCGCCTAAACTTTGGTACTTTCGGGTCAACGTGATCGAATGCCAGGACTTGTTACCGGGCGAAAAGAATAGGATCCCGGATGTAGCCGTGAGGGTTGCTGTGGGAAATCAAGCAATGAGGACTAAAGTTGCCAAGGGTGTGAATCCAATGTGGAATGAGGACTTTGTGTTTGTAACCGCGGAGCCGTTTGAGGATCCGTTGGTTATTTTTGTGGAGGACAGAGTTGGATCCAACACCGAGGTGTTGGGGAAATGCGTGATCATGTTGTCGAACGTCCCCAGGAGGTTCGACCACAAGCCCTTGCCCGCAAAGTGGCACAATCTGGAGAAACACACGTTGGTAGAGGGGGAGAAGAAGGAGACGAGGTTCGCGAGCAAGATTCACTTAAGGATCTATTTGGAAGGCGGGTACCACGTGTTGGACGAGTCGACGCACTATAGCAGCGATCTTAGGCCGACGTCTAGGCAACTGTGGAAATCGAGTATCGGTCTTCTTGAACTCGGGATCATAAGCGCCATGGGTTTGTCCCCAATGAAGACGAGAGACGGTCTTGGGACCACGGATGCCTATTGTGTCGCCAAGTATGGTCCGAAATGGGTTCGGACCAGGTCGATAGTAGGCAGTACCTCTCCCAAATGGAACGAGCAGTACACCTGGGAGGTTTTCGACCCGCATACGGTGGTCACCGTCGGGGTGTTCGATAACGGGCACATCCACGGAGGGGGAAAAGACTCGGTAATCGGGAAAGTGAGGATCCGGCTCTCCACCCTCGAGACCGACCGGGTCTACACCCACTCGTACCCGCTCATCATCTTGCAAACCTCGGGGGTGAAAAAGACCGGGGAGGTCCAACTAGCGGTCCGGTTTTCGTGCACGTCGTTTTTCAACATGTTGCATAAGTACACCCAGCCGTTGCTGCCGAAAATGCACTACGCGCACCCGCTGTCGATAACCCAACTCGATATGTTGAGGCACCACGCGAATCTGCTGGTCGCGATGCGGCTGGGCAGGGCGGAGCCGCCGTTGAAAAAGGAGGTGGTGGACTACATGCTGGATGTGGGGATTCACATTTGGAGTGTGAGGAAAAGCAAGGCTAATTTTTACAGGATCATGAATTGTCTGAGTGGGCTGATTGCCGTTGGGAAATGGTTTGAGCAGATTTGCCACTGGAAGAACCCGATTACGACGATTTTGATTCACGTCCTTCATGTCATTCTGATGATTTACCCTGAACTAATCCTGCCTACAATCTTCCTCTACCTCTTTTTGATCGGGATTTGGAGGTGGCGGTGGAAGCCGAGGCACCCGCCGCACATGGACATCCATCTATCGCACGCGCACGCCGTCGGCGGCGATGAGCTGGATGAGGAATTCGACACGTTTCCGACGTCCAAGGGGAGCGATTTGGTGAGGATGAGGTATGTTATACGACCATTTTCGTATTTAACTACATATACTTCCGTTCCATATTGTTTGTCCGTTTTAAAAAACGGTACTTGTATTTGGATACGAAAATAAATTTCTTCACGAATGAAAAACACTAATCGAAATCTTCTCTTTAGTGAGAAAATAAAAAATTTAAGCGCTGAATAAGTAGTAGTACTATCTTTATCTTTCAAGCACGATGCAAAACGGATTTTGTTCTAAATCTTTTGATTACGGATTTGTCCCTGAAACTCGTATCTTGTCACATTTTTTCACGTCGTCCAATCAATGTTGTTTACTCAAACAAGGTACGATCGGCTGCGGAGCATAGCGGGGAGGATCCAGACGGTGGTGGGGGATCTGGCGACGCAGGGGGAGAGGTTCCACTCGCTTATTAGCTGGAGGGACCCAAGGGCCTCGGCGCTTTTCGTTACGTTCTGCTTGATTATGGCCTTTGTGCTTTACGTGACGCCGTTCCAAGTGCTGGGGCTCTTGGCGGGGTTTTACGTTTTGAGGCATCCCAGGTTCCGTCACAAGCTTCCCTCGTTGCCCGTCAATTTCTTCCGGAGGCTGCCTGCTCGAACCGACTGCCTGTTGTAGTGTCGGTCTGGTATTCGTCGCGTTCAGTTGACTACATATTGGCCTTGCCTTACCGCGCTTTTCGTGCGGTAGCAAGTGCGAAAATTGGGAAAGGTAATGGTAAAATTTCCAGGTGCACAAGGGTATTTATTTGATTCTGATATGGGCAATAAATAAAAGATGTGTAATTCAATTATGTATATTGCAAGTGTATAACTGATGCCAATTATATATGCAGAAGATGTAGGAAGTTGGATGTTTCCTGGCAAAGAATGAAATAGCAATCCAATACGTGATTGCGTGTTCTATAGCAAGAAAAAACTATTAAAAGAAGTCGTAATTTTTTACTTTGTCTGTATTCATTTGTTAGTTTCGCGTCAAATTTTTGTTAATTATTAGTTTGTCTTGACGAAAGGAACCGGAAAAATAAATAAATATTATCGAAATGCAATTTTTTTTGAATAAAGACAAAATTAAGTCAAAAAGACAGATTTTTTAGTTTATTTATGTCTTTATTCAAAAAAATTTGCATTTCAATCATAATTTTTTACTTTTTCGATTTCTCTCGTCGAGATAAACCAATAATTCACAATAATTTAACGCAAAAATAATTTAAATAAAGCAAAAAAAAGAAAAGAAAAGCCAACTGGTTTATTTAGCCAAAACAGCTTTCAGATTGTGGATTCTTGTGTTGTGTACTCTCTAGTACTCCTTCCGTCTTATTTTCATTGTCCATTATTCTGTTTGTCTCTTTTATGTCTTTTGCCTATATCTTTAAGTGTGGATCTTGAAAAATATGTAATATGGATCTTGTTTGATAGATCTCGATTAGTTCTATAATACAAAGTTTTTAAAATTATGAAAAATATTATAGATTGAAAGATATAAGTAATTAAAAAATAACACGTAATTCAAAAATAAACAATAAAAATGGAACGGAGGAAAATACCATAAAAACTGATTCTTGGGAATCCTTCTACCGAGTTCTTTGTGATACAGAACATCTTGTTTGCCGATCTTCCAATTATTAATCAAGGGAAATCAATTCCGCTGTTTGATTTCTCACGAGATGTTTACTCATTGGATCCCACTTTTGGTTGTATTTAAATTATCTTAGTGTTTTTATGATTATAATTTAGATGATTTCAGTTAGACTTGAGATTTTGGTTCCTTTGAATATAACTGATGAAACATATTAATTTCTCTCTGAATGGCATTTGAAATTTTAGCCCAACGGCACTTCCTCACCTTTTTTGCATGAAAGGTGAGGGTTTGATTCTTGCCAGAAGCGCAAGTGCTTGGTCGTCGTATGCCGCCTAGCCGTACCCCCTTCCCCATCCCCTTAGTGATAGGCTAGACATCTATTGTGCTTATTGGAAGTGCTTAAGCTGTGCATGGAGTAATTGTGGTAATTGATTCCAAAAAGTCTTTGTTGTGTTGCATCCAGATTCTTCTCGGCAGTTCAAGAGTCTCTTTGTGCTAGAGCTAGTGTCATGGAGTATTTTAAAGTGCATAGTGTGCCGTGTGAAATTGGAGAAGGCAGAGAACACAAAAAAAAAAGTCAGTACTTTCTTTGTGCAAGTGTGTGTGAGTTGCAGCAGAGAAATTTTGTGAGAATATTGTGTGAGTTTGAGGGAGATAAAAATACCGAGAGCTTGAGAGCTAGAGTATGGTATTTTGTATCTCATTGTACTCATCAAACATTAGTGGAAGTTGATTCTCTCTCCGTGGACGTACCCGAGTTTGGGAAACCACGTAATCTTGAGTCTCTTTTGTGTGTTTAGTTTTTTCGTTACGCTTCCAAAAAGCACAATATCATAGGCCAATAAATATATGACCAGCCAACCAACTCTTTCACTGCTGCACCACCGAACCAATTAAAAACAAATTAACTATAATTATTTCTTTTTCTCTTTCACATGGGCAAAACCCAACAACATCTATCGAGTAACCAAAAAAAAAAAATAGTAGCCTTTTTATGGGCCCAAAATCAGGCCCAGCCTGCTCAGAAAGATGGGAAACACTGTAGAGCACATACTATAGGTTTCCATGGACATGTTTTGGGCCTTTGACCCACTTTACTTATGTTAAAACCAAGGCCTTTTGGATGGAGGATTAAGGATTAATATACAGAATATGAATGGCTAGGTAGATGTTTTTATGTTCTCTTCATAATGTATACTAATTCTATACCAATTTTTTAGTCCCTCGTTGTATCCTAACCGAATAAAAGATTAATTATAATTTTTAATTGGTAATACTTTTTATATACAATATTGATATTATTTAATAGATCTCAATTATCTCTTTTAAATAATGTATTCAAAATCACCTAAAGCATAGAAAATTATTACAAGATATAATCAATTGAAAAGTAATACGAACTTTCAAAAAAGACAAATAAATTAGGACAGAGGAGTAATAAATCTATAGGGAATTAACTTTGAAACTATCTAATGTTGCCGAGTTTTTCCGAATAACATACTAGTTTATTTTCAGTACATCGTGTTGCTGAGATTGCGTTCATATATCTTTAAAATTTGTTTTCAAAACTATTTTCCTCGACCAAAATATTTGGTAATAGGTATTTCACGTGATATCTGATTTATTGATTGAGCCTAAAGAAAGAAAAAGAAAATTTTTTTTTTGATCACATCATAGTGTTGGAGTCTCATGATCTCATCCGTATTATTTATCATGTGCTCCATTCCAAGGTCAATATTATTCTGAATGGACTATCTCTACATACCGAAAGGAATGAGCATTCTTCATGATCATAGAATAATACTCCATTTCAGAATCGAAACTCAATGCAGTGGCAGAGTCAGAATTTTGATTCGGGGATCAGATTAATAGACACAAATAGATTAAAAAAAGTTTCAATCGATCCAATTACTGAGAAAAGAGAGAGAGAGAGGTCGATACAGTCAAAGCATGAGAGAGAGGACAGTCATTTACCTTGGGTGGTTTTTTAGTTGGTCGATACAGTCAAACTGCTCAATCCAAAAAAATATAGTCAAACCGTAGTGATTTCTTTTCCTTTGATTTCTGTGTTGGCTCATGTCTAGGCCTATTGGGTCATTTAGTCTGGCCCAGTTAAGACCCAATTAAGACCCATTAGTAAATGGGTTAGATGGGTTTGGATCCATTCTAACCCAGCTAACAAATGGGTTGGGTTGAGTCTATATATTAGTGAGTGAGTTTGGGTTGATTAGTGGGTTTGAGTTCAATTTGTCACTCTGAATATATACCAATCATTTTATTTTTTTCTTTAGATAACTTCAATAGTCACATAATTATTTTGTATTTATGAAAGAAATTGAGAAATGAGAATGTAAAATAACCATATTTTTTATTAAATCAAACCAAAAGTATTACAGTAAGATTATAAGTAGTTATACATGAATAATTATCAATATTATTCAAAATCAAATACATACAAAATAAATTTTTTAAAACTCGGGAGCTTGGAGGGAGTCCAGGGGCCAGGGTTACCACAAGCCCTGACGTAGCTCCGCCACTGACTCAATGTGATGTCTGCAATAACAAATTAGAACTCAATATGAAACAATCGGGGTTCGATCTCCTTTGTCCCGAAATCCCATATGCCTCTGTGCCAAGGAATTTTTCGACCGTTGAATTGTTTGATTTCTTTTTTATGTTTTAAATCCAAGAGTTGAAAAACCCCTCGGTACAGGGATTTTCGGCACAGAAATTTCGCCCCGTAACAACCCAACAAATAGTCTCATCCACGAAAAATAAAACTACGTAAGGAAATCTTCTTGTAAAAATTAATCATCAATTCTTGTCTTAATCTAGTCCTAGTTGGTTTAGTCTCAGCAATTGCTTGGAGACTTTAGAAACAGAGTAAAATAAAGAGAAAATCTTTATTATGGAGGTTCTGTAAATAAAAATTTACGGAGCTCAATCTCAGCCGTCTAAAAGTGTTTTGAATGATCCGGACTAAAAACAATCTATTTACGTGAATAAATTATTTTTAATCTGTGCCGTTCAATGCCGAAACGAACAGCTTAGATCATTCGGCTCCATAAAGAGCCGTTTTACGGCTGCTCAGTGAATAAGTATATATCTCTAAAATAAATCCATCCCCCCCCCCCTCCCTTAAAATAAATAAATCCATCCCCCCCTTTGGAGAGTGTTGCACTATCTCTATTCTTGCCACATACATTGAACCTAGACTTGTTTTTCCCGAGAGTCTCAATTGGCTGCCCCCGGAAAGTGTTCGTGTTGGTTTACACTTCTTTCTCATGCATACATACCCTGTTTGTTTCTTTCCACCCAGAATCCACCATTTTAATTAATTAGCAAAATACTACTCTTTACAAAGCTACCCCCTTGTTTTTCATTCGTACATAATCTTGAATTTAACACCATGCAGAAAAGTTGAAAAAATTGATACAGGTTCGCATAATCTCGAATTTTCTTTTTGTGGGTAGGAATTATTTTCATCATTGACTTTCGGTGTCGCGTTTCCGGGTTGTTTCGATCCATTCTGCCACTTTTGGCCGCCCCCCAATTCGTCTCTCTCTCCTGTTTGATTAGTGCACATTCTAAAACTTTTGTTCTTCTGTATCTTATCATGAGGGAAGAGCAAACGGCGGTAGGTCCCTAATTGCAATTCATGGGTGTATCTGAAGACATTGGAGCCGATGTCAGGTAACGATTCAAAATCTTTGCCCACCCCCCCACCCTCTCTCTCTCTCTCTCTCTCTCTCTCTGTATGTATATATGTATATATTTACGTTGATATAAATTCTTCTGTTTCTTTGGGTAGGACATAGATATAAATACTTTTGTACAGAATTGAGTTGGATTCGTTTATCTTTTCTGAACCTTTGAATATTACTCTGTCTGTTTCATACCTCCTTTTCATCAGGAGGGTATCGGGCCTAGGATTTGTTGGGTTTGTGAACCCTCATTTGGCTATGGATTGCCACTTTGATGATTATGTCGTGTCCGATTCGGTCTCGGGAGTCCAGGCGGCGCCCGTCAAACCTAGATAGGATGTCACGGGAATCAGGTAGAACTTAGGATAGTAAATATTTCTGTCGGTAACGGTGTCTGAACTAGCTTATGCGCACCTCGTGATCCCCGCCGATAAATACATGCTTATAGCAGTCAATATAGATTGTACTCTGTTAACTCTTGCGAACTTTAACCGAACCAGACCTTGGCTGATGGATTACGAACTCTCAATCATGTATTGAATCAGCAACAAACTCCTGCGATGGAGTGATACTACAAGGATCGAGTATCACCCTCTATCCCACTATGCAAAAACTCGGATTGCTCTTTAATGGTAGAGAGAGAACTATTGAAGAGAGAGAGAGTTTTCCAAAACTCTATATCTTTTTGTATATCTCTTGTGTATATTATTGTGTCAGTCTCTATGAACATCTTGCAGGAATTAAATAGAGAGAGCGCATCCTAGATGATTAGAATTACTTCAACTTCTCCTATCTTATCTCCAAGATGATTTAGAAGTCTTCTGATCCTAAGAGATTAGAATTACTTCAACTTCTCCTATCTTATCTCCAAGATGAGATAGAACTCTCTAATATATGGGTCACCAGGTCATACCCACATGGGCGACCCGATTTGGTCCCGGACCGGCCCCAAATTCCAACATCTCCCATTCATCCATGCATGGGCATGACAAGTTGTATCAATCTCTCTTCCATCTACCCAACTAAGAAGCAAACGCGCTAATGAACCGTGCAATCGCTGGAGCACCTGCAAGTGGGAGCTCTACACTAGAAACTCTTTAAGAGCCAGCATAGTGTGGGCAACATGCCCCAAAAAATCCCTCGCGCGCAGACGCGGTAGTATTTTTGGCGGATCGATGAGCGCATTTCAGACAGAGCGCTCAATTCAGAGTCGCCACTTGGGTTTGAAGGTCCGACACCCAAGGAACCGAACTTGAAACGCTTGCTACGTTATTTAATTTGAAAAGGTGAAGGCATCAGTCCGTCATAACCATATCTGGGTTCGGGAGCCAGGTTACGAGAGGGGAAGGGTTTTAAGACACCCCTCTCGCCCAATCCGGAGATCAATTTCTACTTAGGCATTTTGTGAAAACATTTGCGATTCTGTTTGATTAATCAATTTTTCAGCCATTTAGGGGCGGAGAACAGTTTAATGGGGATTAAAGCTGTAACACATTTGTAAGATGTGATTGAATAGCATGAGTATGCTTTGAAACGATAAACATGATAAAACCAGGTTCTGTTCAGAAGAGCAAATCCAGTACACTGTTCCAAATTTGACATGCGCAAGAAGGAACTTGTCTGTACTGACCAAAGCCATTGCACGCAGTTCCAACCTGTGAGCGCAAAAACTAAACACGCGCGCGCGAGTTTGCTTTTCACACAGCCTCTGTTTTTATCCTCCTTTGGGCTCTGAACGAACCAGTGCACACCCAGGACAAACCTAGCAGTATTTAGTATCTAAACTACACTGTTTGAAGGCTGAAAAGCCTAACAAATGAACATAACACCCCATAAATAGTGTGAATGACAAAACAGTGGCTAAAGGCCAAGTCACTCATGCAAGAGCAACACACTGAAAAATTACTGGATCAAAACCACCTGTGCGCGCGGGTTGGGAACTTGCGCGCCCATCCAGGCTGTTTTCCTGTACTTGTTCTCACATGACTGGGGCTCTGGGACATGTCCAGATATACCCCAGTTGGTGTTCCAACAGAACAGAAATAAGTATTGAAGCACAAGCTAGCAGTTTTAACATAGGAAAACAGTAAACTGGTTTTACATGCTCACATGGATGATCTACAAAGAGAACATAAAAGAACAAGGTCCCTGTCCCCACGCAGATACGTGCGCGCAGCTATAGAATAGTGAGCGCGAGCTAAGGACCGACGCGCGCCGGTCCTTTGTTCACATGGTTTTTGAAACCTGCTAGCCTTAGGGGCAGGACTGGTATTAATTACCAGCCTTGACCCTACTAGCCCCCCTCAGGGATCAGAACAGAGTAATACAAAGATGTTATACCTTTGGTTTTAGGTTTGAAAGAGCGGTTGAGCTTTAAGCTTGAGGATTGAGTTTGGAAGATGGTTTGTGTGTTGGATGGTTGTATGCTTGTAACCTTTTTTTCTAACCTTTCTAACTCTTTGGAAGAAAGATTGAGGGGGGTATTTATAGGGCAAACATCCTCCATTAATGGAAACCTTCCATTGATGGAAACCCTCCATAAATGGAAACCTTCTAGAAATGGAAAGTATAAGGTCGGCTGCAACTTTAACTAGCGCGAGCGGAAAGGAAAACCAACGCGCGCAGAAAGGAAACCGGCGCGCGCCAGTAGGATTTAGGAAGATTTTAAGGGTTCCAAACGCTCAAAACTCAACCACTTATTATTTTCGGGGTGTTCTTAATCCATTTCATCATTGGGAAAATAAAAATAAAAAATAAAGTAAACCAATTGGGAGACCCATATTGGGGTGTTTACACATAGAGACGTCAACCCATAAGAGTGTCTCATGTGTACCCTAAATCCATATAGTTACACCAGACCAAGCATCTTTAATCCTTCCAAAAAGCATGTTTGACCCCCCAAAGTCATGCACTCTATATTCACACCCGATCTGCATTCCAATAGAGCGACCTGAGTTGTCGACAGTGAATGTATTGCAAGGGTGTACTACTAAATGATCCTCTTCTCGCCCTCATGTCACTTCATTTTAACCTTGCTGCTTTACCAGGCATGCTCCATGGGACCCTGACATTACGTGGTATTAGGTAGTCAAGCTAGAGTAGTCAAAAAATAAAAAGCACATTTAATATATGTGCAGTCACCTTCTAAATTACCGCTTAGACTCACACAGTGAGGAAACAAGGATCTATTCACTCACCTCTAAAATAAATGATCTCCAAGCACTTGTAGTATGAATACATGCTACGGTGGAGTTGCTTTCCAAAAAGCGATGTCATACTCCCAAACACCGTACAGATCTTAGTCTAGTCGCTACCTAGCGCCCAACTCGAGTTCTCAAATGGCTTGCCATCATGGCGCTATATGAGTCCTCACATTTGGCTAACAAAGACAGGTTAATCTCAAGATAGGGGGAACTATCCGAAATTGGTCTCTTTGCTAATAGACCTTATCTTGGTTCCAACCAATGTGACATATGATAGGTATATCTGATTCTACTTATCAGACTATATCACAGGTCCCAACTTGTATATCTTACTACCCATCCATCTCATCTTCACTCGCTATCTCAAGCGCCGAAGGCGATTGCTCGTGTGAGTGAGCCAATCTAACCTGTTGACATTGATCTTTTAATTTTGTATGTGTTGTTTAATAAATAATTGTCCAAATTGCAACAATAATAAGCTAATATTAAGTGCAGAAATGGCATAAATATCCCATAAATTTGAAAGAAGTGATTAATAAAATTAATAAATAAAACACATCTATCATCATCTACGTAGTCCTAAAGCCTTATCATGAGTCTCAAAGGCCCCCTTAGCAGGGGCTTAGACAAAGGGCATACAACTATGCGACTCGTAGCTATGTGTTTTATAATCACTTTCTTTTGCGCAACAATATCTTTTACCTAACTAGGCATAGATTCACACCCTGGAAGCAAAGCATATAATTAACAGTCCATTAGATATATCTTAATATCCTCCAACGATCACGACCAAGATTGGACCAATAACTACTTATAAGCTGCCAATGGTCAGTGTTCTAAATGGCGGCCTAGGCAGAGGGTTAACGCCACGACTACCCCCCTTGGCGTTTTGTTAGGTGGCCAGGGAGGCTAGGCGGACCTTGGTGGTCGCCTAGGCGGAGCTTGGCGGCACTGAAGTCGATGATCGGCGTGAGAGACAAGAGAGAGAGGGAGAGAGAGAGAGACGAGAGAAGGAGAGAGACGTGAGAGAGAGACGAGACATATCGATGAACTTTAAGGCGGCGAGACGAGAGAGGCGGCGTGGGTTTCTCAATCTGGATCTGAAATGTTATACGTATATAGTACTCCTAGTATAAATATGTGTGCTTTGGTAAATTACACAACAAGTCCTTTTAGTATATATTAATACCATAGTATACACTAAAAATATCAAAAAAAAATACCAAAAAAAAAAAGGAAGCCAAAATCCTAAGCGGCCTAGGCGCTTGGCGACAGGTCGCCGCCCAACTACCGCTGAGTGCCATTTAGAACACTGTCAACGGTACTTGAATAGGGCACATGGGCTATCTGTTCCAACTTTTTAGGAGTTTTAGGTTCCATGTTAAGCCTAAGTCTCGCCTTTAACAACAGAAGTGTCTGTGAGTTTGTAGCTTTATCTCCGGGATCATTCTAAAAACGTTCTTAAGCAAAGAATCTTCCTAGAAGGATCTTTTAAGATCTCAACTCTGAGCACATAGCTTGCTTTGCCCATTCCTTCATCTCATAAGTGAAGGATAACCACAACTTTGTGGTGACATCGTCTCCTAGTCATTTCTAGCCAACTAAAATGTCATCAACATAGAATGACAATATCAAGAAACTATCGTTGGACTGTCTTATATGCACTCAATGGCCTTCATTGATCATCGTAAACCCAAATGGCTCAATGAAATCTCAGGTACCACCGCCTGGATGATTGTTTTAGGCCATAGATAGACCATTGGAGCTTGCAAATTCTGCGCTCCTAGCCTTTTGCCTTAACGTCCACCTAAAATAGTTCCAAGGCTAGAATAAGGCGACTGGGGTGTAACCCTTCGCTACTAGACGAGTCTTATTGCTTAGTATGGGACCATTTGCTTCGCATTTGATCTTAAGAACCCATTTGTTCCCAATGATCTTGTGCCCAAACAGAAGATCAACCAAGTCCCAGACAAGGTTTATCTTCATAAACTCCATTTCATTTTACATTGTAGCTATCCATTCCTTACTAGCAGGCGATAAAGAAGTTTCTCCCACTGTTTTGGGCTCTCATTTGTCTTTAGGAGCAATCATGGAAAACTCCCCCTCAATCTCAAAAAGACGACGAGGGATTATTCAATGTTTGCTTCCATGCTTAAGAGGATCTTGAGAATCCATATCCATTAGATACACGATTAAGTAAGTCGCTCCCACTGTCCCCAGGAGGTAGGAGAATTTCTTCCCCATTCTCAACTGGACGATTTGGTGCGCTTTTCGTTGTATTCTCCTTCTCGTAGAGTTCTACGTCTCTACTAACCTCTCATCTACTAAGGAAAACCTCCTCGAGGAATCCACATCTCGTGACTCAATTTCAGTCATACTTCCATTAGGTTGCTGACCAACAAACACATAGCCCTTAGAGTGCTCATTGTAACGCATAAAAATGCACTACTCACCTCTAATGCTTAATTTCCCACACTTATGAGAAGTACTGTGTGTTTGGGCAGCCAACCCCCATGGCCACAAAATTAAGGTTTTCTGTCGGTCCATAGCTCATATAGGATGGAAGGTACTAATCTGGAAGGCACACGGTTATGAATGTAGGTTGCAGTTTAACAATGCATCTCCTCAATACAAAATTGGAAGATTAGGCTACGCCATCATCGACTTAACCATATCTGGCCGCATATGATTCCTTTTCTCCACCACATTGTTTTGTTGCGAAGTATAAGGAATTGTTAATTACCCTTTTATCATTGAGCCACAAATGTTTGAACGGATTGGCTGTAATGGAACAAATGCCCTTATGGTTTTCTAAATGGTTTTCTAATTGCTTCTCTTGTTGGGCAAAGGTCACAAAGGGGCAGGTTGACTAACAAATCCCCCTCTTGCCCAATGAGACCTAATCTTGAATGTCATTTAACAGAATCAACATCAACAGAAGATGTAACAAAGCAAATAGAATCACTAGCATTATTATTAATAACATTTAGTATCACCAAACTATCCAAAACCCTAATAAATTGTACCCAAATCAATCCTCACTAAGCTATTCTCAAATAGAAATAAAAACCTAGACCCATCATGCTAGTGACTAATAACAAGTTTCATCAAATTCCTGGAGCATAAAGTACTTCATGAAAAGACAAAGTGCGCCCATGTCGTATGTCTATCTTGCCAACGCCCAACACCAACACACTAGACTTGTTTCCCATGAAAATTCTTTGGCCTCCAACTGGAATTCGACAATACTCCACGAACCTATCTTGTTTCCTTGCTAATTGGCTGGTTGCTCGAGTCTATAACCCATGAATAAGGAGAATAGTTGCTTACGATTAGGGGTGTAAACGAGTCGAGCCGAGCCGAGCCGAGTTTCGGCGAGCTCGAGCTCGGCTCGTTTACTTAACGAGCCCAAAACTCGAGCTCGAGCTCGACTCGAGCCTTAACGAGCCGAGCCCTTAACGAGCAGAGCTTAGTCATTTACTAAACGAGCCTTCCTTAACGAGCCGAGCCTCCCTTAACGAGCTGAGCTTTTGTTGAACGAGCCGAGTTTCACTCGGCTCGTTTAGTTAACGAGCCGAATAGTCGAGCTCGAGCTCGGCTCGTTTACTAAACGAGCCGAGTCGAGCCGAGCCTTAACGAGCCGAGCCGAGCCGAGCTCGCGAGTAGCTCGGCTCACTTACAGCCCTACTTACGATTGAAGATGAATACTCCTGGATGTATAGCCCGAAGCGTAAGGCTTCTAGTCATTTGTAGAATAACTCGGTAAGACCGAGATCGTACCACAGGGAATCGAATATAGTTTGTCCGGATTGTAGGCTTTATGTGAGGTTTTTGGCGTTTAGACGGCCAACTGTCGGTATTGCTTTGAAAAGTGGAAAACTATTATAAAAAGACTAGAAAAGAGGTTTGAACTAAGAGAGGCAAGTCTAGGGATTGTCCATCCCGTGACTTAGGCCGTTATCGATTCTCGATTATAACTCAAGTGAGAGTCGCAACCACGGGCTCATGCTCGGAAGATTTAGCTTTAAAAATTACGTTTAATCAAATGATATGATTTACCGGAATCGAACTAACTTGTTTGAACTAATTAATCGAACACATAGGATGACAGAGTTCCAAGCATTCCGTGTGCCAAGACCGCTTGTCGGTATTGAAGAAGTTAACAATCCTAGTTTAGACCGAAAATTGCAAGCTTAGTTCTAAACCAAAAATCATTCTTTTAAGCCCGAAGGTTCGAGAACAAACAACTACCTAAATCATTGGGATAGATTAGCCCAAGACTTAGCATATCAACTACTCAACCATGCTCAAAGAACAAAAGATAGTAGAAAATTGAGACATGGGATTTAACCGTAGGAAACAGAAATAAACTTGATATTACTAAGGATCTAGTCCGTAACTACAACATTAACAAAGGGGAAATTAACGTACGACAAATACTTACTTGAGTTCTTGAAGATTGAAAGCTTGAAAGACTAAGAACAATAATGAAAATCCTAGAAAACAAGAAAGAAACTTAGGCCTAAAGCTAAGTAATGGCCATCCATGGCATAAAAGGCATACAAGACTATTTATATGGCTCTAAAGTTAAGTTACAAAGGACCAAAAAGCTAGTCTCCCAAAATATCTCAAAAATATTTCATAAGTGGAAACTTTCTATAAATGGAAGGTTGAAAAAGTTACAAAAATCTACAAAATTGGAAATTCCTTAGTACCAGTACCCTTCAATGGGCTGGTTCTACTGCTCTTTGATCATTGGGTACCGGTACTGGCAATTCCTCAGTATCGGTACTGGCTTTGCTTGATAAATTTTTGGGCAACTTTGCGGGCTCGCTCCAGACACTCCCAAACTCGGATTTGGGTGTTCATTGGACAGTTGGAAAGCTTGTTGAGTCTACTTTCTAACCCAAGTGGTTTGGATCAAAAGTAGTTTGCACGTCAAAAGATATGATGATTCTACCCTCTCAGCTGGTTGGAAGATGAATTGCTTTGATAAAATCCTCGCATCTCCCTCACTTCTCTTGACCTTTGGGCATCCCGAGTAACCTCGAAACTATCTTTTCATGAATTTTCGGGCACCACCACGGGGTGGCACATGGTCTTGGGCACTTGGTTGCACCCGGAGCATTCCTTGGCTTCCAAACGTGCCTTATTTATACGAATTACCTGAAACACACAAAAACCTACCTTACGTGCAATATCACATAAAACATTAACTTTATAAACATAAATACAATAAAACTAAGGACTTAAGCACCAAGAATATACATTATTGGGTGCTTATCAATAAGCAACTAAACCTTGACATGTTCCAAAACAGTCTACAGGAGAAACAAAAATATGGAGTATCTTCTTAGGCTCAGTGCACTCACGAGCAAAGTGTCTCAACTTGTCACAGTAAAAGCACGCCTTTTTGGCCTTATTCTTGTAACCACTCTTCTTCTTGCCTCTATTACGCTTAAAAGAACCGGCGCCAATAGGGTTAAAACAATAGCAGCTCATTTCTTAAGGGTGCGTTTAGCTTCCTTTGCTAGTATCCAAACCTGCGAGGGACAGTCTCAACTATGATGCATGAACTATCTGGCTCAGCTACCTCTTGGCGCATAGCCTTCAAGAATTCTGATTTATGTTCATCATCACATTTCAAGTTCGAGACCATCTTAGTCAAGAAGTCGATATCATATTTCTGTTTGATAGCTTTCCACAGCTTATGAGTAGTCTCATAGTACTCAAACTCACATATCAAATCGTTGTGCATGCTGCGTACCATAGTAAGTCGCGCACATTGATTTTTCTTGTACCATTTTTCAAAGGCCTCAAGATCACGAAGATATTGTGGTGATTCACTATGTTTTGGCTCAACCAGCTCATGGTCGAGGGTCTCCAAGACCTCTAGCTCATTAAGGAGAAGTTGGATCTCATAGCGCCAAACGTTATAATTGTCGCTTTTCAATTTCTCAACCTGGGTCAAACCTGCTACAACTATCTTAGCTTCCATTTCAACTCTATCAAAGAAATGTGCATGGGATTATTAATAACAATACAACACATAATTATTTTGCAGCAAAAATCTAAATTAGAAAATAATAATACCATACATGTTGCAAGATCAAAAACTCGCAAAACTTATAATCATCTCCTGCGCCTCTAAGTATTTTATTATTATAATTTAATTTAATTCATGCGCAAAATTTTATTTTTTGGAAAAAACATATATAAATATTTTCTCTACCGAACAACCTCCCACTAGATATGGCATATCACAAGCATGAAACAAATTTATTATAGTGCATAACACAATTTATGCACTAAACAGTATTTTTCATGCTATTAAAATAAATAATTTAAGCATTGAACAATCCCAAAAATTATCCAAACATGCCACATACATGTAAAATCACCCAAAATATTGAACATGCTATTTTCAATATTCTGTACATTTCCAGTTGCTCACATGCAATTAGGCTCCGTTTGTTTGGACGTAAATATTTTCCTGTAAATTGTTTTCCTATTTTCAGGTGTTTGGTTGTGTCAAAAATGAGGAAAACATTTTACATGTAAAACAATTTTCATCAATTGGATGAAAATGATTTACCCTTAAATTTTTCGTAAGTTATTTTCCAAAATGAACCCGCTGCCTTCTACTGCAATTCTCATTACTCAATTTCCTCGATTGTCAGTCCTGACCCACGTTCAATTCCAATAATCTCAAATCTCTCCACCATTTAAGCCCCCTCTTTTTCTCTCTACACTATTTTGTTGATTTCTAAAAATATTTTCAAGTGCTAACCAAACACCGGAAAATAAATGTTTGAAGTTTGTTTTTTGAAAAAATATTTTACATGTAAAATATTTTACATCAAAACAAACGGAGAATTATTGTCAATTTTCAGGATTTATTCTAATTCTCCAAGAATAAATAACAAGTAGAAAATGCCAAATAATATTTTCAGGATTTATTCTAATTCTCCAAGAATAAATAACAAGTAGAAAATGCCAAATAATATCAACATGTACTGGAAAAATACAAAACCTAAACCAATGAATAGGTACTGAATCCAGGAGGTTGAATCCAAAAATTTATAATTTTTTAGATTTTTATTCTAATTTTCCCAAATAATCAATGGACAGAAAATACAGAATAAAAACAATGTACAATGAAAAATTACACCAACCACTCCAATAAATTTTTTCTGATTCCAGCAGGTTAAATCTGAAAATTTATAATTTTTCAGAATTTTATTCTAATTTTCCCAAATAAACAACGAACAGAAAATGGAGAATAAAAAACCATGCTTACTGGAATATTACACCTCATACCCCAAACAATAGGTAACAGTAGCAGAATATGCCACAAAAAATTTGGTGCCCAGCAGAGGAGGCACGCATCCCCACTCTCTCATAAACCAAGTCCAATTTCCTTTTTCTTGTATTTAAAATTCTGAAAAATAAAATTTATTTCAAAAAAAATAAATTAAAAATATAGAAACGTAGGAAATTCAATTTCGAGTTCAGCAGTACTCTCGGTTTTTCCATACGACGTCGGTAAGAGAGGGTTGAATATCACTCTCTCTCGGTTGAGAGTGAGAGTGTGCATAAACTTCGCTTCATCTTCTCCAATTAGGACTAGGGTTCTCCAAAACGTGCCCAAACTAGGGTTTGCCATAACTTTTGATCCGTAACTCCAAATCAAGCTTATAATATATCGTTGAAAAGCTAGAAACAAGAGCTACGCAATGATATAAGTCTCGCATGCTAAATCAAAACACAAAAAAACCTCTGTCCAGTCAAAGTTTCGGGAAAACCAACTAGGGTTTGATTTTTCTCACAAATGGTTTATCCAATATACCCGAAACTTTCCAAATATGATCTATATGTTATGGGCTACGTTCTGTAAAAATTTGAAACAATGCCGATAACTTTAAAAAAAATCATATTTTCCAAACCCATATCCGGCATACACGAAAATCAGTCAGTATGTATGCCAAAAACATGATACATATGGCTATTCAAGTACAAACGAACACGAAAACATCCAACTAAGGCTCTGATACCAATGTTAGATGAATATAACAATAGTGCGGAAGCGGGTGGTTCGGATTACCTCTTGCGAACTTTAATCGAACCAGACCTTGGCGGATGGATTACGAACTCTCAATCATGTACTGAATCAGAGACAAACTCCTGCGATGGAGTGATACTACGAGGATCGAGTATCACCCTCTATTCAGCGGTTCAAAAGCTCGGATTGCTCTTTAATGGTAGAGAGAGAACTGTCGAAGAGAGAAAGTTTCCCAAAACTCTATATTTTTTTGTATATCTCTTGTGTATATTATTGTGTCAGTCTCTATGAACATCCTGCAGGAATTAAATAGAGAGAGAGCATCTTAGATGATTTAGAAGTCTTCTAATCCTAAGAGATTAGAATTACTTCAACTTCTCCGATCTCTTATCTCCAAGATGAGATAGGACTCTCTAATATATGGGTCACCGGATCATGCCCACATGGGCGACCCGATTTGGTCCCGGACCGGCCCCAAATTCCAACATACACTTTCTTCATTAGATAGTGGAAGTTGGTATAAGCCTTCGTGAATGTACAAAAAAATTGCGTTCTTTACTTGATTGTTCTTGTGCACTGTGTGTGTGGTGGTTCCGCCAATTACTAAACAGGTTCTTTATTTTCTTCTGTTGAAATCCATTTCATGCCTAGGAATTGATTTGTAGGGTTTTAACTACTGTGCTACATATTGATGCTGATTTCAAGTGTTCAAATTGAAGGCCGAAGGGAACAGTATATGTATGGATTTTTTTGAATGAGCGGGTGGAGATTTCTTGACTGATTATCTTTTGAGATTACTTGGGTCTTGGGGTTCTTATTGGTTCTGTTAAACATCTTCTGTAATGGAACCTTTCATGATTGATGCCAATGGGTTGGACGACATTTCGGATATAGAAGTTGATGACTTAAGGGGTGAGAATATAGCGGAGAAAGATGTGAGTGATGAGGAGATTGAAGCAGAAGACTTGAAAATGCGAATGTGGAAAGATAGTATCAAACTCAAGCGGATCAAGGAAAGAGAAAAACTCGCAGCCCAAGAAGCCGCGGAGAAGCAGAAGCTCAAGCCCAAGCAGATCTCCAATCAGGCTCAGAGGAAGAAAATGTCCAGAGCTCAGGATGGGATACTGAAGTACATGTTGAAGCTCATGGAAGTTTGCAAAGCCCGAGGATTCGTGTACGGGATCATTCCCGAGAAGGGTAAACCGGTTAGTGGTGCATCGGATAACGTCAGGGCTTGGTGGAAGGAGAAGGTGAAGTTTGACAAGAATGGGCCATTAGCCATAGCGAAACATGAAGCGGAGGCTCTAGCCAAGGACAAGGGGAATGGTTCCCAGAAGGGAAATTCCCAAAGCTGTCTTCAAGATTTGCAAGATGCAACTTTAGGGTCGCTTTTGTCTTCTTTGATGCAACACTGCGATCCGCCTCAGAGGAAGTGCCCTTTAGAGAGGGGTGATCCCCCGCCTTGGTGGCCAACGGGGAATGAAGAATGGTGGGGTAAGAAACTGGGGCTACCCAGAGGCCAGAGCCCTCCGTATAGGAAGCCTCATGATTTGAAGAAGATGTGGAAAGTGGGAGTTTTGACTGCCGTGATAAAGCACATGTCGCCTGATATTGCGAAGATCAGGAGGTTGGTCAGAAAATCAAAGTGCTTACAGGACAAGATGACTGCTAAGGAGAGCTCACTTTGGTTGGGGGTTTTGAGCCGCGAGGAATCTCTCATCCAGCAGCCGAGCAGTGACAATTCGACATCTGGCGTAACCGAGGGTGGCCGTAGCGGGAAGAAGAAACCTTCTGTCGATAGTGATAGTGACTATGACGTTGATGGTGTCGATGATTGTGTGGGTTCTGTATCATCTAAAGATCATAGGAGAGATCAGACACTAGACGTGGAGCCATCTAGTCAACCTCAAAAGATAAAACCCCGTTCTTTGCGGGATAAAGAGCGACCGAGAAGAAAAAGACCATGCGTGGAACCAAGCCCTGGTGATCAAAAGGCTGCACCATCTTCTAGCGAAGATATAAATGTCGAACCGGAAGGCAAAATGCCTGATATGAACCAAACTGATGTGCCTTTCGGAATGTATACAACCCTAAATGAAAACGATACAGCTGAAACTATAAGGCCTGTGCAGGCAGACCTTGAGGGCGAGTACGAGTTATCAGAATTAGCATTTGACCAAAACCCCACCCTTCCACCTGCCAATGTGCCACAGAACGTGTTTGCTAACGGCATGCCCTTGCAATATCCAGTGGCTCAAGAGTTACATCACGGGTCTCTGGGTTCTCGATTGCGCAATGAAACTCCAAATGACAGGCTGCTTAATGGTCAGAATTATGGGTTGCTACCAAATGCTCAGTTGAATCATGACCCTACGTATGATCTTTATCATCCATTGCTGGAATTTGGGCTCGGTGGTGTTGGACACCAGACCCAGGCGGGATTTCATGAACCATGGGTTCGGGCAGGGGATTCTGGAGTCAATGTACCGGGCCAGCAGAGGAATGGAAATGATATATCTGGAGATATGGACCAGTATTTGACAGGCACCTTTCCGAACGAGCAAGATAGACCTTTTGAGAATCCCATAGGGTCTCCAATCAACAGCATGTTGGCAGATTATGGCGGCTCATATCTTAGCGGGATCGGTGACATGGGTCCATTCAATGAGATGGACACTCTTTTCGACGCTGACATTTTGTCGTACTGTGGAGCCTAGCACTCAAAATTTGTGAGTGACAATTTTTATCAACACCCTTCTCCTTTCTTTTGGAACTTCATTCGATGACCGAGTGTTATTCTGATGATGTTATCTTACACAGGGACTGCAAAAATGGGGTGCTTGCTGTTGAACTAAGTCGACGACGTTTTTCTCTCTTTTTGGCTGTTGCGCGTGCTGGTGTTGTTTATGCATCGCCTGTCCATAACTGTAAGTTATGACCTCAAATACGAAATGTTTCCTGTAAACAAACTGTTTCGAGATTCTTTGGGTTAATGGTGCCTCTTCATTCTGTTCTAGTGAGGCTTCTTGATCACTTCATGTAAATGAGATAGTTTTCTGATTGGCAAAATAGAATGGTGACCCTCTTTTGATCATTTCCATTGATAAGGTTGAAATTATAAACGATTCAACTTCAGAAGCTTTATGTCATCAGTTCCCTTTCTACGTTGTTTTCTACTTGTTCTGGTCTAATGGAGACATATGTTGCTGAAACTGGGAACAATTTGACAAAGCCATTTTTATTGTGCCGGATTTGGCAGCAAGTTTGGTTTTGCCAACCTTGCCACCTCACCCAACCCAAACTGATTTCGCCTCCCAACTCTCATCCTTTAAGGGGGGGAAACCGCGCCTGCCAAAACAGCACCAAACATATCCAATAATATTGCTCATTTTTGGCTTTCATTGTTGCGTGTAGCATGCCAAAAAATGGCTCCGTTGTAGTCATTTTTATACTCTCTTTTTTTGGGTAAATTTCTTTTTCATACTTGCTCTAATAGAAACGTACAGTTGAAATGTGTGACATATACAATGAAGTTTCCGTTTTGTTTTGTTTCATACTGTTTTTACCTTAATCATCACCCAGTGACTAGTGAGCATTTGTTAATATTTTTAAGGAGAAAGCTATGGTACATAGGATATGGTAAGATTGGAACAACATTCATTTACTTGTGAAGTCTCGAGACGTTGACAAATTGAAATGGGTTGGAATGAAGCAAAAACAGATCATGTGAATCAAAGTAGAATAAATCGGATTACTGTTATGTTTTTATTTTGATCATGTGAATCAAACTAGAATATATGTATGTCATATATTTACTCGATCTACACTTTCATTCCGCTTGAATACAGTCTCTCCGGATTAGTCGAGCGTGACGCACTTAACCAGTTTTGGGATAACTTTAGACTCTTCACATAAACGATAATCCAAGAAAAAACAATATTCCGTTTAAAACACAAAGGAAATGTCTAAGCGATTCATTAATCCTAGACATCGATGGGAACATAATCGGATTAATTTCTCTTACAGATTAGTACAAGTATGCTTATGATAGTGAATTGTTTACTTTTTCGAAAAAGGACAATGATGGCTTCCGAAACAAACTAATTAATTGCGGTACAGTCAAATAATTAGGAACAAGATTTAATTAACATGAATCAAACGCGACAATATAAAGCAGTAGCATGCAATAGAAATGATAAAATTTTAATAGATTATCAAATGCAGAATTATACATTAAGATTAGGAAAACCAGGCTTGAGAAACCGGGAGGCGTGATACGCTTTCCTAAAATCGTAGCTCCTCCCTACGTGAAGGTGCAACCGGATTACCACGACTCCAAAATTCAACCCAGTCACTCACTGCCTTCCTCTTCTAACGGTCAACCCCACTAGGAGATTATGAACCAAGCCTCGAACCGGAGTTGCCAAAAATAATAGTAAAAAGGATGTGAAAATATTGAGCTTCTGAGAAGTTTTGTATCAGTAGAGAAGAAGAAGAAGAAGAAGTATAGTTGAAGAAGATGACAGAACACATATTTTGCAGAAAAGTTTTGAAACTTTACTGCACTTGTAAAAATATATAACAGTCATTCCCTCTCCCAACTTGGGGCTGACCGGGGAAAGCGTCCTGCTGCGTCCCAGTCGGCTGCTAGGGTAATAACCGAGCCCGCCAAGGAACGAACGGAGAGGACACAGGTCCTCTCCCCTCGTGACCTTGTTTGAGAGGCCCAGCTCACCCCGTGACCTTGTTTAACAGACCAAACTTTTAATATCCCAAACCTAGCTCCCATGCCCGACAGAGAGGACCTGATTATTTTCTACCTTCCCTGCCGACTCCTTCATTGTCCTTTTCTCCTTCAATTCTCCACCTAGATATCTACAATGGCCACCCATGCCTGTTCTCCTGCCTCCAATATATTTCCCCATGCCACTTGTATTGTATTTCTCTTTCTTTTATTTATTTCCCCACTTTCTATTGTCTAGTTCTACATTATGTTTTACTATATACTGGGGCGCAATTTGCTTATATAATTGGAGAGGAACTCAGAAATGAAAGGAGAGAGGAACTCGCACGGCAGAAACATAGAGAGAAGAAGGGGGAGTTCGGGCAAAAACCAAAAACCAGTTCCACTCCACAAATGGCCAACTAAACCTTCTCTTAGGGTATAGGTAAGCCCTGGCTTTGTAACTACGGTTTCTTTTATTTTGTAATTAGATCAATTAAATGTGGTGATTGTATAATCCAGATGATTTTGTCTCAATAATCGGTTTCATTGTCAAATCTCAACCATGTGTTTTTATAATTGAGGTAACTCTTAGTCCCTGTGGATTGACACCCGTACTATCGCTTTACAACAAATCAAATTCCGTTTTGCGCATTCTTACGGGT
Source organism: Rhododendron griersonianum (assembly GCA_018127125.1). NCBI lineage: Eukaryota > Viridiplantae > Streptophyta > Magnoliopsida > Ericales > Ericaceae > Rhododendron > Rhododendron griersonianum. The sequence goes on from CM030788.1 coordinate 45,538,049, forward strand.
TAATTTTATCTTGATTTTGACACGATCAATTTTTGGCGCCGTTGCCGGGGACTTTGATAATTACTTTAATCTTAGAATTGATTTTCGTTCCCTTTTAAAAGAAAAAAAAAAGGAAAAGAAACAAAAAAACATTCCCACAATTGGGATTCTCTCAAGAAGTGTACGGTCAGGAGCTCAAGAGAAAGAAAGAAGCAAAAAAAAAAAAAATAAAGGAATGCAGAATGTCCAAGAGCAAGTCAATTTCGCTCAGGGATTTCCTAAACCGGTAAATGATCCATTCTCCAACACTTACAACCCAGGATAGAGAAATCATCCCGATTTGAATTTTGAAAGTGGCCGGAACGTACAGATTTCTAGGAATTCGTCTAAATGCTTGTACGGGTCTTCATTACTAAGAGCATCCACAGTGGGATAATCAAAACCAAAATATTGTTAAGGTTAGCAATATTTGTTCAAAAAAGTGCTCACATTGGAATAACCAAACTTAGTAATCTCTTAGCAACTCATCAAATTTTGGCTTTTGAATAATCAAAACTAGAAACATTTTGCCAATAACCAAAATTTTATCTCTCAATCAAGTACACCATTATTACACAAAAATATTATCTCTCTTCCCGTTTCTCTCTCTCTCTCAACAATGTTTTCAAAAAATAATTTTAAAAAATTGTATTTTTCAGAAACTTTTTTTTTTTTTACGAATAACTATTTTTTCAAAAATTTTAAAAACTATAAGTAAATAAAGTGTGTGTTTTTAAAAAACTGTTTTTGAAATTTCAAAACTGTTTACAAAACTCTTTTACACAAAACTGTTTTTTTGGTAAACGGTTTTTGAAATTTCAAAACTCTTTTTTACACAAAATCTGTTTTACAAAAAACTGTATTTATAGTTTTTTAAAATTTCAAAACTGTTTGTGTAAATATAATTCTTTCAAAATTTCTCAAAACTATATTTATAGTTTTAAGTGAACAAAGTGTGTGTTTTTTGAAAAACTGTTTTTTGTTTCGAACAACTATTTTTTTTCGAAAACTTTTTTTTATACAATTGTTTTTAACATAAACTTATTTTTCTTCAAAAACCGTTTTTTCAAAAAATATGCGTGAAATGAAGGGAAAAAGTTTGGAAGGCCCATTGATTTTGATTATAGGCAAAAAATAACCAACGTGGGATTTAACATTGCCAACTTTAACAACCTCTAAATAGATAATCAAAATCTGATGTGCCATATTTTGATTATTCACATTTGTTTATTCCACTGCTGATGCTCTAAGTCCATAAAATGATGGAAGCATTTGAAGGTAAAGTAAGTGGCTTGGTTCAACCACTGACCGAGTGTTTGGTTTACTCCAAGTGGTTTGCTTTTTATACGACACCTAAGTAACCTAAACTAGACATGCAAGCAAGACTTGAACAACATTTTCCTTCTATCGTTAGAGCTAGCAACGAGATATGCATAGCCTAGATTTAACATTCGAATCATTAAAGACTATCGTTAGAGCTTGCAATTCCTTTCGATAATCGTCAAGAAAGTAATTGGGTTGTTAAAAGGCATAGACTATCCCATAGCACGGACCGTCTCACGAGCATAATCTATCTCAGGACTCCAACCACAATCAAAGAATACCATTGTTTAACTCCGTATTTGAAAACCGCGAATATAAATATGGAACAGATTGAAAGTATTAAAATCATTCCATAAAACTGAAACGAGTTCTAATTAAACAATCGATCCGAATATTAAAACCTAAACCTATACATATACAAAATTACTTGGCACGGTGCTTCATCTTCTCCCTAGGGAATGGAGTTAGCCGCTCATGGTAACCGGGTGTTCCTCGCGAAGTCGTTTCTTTTCCGTGACGTCTCTTTTCCGTCCTCACTTGCCTCCCACGGCCGAGAAGTACCGCCTGATGTCAGTAGCATTATACTTTATTGTTTAGATACTTTATAGTAGCGTAGGGTTTTAAGCCATGAATTACATTAAGGCCCTTTGGACTCTGGGTAATATACATTTTTTTTTTTGATCATGGGTAATATACATTAATCATGCAACTTTTAGATAATCTGCACTATGACCTCACGCTTCTTTTAATCTTCTTATTACTCAACCCAATTTGCACATTTTCGCACACATCAGTCTTTGAGGCCTGCAAACACCATAAAACACTAAAATGCGTCAAGTAACAAGGTAAACGGATAAACAAGGCATAAATTAGAGGGAGTAAATGGGTGCTTTTTAGCACCTATCACTCCTGACCGTACACTTCTTGAGAGAATCCCAACTGTGGGAATGTTTTTTTTTTTTTTTCTTTTAAAAGGGAACGAAAATCAATTCTAAGATTAAAGTAACTATCAAAGTCCCCGGCAAACAGCGCCAAAAATTGATTGTGTCAAAATTAAGATAAAATTAACCCGTAAGAATGCGCAAAATAGAATTTGATTTGTTGTAAAGCGGTAGTACGAGTGTCGATCCACAGGGACTAGGAATTACCTCAATTATAAAAACACATGGTTGAGATTTGACAATGAAACCGATTATTTAGACAATCCTCTGGATTATACAATCACCACATTTAATTGATCTAATTACAAAATAAAAGAAACCATAGTTACAAAGCCAGGGCTTACCTATACCCTAAGAGAAGGTTTAGTTGGCCATTTGTGGAGTGGAACTGGTCTTTGGTTTTTGCCCGAACTCCCCCTTCTTCTCTCTATGTTTCTGCCGCGCGAGTTCCTCTCTCCTTTCATTTCTGAGTTCCTCTCCAATTATATAAGCAAATTGCGCCCCAGTATATAGTAAAACATAATGTAGAACTAGACAATACAAAGTGGGGAAATAAATAAAAGAAAGAGAAATACAATACAAGTGGCATGGGGAAATAAATTGGAGGCAGGAGAACAGGCATGGGTGGCCATTGTAGATATCTAGGTGGAGAATTGAAGGAGAAAAGGACAATGAGGGGAGAAATGTTTCAGTGCCGGGTGGGCACGGCCACGTGGTGTCGTGCACCATCTTGGCCATCCAATGAAGTTTTAGACGGTCCAGATCTGTTCGGCTATTTTTAAAGTGTGAAATGACTAAAATACCCCTATTGGAGGCAGGAGAACAGGCATGGGTGGCCATTGTAGATATCTAGGTGGAGAATTGAAGGAGAAAAGGACAATGAAGGAGTCGGCAGGGAAGGTAGAAAATAATCAGGTGTGGACCAATGCACCACCATTTCTTGCAAAACTTCCAATTTAAGGCCAAACTTGATACACACACTCTTCTGACTTACAATCACAAATATATAACAGAAGACGTTAAATAATAATCTCGTAGTTCCAGATCAAATTTTTATTATCCGAACTATTCAATGTGTGCAGAATGTGATTTTAAGGGCGATCGCAAGAAATTAGCAAAAAATATGACCGGAAAGTGTTTGTTTTGAGCAGTTTTTAAATGAACCATTCATCAAATCTGAGCTACAAACTGATCAGATCAAGCCATTTTCAGTCATTTTTTTTGCTGATTTCTTATAAATACCCTTAAAATCAATCATATTAAGTGGCTCGAATCATCAAAATTTAATTGGAAACTATGAGATATTTTTGTAAGATATTTATATATAACCGCCCGTTTTATATTTTGTACTCTTGTCTTTCATCTCGGAAAATATCTGCAAGTATCCCCTTTAGGCCTTTACCTGCGTAACAAGAGTATCCCTTTGGGTCGTGAGATATTTCCCGTCTTTCTTTCGACGTCGGTGTCGGACATAAATATCTTCCGCTATTTAATACAGTATATATACCCACCACTGCCAGTGTTATAAATTATAATAGAAGAAACTCACCAACAGCACAGAAGAACCTTCTCCTCGCGACCACCGCCGATGTCCACCGCCGGCAGCCTATCAACCCCGCTACTGGACGCACAAGGCCCAAATATCCTCCACGAGATCTCCGAACAAGGCGGCTACGCCTACGTCGGCATGTCAACCCTCGCCGCCGCCGGCGACCTCCGCGCGGCGGAGGCGGCTCTCGAGGTGGCGTGGGAGCAGCTCCACTCTGGCCCCTGGCATTCCGTGCTCCCAATCTGGAGAGACGCCTATTCGATGGCGTGCCTCCGCGTGGCCGGGTTCAGTTACGCGGCCGGCGAGTTTAGTGAGGCCATTAGGGTCCTGGACATGGGACTGATTATGGGAGGGTTGGCTCTGAGGAAGGATTTGGAGTCGGCAATCGACAAGGCGACGGCCAAGGCGAGCTTGGTTACGGTTTCCGACCAAGGGGCGGAAGCACAATGTCGGGTTGTTCCTCGTGAATTTAACGACGCGGAGGTGAGGTCCGTTTACTCCCTTAGAAATTAACCAAGGATTTGTTGTTAGGTATAAGAGCATTTCCGGCCCATATCTATGGATGGCACCGGATTGGTTTGGCCCGGGTTTGCCAAACAGCGAAATTTGCTACCAAAACCGACCGTAACCTATCTGACGGGAATCGGTTCCGTTCTGTTCCTTTTTTTTGTTTTGAATGTATACGCGCACTTGGATCAAATTTGCATGCTGGATCAAAACTACAAGTTTCTTCGATCATATAAGTTGCCACTCTACCATGTTACCTCGGTTGAAAGAGAGGACCTTTTTTTTGCTTGATGGATCCTAAGAAAAAACGAACATGGCAACTTGATAAGTCCCTTGAAAAATGTGGCCCTACAATTACAAAGAAAGGAAAAAGGAACCTAGATATGTTAAAAAGGAGCCGTTGAGTTTGCATTGAGGATCCCTATCTGCTAAGGGGATGGGCTTCTTCCTGACATGAAGTCACTTAGGAAGGCAACCTAATCTCTGAGAATCCCATGAAGGAGATTCGATGGAGTTACATTTTAACACAACGGACACAGCCCTACAAACTCTATTAATCAATTTGAAGATACAGAATACATGCCTAATAAAACCAAATATACAAAATGAATCAATATCATGTGTCTTCACACTAATTCCTCCTCGTTCCACATCGTACAGGATTCATTGAAATGAAAGATTTCTGGGCAATGTAGAACATGTTTTTATGGTGGATTTAAATGACCATTAATTGCAAATTACTGGAATTTAAGTTAGGTTCTCTGCTTTGTTTTCCCTCCAGGATCCATGGGGAAGACAAACAGTCTAGTAGAATACATTATGGTCCAGGGACAACCATTCGTTGGAGTATATTTCCTGTTCGGCAACATTGAAAACCTAATCAAATTTGTCTTACTGGTCTGATATTTTATAATGACCCTTCTTATGTTGCAAAAATTCGTTTTTGTTGTATTTCTTTGCTTAATTGCTAGCAGGATTTTACACTAACACATATGATACTTAGCAGAAAGTTGTATCCTTTGGCCTCTAGATATTTACCTGTGATATTCATGAGAAGAATGGGACGTTTAAAGTTTTATAGCACTAGTTGATGGAAGTTTGCTCTGGTATGAATGGTTATTTAGGTGGACTTTTGTCCTCATGCATGAAGGGTTGGCCATCATACTAACAAACTTTGGAGCCATTGCCTAGACCGTGGAATTATGTTCCCTACACTATGTCCTTGTGCAGATTTTACCTTTGAAGTTGGCACTATGAAATGAAAATAAACTTCATATGATTATTTTGCAAAGCTGAGACCAACCTTGGAAATACCTAAATTACCTGTTTTAAAATTTCAGTGTTACTGACCTATGGTGCGCTATCCTCATCTTGGAAATATCATTTGCATTTAATGTTCTACTCTGTCACATTACAATTGATATGTTTCCTTGAGAACGTTTTGAATGATATCCATACAGAAGGGGACAGATAGTGACTTGTGCATCATTACATTGTATATGTAGGTGCTTCCGGCTTTGCCCATGAAGTCACTGTCTTCTAACATTGTTAGCAAACGATCTGCTTTATCCATGGAGGAATTCCTGTGTGACTATTTCTTGTCAGGTTGTCCTGTTGTAATCAGTGAATGTATGGCTCATTGGCCAGCTAGGACAAAGTGGAATGACATGGATTACCTTAAAAGGATTGCTGGTTATCGCACTGTTCCAGTTGAGGTGATTATTTTTCTTGTTTTTGGCAGAGTTTTGTTAGTCAAAACTATTTCCGTAGAAATGACCTCTCTATATCGTTCTGGATTTCAGTCCTTGATTAGTAATTTACTATTAGCTTTGTTCTGAAAACTATTTTTGCATTTTAAGGAGATCTGGATATATCTAGATCCTGGCAGCGGAACCAAAAACGTTCTCCAAAAAAGAGAGGAGATCTTGATATATCTTCATATTGACTTTGTTATCCCCTGTGATGAAAACCATTCTGCAAAGAGAAATCGTAAAGAACCTGTCTGGCTGAGCTGTGGTAGCTGAAAGGCGAGCATCATTCGTTTGTCAACTTTGTGCTCTATCGTTATGTTTTTAAGAAGTTTTGTGCCCCGGGATTGACAAAATGTCGTTCAAGAAGTTGAGGCATACAATTAAGCAATAAAAGCCTTCTTGTTTAATATGGTCTCACCTTTTTTGATAGTGTTAATATGAGCCAGCTCATTGGATTACTATCCAAAATAGAGGACCCTAAAGGGCGGTATAAACAAGGGGACATATAGCTTGTGGAATTCAAGCTTTCTCGTTGGATTATGCAAAAAACAGTCGTAAATTATGACTTGTGCGTAAGTTGGTCTTGATTGGAGAGTTATTTGAGTCTCCCTTGGAATTTATTGTTGGATCCTTCAACGCCATATTGGGGGTAATTGCCTGGCCTTTTTTCTCTGATCGAAGGTCAGAAAAGCATCTCAAGCTGCAGTAAAAAGCCACTTTAAAATCTCATATCCACCAAATTGTCTTGTGATGGAAGATATGAAGGTGAACCCACTTATTCACTCTCTACATGAGTAGTATGACATGAACCGCGTAATTGTAAAGGTCTCCTTTTGCATCAATAACTCTAAGATGTATAAATCCCAATATTGTTGAGCCTGCAAGAAAGATTTTTGTTGATAAAGCTCAGCTTAAGAATGGTTGTACTGATCTCATTCTCAATTCTGTAGCTTGCAAGATGTCAAAATTCAATAAAACTTGTATTTAGTCAGGGAAGTATTCGCAATCATGATTCCTGACTTTATAAGTGATTAGCAATCACCAACTAGACAAGGGCTTCTGAGTAGGGGGAGAGTTTCCCCCGTGATGGGGTTTACTTCTTCTTAAACAGTGCTGTAATGCTGTGCCACATAAACTGAAATGAAGGGCATTTGTTAAGTAGATCCTAGAATTCAAGTGCTTATACCCTATCCATTCTGCATATATTCATAAGTTAGATTTTTTGAATTAAATTACTCATTCATATTTGGAGTTCTTGTATGCATTCAAGCATTTCTGCATGGAAGTGTAATGGATCATGGTTTCCCTGTAAAAAGTAAAAACCTCCTTTTGTATCTTTTCTCCCCCACGTTGCAACCAATTCCCTACATGGATAAGATGTTACCTTTTCGTTGCAAACGTAACATCTCTTAGTGCACATGTATCTAACCCATTGTTCCTTTTATGATTCCTCTTAATGCCGGTATGAGTGATTTAGAAGCTGTACGTTCTGACTGTCAGTTAACAGAAAGTATTCTATGCAGTTGAATGACTTCGTGATCTTAAAACTGGTAAAGTTGAAAACATTTTGCAGGTTGGGAGGAACTATTTATGCTCAGAGTGGAAACAAGAACTAATCACGTTTTCCCAGTTTCTTGAGAGGATCCAGTCTAATGACTGTAGTCCTGCTGGTCCAACATATTTAGCTCAGCATCCATTGTTTGATCAGGCATGCTTAACCTTTTACAAGGACGCTATATGATGGAAATGTAGCATATAATATTGGACTCGTGTTAAAGCTTCTAGTCGTTGACTTGATCTTTGAATGGCAGATAGAAGAGCTACGAAAGGACATACTTATACCTGATTACTGTTTTACTGGTGGCGGGGAGCTCAAATCACTTAATGCTTGGTTTGGTCCTGCTGGTACAGTAACACCATTGCACCAAGATCCTCACCATAATATACTTGCTCAGGTACTTCATACTAATTTTCTAATAACTCAATATTATGTGTTGCCGAGGTTCTTTAACACTTCCAAGTTCCAACCTTCAGTATGAGTGGCCTTCTTGATCTCTCTTGTTTTCGCTTTCAAAATGATTACTTATCTATTTATCTTGTTATTTGCTTCGGGTGCTAGCATGTTGGTTAGAATTTGTGATTTTCCTTTACATGCAATAGATACATTTGTTGGCTCACTTTTTCTGCTCTGGCATATCACCAAATTTACATGCGAAACTTCTTTGTAGATATTCCATTCCGGTAATACAACATACAGCGTTGTATTTATTACATAAGTTGAGATGTTTTGCCTCTTTGTTTCAGGTTGTTGGCAGAAAATATGTAAGGCTTTACTGTGCTACACTATCGGAGGAACTTTACCCATACAGTGAATCCATGCTCAAAAATTCCAGCCAGGTATCTGTGCTCGTGAACCCTGCATTAGGTTCAAACCACTTCTAGGAAGTTGCTATTAGTTACTGAAACATTCTCAATAAGAGAGGAACTCGAACTCTATTGCTATACATGCTTGTTTTCTCTAACTACGGTTTGGTGCACTTGCTATGCTTGTGCATCATCGTCTGCATGATATAGTAAAATACTTCATGTGCTTACCCTGGGTATCTGAATGTTGATTTGACATGATTTCATGGTGCATGTCCAGTAGCAGGTTCATATTGTATATTTGTATTATCATCGTGAGGAAATGAGGATAGAATCAAGAACTGTAGAGTAACTTTAAAAATGACATGGATCTTGCAATCGAGTTGTTAGTTGTGCTCGTCACCTATAATTGTTGGTGCCAAATCCTTAAATTAGTATGCAGATATGTGCGCATGAGTTTTTTCTCCCTTTTTTATTCGTGGCTTATTTAGGCTTCTGTAGATCACTGCACTTTTTTTTTTCCGTCAAACTGTTTGTCGTCATCATAGCATAAATTTTGTTGAATATTTGCTAGTGGCAATGGAAGAACCAATGGACTGATCTCAGGAATGCCAAACTCTTGAAGTAGATGCATGCTGATTGTTGCCCTTATCCACAAGTAGGATCCCAATAGAGATATTATCAATCTGATCTGGTGTCTTGTCCCTGTTACAATAATTTATACCAGTAGATACTCCTCTTGTGGAAACTTCATTTCCAGCACATCCATGTATCCTTTCAGGTTCAAAGCAAACACAAGGCCATTTGGATGAGTTCTTCTATCACAATTCTCTCCATGGACTTCTCTACATTTAGCCACTCGACCCTGGATTTCTTCCTCCACTGCGTCTGTCTGAAATTCAACTCTCTCTCTCTCTCTCTCTCGTGTTTGTATAACCAAACTGGGCCTTGTGTCGTAGTCAATTGATGTGACTTTATTTTTTTGAAAGGCAAAAAACTTGCAGCTAGTAAAAGTCGAACCATGTTCATTGTAGACTTAGGTAGTTGGTAGAATCGATGCGACTTTATGACACTAGCATGTGAATGAGAATAGAATCCAACTAGCTTTCAAGCTCCTTAGGTTTTGTGATGCAATTCTATACTCTGGTCGTCTGGTATCTATGCTAATGGGTGTGGTCAGAATTTAATGATGGGGATATTGGTTGTTTAGAGGCACTCAGGGTTTATTGGGCTAACAAACACGAAGAGGGACTGAATGTTGTATGAGTACATCTATTGGGAACCCTGGTCTAACTGGCCTTTATGGGTTTCTGATTTCTCATCTTGTTTTTTCGGTTCCTATTCCATTGGTTTCCCAATCAGTTAAATTCTTGGTTTTATGGACTGCATTCTAAGTCGGGCAGAATTTCCTGAGACTGCCTTTTCATAGTTTCCTTTTGTTCTGTAGATGGTAAAAGTTTCAACTAGTGCTCTATTCGTATGGTGTCCACACCTTGATTCTCCGATTTTAATTCTGATTTTGGTTCTTTTTTGTTGGCTTTAAGGTTGATCTGGACAGCATGGATGTGAACAAGTTTCCAAAGGTGCATGACCTGGAATTCATGGACTGCATTTTAGAGGAAGGTGAAATGCTTTATATCCCTCCAAAATGGTGGCATTATGTTCGATCTCTTACAAAAAGTCTTTCTGTCAGCTTTTGGTGGAGTGACTCTGGAAGTTCAGAAGGGTCCTGATTTTTTTGTTAACAATCTTCTTGTTTCTCTCTATTAATGCTTTCATCCTAGGCAAAATTTGCTAGACATTTTACATAACAATCTTATACACACAGACGGTATGCCATTAGTAAAATTGCAAGAGTATGTTGAAACGCATATTGACATTTTGGATTTATAATTTTTCTTATTCTATTGGAGGAAGTTTCGACGAACATATGTCTGTATTCTCTCTCTCTCTCTCTCTCTCTCTAGGAAGTAGAAACACTTACCATGCTGCTGTACAGAGCTTTTAGGACATTCATGTTGAGGAAACAAGTTAGCCTGGAAATTCCTACCGTGATTGCTCTTGCATATATGAATCAAGATTCATCTTATTCATGGTTAACTACATCACAGTTGCCAAGATTCTAGTTGATCCTGTTAATTGTGGAGGTGAGTAAAGGGAACTGAGGTAAAATTTCACGTGATGTGAAATACGTTGGAATATTCAGAAGTATCAAAGCTCACATTTTAGGTCAAAAACTCAAGAAACGTCATGAAATATGACTGTCAATGTTATAGGATGCCTTGGTTTCTAGCTTCGATTTCTACAAAAATCTGGTTTTTTCTGTATTTCATTTTCAGGCATCTCGATGGACAACTTCGATCCTACACAGGTTCTTTAGACCTTTCATTATGTATAAACATGGCTATGTATTGTTGTGATCTAGGTTAATCAGAGTTGTTAATTATCCGCCAACTCCTTTGGTAGCTTTACGACATTGACTACCCGCCTCTCAGTATCAGAAAGCTTTTTTTTCTTTATTTGTTTAATGTAATGTTCAACAGAAGTTTTTGTTGTATATACATTTGTGATGGTTTGCACACTGTACCGTGATATATTGTATATAGTTGTCTTCGACAGTTTGCACAACAATATGGTTTGACGAGTATATTGCTGGTTTGTTTAGGTGGTGAAGGGCAGTATGGTAGACCAAAGCATAAGTCCATTTTAGACCATTGGATCCATCAGCAATTTTGATGGTGGCCCCTACCTCTGCGAAAGTGGGTTGGAGGAGAAATTCCGCTTGACCCAAAAAAAAAAAGAAAGTGGGTTGGAGCCTTGGAGGTTGATTTGTAAGATGGTCAATAAAGTTTGGGAAAGACAATTTCAAAGGATATCTTTTTAACGGAGCTTCCGTGGGTGGATAGGTATTTACGGAGGTGAATCGCGCACGTTCGTCCATTTTGGTTTTGGACGATCTGGATTTAAATGAAATTTTTCTAGGGTATACTTAAACTCTTCTCTAAAAAAAGTTTCATTTAAATCCGGACCGTCAAAAGCCGAAACAGACGGCCGAGATCGCGCGCCTCCGTGAATAAGGAAATCACGGCCCCTTTGTGAATAAGTTAATCTCCAATTTTGACTTGCCGAGCAAAAAAAACAAGAAGAAAATCTTGACTTCACCTTCCATCAATTTTTATCTACCCAATTTTTATCACCTTTTGGCCAAATCAAGCGTCTAGTCTCTACAACCAACTTTGGTTTACTCAGTTGGCCAGTACACTTTAGTGAGGGAGATTATGGGATTAATCCTTATCTTAAGCAAAGATTGATTATTTGAATGAGGTTATTGTTTAACTATTTGTCCACTTGAGGGGCTATCAAATGGGTATAGTGTGATTGCGGGCTTATATTTCGTTTGACGTAATTCCGATACTTGTAATTAGATAAAGTATCTAGTCTCTACATTTACCATAGACCTATGTTACATGGACTTGGGTGCGAGTATCGGGTGCGGATGCAAGTCCAAGCGTCAGACCTTCCTACACTTAAATTTTAGGATACGTGGGTATGTGTCCCCAACTTGGATACGGGTACGGGAACACGTCCTAAACTCTTGTTTGTATTATATATTGCATAATTTTCTCATATTATATACCGTAAACTATGTTTACAAATGTATTTAAATAAGAAAGGGTTAAGCAAATTATGTTTTTGCTATTTTTTCTATTTCCATGTGAAACACTCAAAATATCGCTTTTCTAGCTAATTTGATATTCGTTTTCTGTAAGTATCTTAACAATTAGAGAATCCGGGTGTCCAAAAGGATACGGGTATCGGACACATCGACACGGGTACTTGAGCCAAAATGAAGGATCCATGTAACATAGCCATAGACTATAACGATGTTACAAGTTTACGCATAGCACAATGCTCCCCAAGGAAAGAATGATATGGCTATTTGTAAATGTCATCCCAAACTTAAAGCCCTTCACTTTGGGATCGTATAATTCTTGATGAGGTTTTGTAGTAAAAATATTGTTTGCATACCATTTTTTCTTTGAAAACTGCATAAATATAAACCATTACAAGGATGATTGCAAGGACATTGTCCAAGATTTTTTGATAATTTCAGTGACATCCCTAGTACTAGTTTTTAAAATTGCACTAAAATCACCCGATGTCATTGACCTCTCCTGTAGTTTCTGAAATCATACCGACCTCCGATACGATACTCATGGGGTTGATGTGTGAGACTATCAATTCCACATAGAACACGATACGATGTCGTTGCAACGCTTTATCCAATCCCCTCAGCCGACTTCAGTAAGCAAATTGAAGAAAAACAATATGATACATAAAATTAACACCACAAAGGACTGAGCTAAGGTAAGCGCTAGCTTTGCTCGAGCAATGGATACAATAACATGAATGGTTATCAATCTACATTAGCCCAAAGACAAAGGAAAGTACAGAGGAAAAATAAATAAATGACTCAGGCCACAGATTTGTACCTGCAAAGAACCTTACACCTAAGGACCCTGTCCTCCACATAAAACCCCGGCATTACCATAATCTTCACCCGGCTCGGACCGCGCGATCTTTGTCGATCGACGAAAATATCCTCCATGAAATGAGGATCAAAACTTCTGTTTTCTTCAACCCTGAGGATTCCCAGAGGCGGACCAAACGAGAAAGCAAGCAGATGGAGCAACCAAATGCATTTTGCAGCAACAAAGAATGACTGAAGCAGCTGCTCTGGCCAAGGCCTTGTCCAATTCAGAGTGGTGATGATGCAACTCATTTTCTGGTCACAAAACTTGCTGAACTCTTCACTGTAGTATTTGGTTCCTTTCCTCAGCACTTCGTTCCAGCTTAGGTTCCGGAGGGAAACGAACGAAGAGAACTTCGCTTGGCGATCTTGATTCGGGTCCAAGAGCTTGGGGGAACCGTTTTTCTGAAACACGGGGTTTTCGAAATCTTGGTAAAGTGATTGGTTTATGATTGCCTCCAAATGATACAAAACTGCCCTTGAGTACTTTGAATTCAGAGACAGTTTGTAGGGTTGAAGAAGGTAATCTATGTTCTCCATCAAAGTACTATCAGTCTCTCCAATCTGGGAAACCAGGGTTTTGCAGAATTGTTTCACCGATAACCTCGCTTCGGATACCACCTGCAAGAACCCCTCCACCATTGCTTCCTCGCTAACGGGCATCGGATTTTCCACGTCCCCCTTAACGGAAACGGGTTTCCCTGTGCTCGGAAGGCTTCCGAGCATCTCCGGAACTTGGGAATCGTTTGTTTTCCGTTGTACTACTGCTTGTCTCAAGGCCTTTTTCAGTTCTTCGCAATATGTTTCCAGGTACTCCAACTTCCCTTTGAGCTCTCCCAGTGAAGATTTCATCTCTCCAACTTCAATCAGGGCTTTATCCCGGCTCTCCTTCGCTTCCATGAGCTCTCTCTTCAACGTCTCAATCGACGTTGCTCCCATAACGTGGGAAACCTCCTCGGATTCCGTCCTGTTTGGCGAAGAACTCACGTTCTTGTGCTTTTTCTTGATCCTCGGAAACAACCAAGAAAGACTCAGCCCGCGGCTCTTTGGCTGCGAATGGAGAGAAGAATGCGAATCCGTCAGCGGAACCACGATATTGGAATTCTTGCTGTTGTTCCTGGTGGGATTTTCAGCTTCACTACTTATAACTGCTGGATTACACTTATTGCAGGAGGAAACAGATTTGAAATCACCCATGCTTTTCCTCCTGTTTGGCTTGTGGAAATCGTTTCCGGGCGATTTCCTAAGCAGGGAAGTGGTCTTAGTACTACTGGTGACAGATTTTTGGTCTTCAGCTGGACAGACATGGGAGTCCAGTTTGAGTAATTCAGAGGGGAGGATTCCTTTCCTTGAAGATGCATTTGCAATGTTTTTGTAATCTGTTATCATCATGGTTTCATTTCCATTTCCTGATCCCCCTAGACCATACTCTTCCCAAAATTCTGATACACTACTTTGATTGTCTAAATATTGCATTTGCTGATACCCTGGTGGTAATGGCTCTTCTCCATAACTCTGTTTCCAAAATAGATTCTAGTAAGTGAACTCAACCAAAATAAGAGGATCCCTCACATGGTTGCAAATATATATTTATCCTCCGTTCAGTTGTCAAGAATGTTGTGTGAGAATTGTATTCTCAAGAAAAGTGGAGTGAAGTGACGTAAATCAAAAGAAAAAGAAATTTATTTCCATGCGTGCTCTCTTGATAAAGAATTTTGCAAAAAAAACTGAAATTCTTTCGTTTTAATAATTAGCATTATGTATTTTGCAGGAAAGTGTTACTTATTGAGAAAGTTGAAGGTTATGGGCCCCACAATTTTCTTGGTAACCGAACAAAAAGAAAGTTGTAAGATGGTTGATTTTCTCATCTTTCCGTGCAACTGGACGGACCTAAAACATGTGAAGGATAAGGAACACAATAATTGTTGAAAATGAGGAATATTGAAGTGTGAGTACTATAGCTTGATCAATGGCTTTGCCTTGGAACCTTACCATGCAAGCAAGCAATGTGTAAAGGACAAACGTTTTGAGTAAAGTGGGGGGGTAAGGAATCTCTTCTGTGACTTTTAATCAAGTAAAAAGTGTTTTTTGAAAGAAGAAATTATGAAAATAAATTTCCAAGCTTAAATTTAATTAGAGTCTTGAGACTCTGATCCGTAAATGAAATACATAATCTAGCAACAGTTAAGGCAGAATTCACAAGACAGATTGATTTTTGGAGGATTTGTAAAGGCATTTATGGAGGGAAAGAAAAGGACCACCCAAAAATATAAGAAACATTCTCTCCAAAATTTTGTAAAGGGATTTAAGCAGAATTCACAAGGCTATGGTTAGGATTATTTCTGTCTATTTTAAAAAATAAATTTTGATTTATTTTGTTTAGTTATAGAATTCCTGTTGAAGGAATTTGTTCTATGATCAAATCCGAATAATATCGTACATGAGGCATCGTGCAATGCATGCAATTATTAATAGATAGAAGAATCATTTTTGTGTACTAATTTTTTATTATATTTTTGGGTACTCGTTTTTTTTGTTAGGCGATATACATCAAAGGAGCTAGTGGGGTGTTAGGATTAGCACGGGGTACTCGTTAAAACCCCCAATTCTTGACTGGAGAGGGGCACCAAAGGCCTCTGCCCTTCCATCCTTTGGATAGATGTGGGGGGGGGGGGGGGGGGAGGGCAAAAATTTTTGGATTTTTTATCTTGTCAAAAACAATGGTTGAGAGAATGAATACGTTAAAAAAAATTGATGAATATCTTCTTCTTCTTCTTTTTTATCAAAAAAGGATGAATATGTTATTCTAAAAAATTAATAAAAAATAAGAAAGAAAAACACACTAGTAATAAATAAGTTTAGCCAAAAACCTTAAAAATTGGAGTAGGTAGTTTTCCTACCATCTCCTTATTTTCATGATCAATTATTCCTCCCAGTTCAAACACAGCTTAAAGAAACCTCAAAAGTCTAAAACAAAACCATAAATGACAGAATGAAAGGCAGCAATGGTCATGATTGCTACCAGAAATGGGAAACACATAATAATTGCAATAAATGACTAAAGAAAGCTTCACTTCAATCAACATTCAAAACCCATAAACAGAATTCCAAGAAAATCACAACAACAACAAAAAAAAATTTGCAAAAAGAATTGAAAAAAGTGGTAGGAAAGAAGAGAGAACTCACTGGTGTAAAAACAGGGTAATCATGGGCAGAGAACTGAGGAGTATGGTGGTGTGGAACTGGGGAAGGAGATGGGTATCTGAAATTCGAAGGACTGCTCCCTCGAACCAGAGAAGCGTGGATGGCTCTGAGCTCCACTGCCTTTGCAATGGCGGCTTGAATTTCCTCTCTCCTAATTTCATTGGTGTTGTTTCCATTGTTGTTTTGAAGGATTTGAGCCATGAAAAAAAAAAAAACAGGGGAAAAAACGGAGGACAGAACAGAGTGCAAGAAAATATGAAGGAAATACGGTACAATCTGTACGTACTGAGACAGGGATAAGAACAAAGAGGGTGAGCAACTGGGTGTTGAAATTGAACGGTTGGATTTGATTTGCAGAGAAGAAGGAGATGAAGATGATGGGATGATGATATCCGGTTGAGGATTGTGTACAGCCAGAGAAAATAATGTGAGGAGAGAGAGAGAGAGAGAGGGGTTGGAGGTATGTGAAAAACCCAAATCCAATGAAGTTTTTGTCTTTGTTGTACCAGTGAGAGCGCATGTGAAGCATAGGTGGGGGGGATGCAGTGGTTTTTCCTACAGGGTAGGCATGGGTAGATCAGGTGTGAATTTACAAAAGTACCCATGATTTCCTGAAATAAGCATGCAAATAGCCCATTGTCACATGATAGGTTTTGGTACTATCATTACTTGTTTATATTTGTAAAGTTAAGCAAAGAATTCGTTCTAAGAATAATATTCCCTCCAACCCAATTTACTTGCACCTTTTGGGGAAACGAGTTTTTATGGGTAGAATGATATATGAGAAATATAATTGGTATTGATTTTCTCAATTTGTCCGTACTTTATACTTTGACATGGCACTTCATGTAAAAAGAAACGGTTAAAAAGTAATGCTGCACAACTTTTTGTGTTTACTTTTCAAAATAAACATTGATTTTGGGATATCTATAAAAGGAAAGAACGACCAGTAAATTGGGACTTTGGGAGTATCATTCTTAAGTAAGGCATATCATTTAGCAATACCTACAATTATACTAAATTATAAGGAAACTCAAACTCAAGATTTATCAAAACTCCACACACACCCGTAATGATTAGTACTTACTAGATTAATTGGAGCCACACCCTATCACAGTGAGAAATTATTGAGAACCCATTTATTCAGATCATGTTTGAAATTTCTTTTGACGGAGTCTCAGATGTGAAAATTTTCAAAGAGTAGATAGACTATTCCCTCTATTCTTTGTTTTTTCTTAAATTGTTGTCATTGGAGCTAGGCTCACTAACTACCTGGTATATGGAGAAATTTTTCAGTGCCGGGTGGGCACGGCCACGTGGTGCTGTGCACCATCTTGGCCGTCCAATGAAGTTTTGGACGATCCAGATCTGTTCGGCTAATTTTAAAGTGTGAAATGACTAAAATACCCCTCGGCAGCCGAACAGATCTCAGCCGTTCAAGACTTCATTGGACAGCCGAGATTGGTGCAGGGCACCACATGGCACCGTGCCCACCCGGCACTGAAAAATTTCTCATATGGAGAAAATGAGCGACTATATCTACTTTACATTGGTCAGCTTCATCAGGAAAAAAGAAAAAGAAAAAGAAAATGGATGATAGTGAACCTGACCACACGAAATTAGGCAAAGGAAATGACTTTTTAGAAGTAGTAACTTGTACTAAGTTCTAAGGTTCCTTTAACTTGTGAGTGAAACAAGAGTCATTATTGAGATTGAAATTGCAAATATGTATCACCCTTTTGAAGGATAGTCAAATGAAAAGAGAGTGACATTTTTGTGGGAATACAATGATTTAGAACTTTTTTCTTATTTCTTTCTTATCTTTTTTTCATTTGATTTTTTCGTTAATTTGAAAAGTAATATCTAATTCATTGAGGTTGTACTCACAAAAGATGAAACGGATTTAAAAAAAAAAGCACAGCACTTGTGATGCTTACACCTGTTGTGCCGAATACGAAATTGAGAATATAACAAATCAACAAGCGATAAATAAGAACACAAAGAAATACGTGGTTCCGCTCAAACACAAAGCAAGAACGTACTCCACAGGGAAAAAAGCAAGACGTAACTCTCAATGAAGCACTAAACAGATATCTAGGGACAAATCTCTGGTGTAACCCAAAAGGGAGACACAAACCCTTGGTGGAATCCTAAGAGATGAACAAAATCCTAATATTTAAGCCCTTGAACAAAAGAATCATAACCCTAGCAGCCCCAAGACCTATATTTATAATAGAGGACCAAAACAATCAGAACAGAATAACAAACACGCAAAAAACTGCACGCTGGTCCGGACCACCATCGTGACTCTGGTCCGGACCAAAAAATCAGAAGTTGTTCTCACACAAAACTGTCTCGCTCGTCCGGACCACCGTGACAGCTGGTTTGGACCAGAAAACCAAAATGCTCCAAAACTTGGTTTCTGTTACTCTCGCAACAAATTCAAGACAAAACTCCACAACAGCTACTAGTACATATTGGGTTACATCAAATATCAATGCAATATGTCCACATGCAAGGAATAAAAAGGAAATTATATGTACCCAAAAAAAAGGGAAATTATTTTCTGATATGGCCAAATAAAAGAAATTTAATTTAAGTATAATACTACTCTATATCAAACGCATGTAGTCTTTTTTTTAATTCCTGATTATCATAACTTGAACTCACGCAATTCCATCACATAATCATAAAAAAACAACATGAACTATAATCAAAATCACTTTAAACACTTCTAAATTGGCTACGATAGTTTTCTTATTAATGAAGTTGGGAAAAAAATAGAAAATGTCGATTAAGGATCTTCTCTCACGTGATTTCCTCGTGAGACCGTTAGGCTTGATCTTCTTCTCCTAAGGAGAAACGGGTCTTATCGCAGCAGCACTTTGATGATTCAAACTTTTCATTTTAGTACTCCCGAAAGTAATCCTATTTATCTTTTGCAGTCGTTGTGTTAGGTTTATCACTAATGTGTAGTATATGAAATTTACTTTAATGTGCATGGCAAATAATTGGTAACACTGAAAATAGTCTTTGTCTAGAGGGTTAATTTCGTCTTTTTCTAAAAAACTGAGCTGTGTAGATGCAGATTGGGCCGAAAGGGGCTGAGGTTGGGGGGGACAGAGAATCCATTTCCTTCCAAACACTCTTCACTGTCTTCTCCTTTTCTCTTCAAATAGTGATTCTTGTGAGATGCATACTGATTACTGACAACATGGGGACCAGATAGCTAGGCCTCCCCATTTCTATTTGTATTATTAAAATGGACCCGGAAAGAGTTCACAAACGGGCAAACTGAGAATGGTCCGGTCCCTTTTCACGAACCGGAGAGGATCCTTCTCCCAAGAAATATGCTACAAGAGTCCCCTTTTCACGAACCGGAGAGGATCCTTCTCCCAAGAAATATGCTACAAGAGTCCTCCAGGAAAAATATTCCAGAAAAAAGAGAGTTTGTTATTGAGGGATCGTTTGGTACGGCTTCATTAGGATCGTTCGCTCATGATCTTAATCTTTCCTCTTTATTATGCGCCCCACGCTCAATCTTCACTCTCATGAATTGTAGTAGTAGATTGTAATATCTCCGAAAGGCGATTAATTTCATGCTCGTACACAAGTATTACACGACTTAGATCGGGATACAATTGCGGCCAAATTCTACAAGATTTTAAGCAAAATAAGCTAGTAAAAACATCACAACAAAGAGAGCCTGAATGGAGATCTAGTCATTTGAGAAAATAAATAGAGTGTATTAATTGCTTTCCAAAATCATTTATAGTATTAATTAATCTGTGAAATGGAATTCCAGGTGGGATAGTGGGAATGATTAGTGTAGGATTATGTTGTCTTTCCCATAACTACTTTTCTTGGACACATCATTATTCTACTTAAAAGTTAAAACCAACTTTCTTAAACCAACTACTCCTCAAAAAGAAGTCAGTAGAAGTCAGTTTTTCAACCCACCACATGCAAAAAGTGTGTTTCTTTTTTCTTGGTTTTTTTTTTTTTTTTATATTTGATTCAGTACTTCAAGAATCCCAAAATCAATCAGTTTACATTGATTTTGACTAGCAATTTGATACCCTACTAATTAGGAGGCTTGAAAAGTTCTTTGATTTGAGATAGAAATGATTCATTTCCAAAAATTAAGAAAGATGCTTGGTGCAACTTATCTATGGGACAGTGTTTTGTTTTTTGATCATTGAGGTAAGATCACTTTCAAGTTCCCTTGCCCCCTTAGCTAAGAGGACAAAAGGGAGTAGTTATTCCCGTGGTCTTAGGACAACCGTCACATGGTATTCCAACATCCTTATTCACTACGCAAAATTTCACGGATTCATGCATTTTGTATATTGGCCCCAAAGAAATGTGTGGTGAAAGAGGGTGCTGGGACACCATGAGGCAGTGCCCCAAGACTACCAAATAATTTTTTGATACTCCCTCCGTCCCCTTTTTAAAGTCCAGTATTCCATTTTGGGTTGTCCCTTAATAAGTGTCTATTTTGTAAAGTTAGTAGATAAAAGTTGGTACATTTTCTATTTTGCCTCTAAAAGTATATTCTATTTTGAAAAATTAGTGAGTAAAAATATAATGATGATGTCTCCATAGAGAGTAAGTAGGGAAAGTGGAGGTAAAAGTTGATGTGAAAGGTGTAATGATGATATTTTTTTAATAAGTTGGAGTTACGAAGTTGGACACTTAAAAATGGACGGATGAAGTATAAAACAAGCTACAAAACAAAATCCCCAATAGTTAGTCCAATTGATTGGTGAGTTTGCTCCCCACACAATTGATTAAAGTTCTATTTTTGGGGTCAGGCGCAAGAAAGTAATTTCTTGTGAATTCTCTTGTCCCGGCGTGATGGTCTGTCTTGAACCAGACCGGAGAGGAAATTAGTTGAGGTGAGCTTAAACTGACCTAGATACTCCTGTTTTTTTTTTTTTAAAAAGGGTACAAAACAAAGCAATGGCAAAGGGGGAGAGAGAGTGAGAAGGAGGGGGGAGTTGTTGAAATAACCCACAATGCAATACCCATTTCGCTCAGTTCTTGAAAGCTTTTTTTTTTTTTTTTGATCATTGAAAGGGTGGGAGGGGGCAACCAGTGTAGCAGACCGTCACCACAGCACCACCAAGGTACTAGCTGGAAGTAGTACGCCATCCCCCTGCAGGACAAGGACGTCCCAAGACTCGAACTTGAATCTCGTATGGGGGAAGCAACTGGCCTACCAACTAGGCTACCAGCTCCGGTGGTTCTTGAAAGCTTTGAAAATGAAAATGACTGAAAAAACAAGAAAGCTACTGTGGGCACAGGGCAACTGGCATTCTTAAGTTGTTTCTTTCCAAAGCAAAAGCAGAAAGGGGGGAATTCTTGCTGGTTCACTCTTGTAGGAGTATATGTTGATTTGTATTTTGTCCTGTTTTGATTGTTCCATTGCTATAAAGCAGATTCCACTGTTTCTTCTGGGTAATCACCATCGGTCTAACAAGTACAGAATTATCTTAGGCCCCGTTCCACTTTCCCTTCTTTTTCTAAAAGTTCTTTTTCTTCAATTTTCAAATTCAAATATAATGAAAATGAAAAATAATTTTTTAATTTTTTTTGCACCGTATAAAAGATCTCGATGAAATCTATCAAACAAGATCCATAGTGGTAGAAAAATTATTTACGTAAACACATGATTTTTGAGCTTGAAATTACCTTCTTTTTCCAAAAGTTACTTTTGCTTAAAACTGGAACGTCCTCTTAATCTATCTTCTCTCTTTTTTTTGAACTACTCCAACATGATAGAGGATACCCTTTATGATTTTCCACAGTTCAGGTTTCTTTTTGCTTTTCCCATTTTATTAATGGTAAGATCTATTCAGATTAGTTTACACACATCTTATCGACTATTTCCTCTTCTATTCGATCAAAATCAAGACATTCACGCAAGTACTGGGAAATTCACAAAAGAAACTAATTATGATCTGACTCAAAGTACTATACCTTTTTGGGGAGTCAAACTAGAGATTCGAATTTACTTTCTCAACGATTAGGTTTGACGATAAAGAGTTTTGCTTCTCGTTCATCCAAGTATGGATCGGAGCGAATAAAATTGTCTAATTTTGGGGCTTCTGGGTTTTACTTTATCTCATAAAAAATGGACTCATATTATCGATTGTAACATCGCACGTCCAGGTATAGGCTAAATGAATTTAACTTTCCTAAAAAGATTTAACAAATTTAAGGATATACGTGAGTAAAGATCGTACGAAATAGTATTTGTCTACATAGATACAAAAATATAAACATAAATTTATTTCAATTCATAACAAAATCCGTTGTAGCACAAATTGCTATGGAACGAGGATATAGACTTGCTAAGCCATTGAGTTCTATAGAATGATTGAATATGGGTTCTCTTCACAATGTGAGGTACGAGGATTTATGCAAGAATTGGGGGCTTGTTAACAAACAAATTATCAAGTTACAGCTAATAATTTGAGGTACGAGGATGGGCTTGCCAAAGCCATTGAATTCTATACATTGATGAGAGTATGGGTTCTCTCCACAATGTGAGGTACGAGAATTTTTACAAGACTTTATTAGTTGGGGATTTGGATCCTGGGACTGAACAGTGACTTTTCCCGAGTCGATTTAGATGATCGGAACTGTTTACTTTTTAAGAAACGTTGAGAACATTAGTTACGCCAAAATCATATTTATTGAATATTGTTTGATGTTTTTTCACAAGGAGAAGGGGGGGGGGGGGGGGGGGGGGGTAATGTCGGACGTGGGATATGGATATGGTGTAGGGTTTTGTGTTTCGTTGGGCCAGTATGGGCCACTTGGAGTCTGGAGAAAGGATGGGCCACATGGAGAATGGGATGGGTTGGGCTAGAAAAGAGAAATTCATAGATTTCGGTTCGGTTCGGTTCAATTCGGTATTTTTAACTCACAAACCGAAACCGAAACCAAACCGACTATTTAATTGAATCGGTCTTTTAACTCACAAATTGTTTGCGCTTTTTAGGGAAGCTAAATATTAAGGGGACAAGCGATGATTGCATCAAGTTTAAATGGTGAGGCATTATACGTTGCCCTTGTAATCTAATCTTTTTAACACAATAATAAATAATAATTACTTTTTAGGGACAATTTGGAAAACTAAAAGCTTTTTAGTTGAACTTTTTAAAGACCAGCAATTTGGGACGGATTAAGTAAATAAGAAGAGTGTTGTACGTCGAATTAAAATTTGGGGCTGGGCTAAACCTAGCCATTGAATAAAATACGATGATAGATTATGGGTTCTCTCCAAAACGTGATGTACGAGGAGATTTTAGTTTTCTAGTCCCTCAAGCCGACTAGGCGGTTTCATCCGACCATTTTAATAATCTAAATTGCTCACTTTTTAGATCTTGCTAAAATATTAGTCACATTTTTGCGTAACACATTTATCTTTACGAAAATTATTCCAAAAAATGGAATCACCAAATCGAAATTCATTTTTCTCAAGATAAATGTGTTCTAAAAACAATCTTCACCATATAAAAGTTGACATGAATGAAGTTCTTGACAAGGTTTGAAAAAGCCAACATCCCAATCATTGGAATCAGCTTAGAAAGGGTTCAAAAATGAACCGAAATGGACCGCCCAATCTCTTTAAATCTACAGTTTAAAATTCGATTGAAATGAAACGGACAGAGCTCTGGAATCATAAAAAATATTGACTCGAAATTGGGGGTCGGGGGTGGTACCTACCCCACCATCCCATACTAGCTCCGCCCATGAATGGTCACTATATTTATATGTAAGGTAATTAACTCAAATTTTGTTTGGGGTCATGTTCTTGGGAAAAAATTTGAAGGTAACTCAAATTTTAATTAACTCGAATAATTTGTCCTTCGGAGAACTGTTTCATTATTACAAAACAAAATCGGAAAGTCATAATGCAAAGGGGAACTTAAGTAGGGATTCTGTCCAATAGAAATACTTAAGTCTTAATACTAGTAGGTTTAAAAACTTATGTTGTAATTCTGAAATTCAAATAATACCCATTTCACCCTTAATAATTGTTTTAGTACATTTTTAGTTAAATAGAATTATAGGGAAAATTCTAACTTACACACCCATTTACATACTTCCACTCACAATAGAGGTGGGCCCCACACACACTGGGTGTGCAGTGTGTGCGGGCTCCACCCCTATTGTGAGTGAATGTGTGTAAATGAATGTGTAAGTAGGTGTGGAGGTAGAATGATTGAAATCCCATAACTACCGGACAAAATGTTTGGGAGAGGTCCTATTTTCAAAAATTGGTGGAAAGGTCCCACCATCCCCAAAATAGCGTGCCCCAGGTTTTTCATTTAATATCGAAAAATGATATTGGCACTCCAAAAATTGATGCAAGCACTTCAAAATCAGTGTAATTCCAAAGTCATTTTCCTTTGTTTTTTGGAGTGTCTGCATCAATTTTTAGAGTGCCAATATCATTTTCCTTAATATCGTTCAAAACATTAAAAAGAGCAAAGGGGGAACCGAACAGGAGGTCCTGTTCCGGTCATCCCACACGTCGACTGCTACAGCGAATTCCGGCAAGGAAACCCTAATCGAAAACCCCCTTTCGTGATTGGTTGGCCCGTAAATCCCAAAATTACACAAACCCAACCAATCGGAATTCATTTCTCCCGTCGGACTCAGTTGGAAATCTTAGGCTGTGACACATATCAGCGATTAACAGTAGCAAGACTTCGTAAGTTGCAATTTCTAACCCACAATTCCGATTTTTTCAGTTTTATGATCATTCCACAATTTTTGTCATGATTTCGATTTGTGTGGATTGGATTCTCCATATTTTGTAATGATTTTGGTTTACTGTAGTCTCATCGGGACGATTTTACAATACAAATTCATGTTTTTTTTCAGTTTTATGGTGATTCCACAATTTCTGGCATGATTTCGGTATGTGTTTTCAATTTCTCCAAATTTTGCCATGATTACGGTTTAAGAAATGCACATCGGCTTGGGCTAGTTGAGTAACTAGGATGTAAGCAGGATGGTAGTAAGAGGGAGTGGCAAGAGAAAGGGGGGGGGGGGGGAAATGCACATCAAAATTTTATCATGGTTTTTTTTTTTTTTTTTGAAAATGTCACCATTCACATTAAAAGCCCAAAGGCAGTACAGATTTCATCAAAGATACAAGCATGAACCAAAACTACCAAGACGTTGACACAGGCACCCCCTGCAGAAGCAGGACCGACGAAACGCCTAGATTAGGAACCAATCTAGGTCCAGGTAGTAAAGAATCCCAATGGACCCCAGTTCAAACCCGCAATAAACAATGAGCACAGCTGAAATCTGGAAAAATCAACAACTAAAGAAATAACTAAAGAAGAGAACAGCTCTCTCCTGTCGGAGTACCACCGACTAAACAGCCAAAAAAGAAAAGAGAAAAAAAAAACTGAACAACCATCGATCAAGAGCTACTGGGTACCACCCTGAGTTGACTCGCTGAGTCGCCCGGCTGAGTTGAAGCACTGAGTCACCAAGCAGATCTGAAAGCTGTCCGGCTTCTTCCCCGGAATGAAATCGAGCTCCATCGTCGGCCGCCTGCGAAAACCGGAGCCTTATTACGTCGAGGGGGGGCCCAAACCACCCAACATCATCTCTTCGTCGGCCCAAACAGGAGCCCATACCAGAAAAGGGAAAAGGCAGGTGGTGGCTGGAAGAAGAGGAGGCGACAGAAGAGGTAGCGGGGAGGAGATGTGGGCGGAGAGGAAAGGCGTCGGAGGCAGGGGGGTGTGGGAAGAAAAGAAAGCGGAGAGGGCGAGCTCTGGCAGGTTCATGGAAAGGCTGGCGTTGGAGAAGATGGTCGGTGGTGGGCAGGGAGGGGGACGGGCGAGGGTGGGGCGCGGGGGCGGCAGCCCCACCCCTGAAACACAACACCAGAGCCGGAAACTAGAAAAGGGAAGGGGGGCTGAGAACAGGCGGGGGAGATGGATAAGGGGGGAGAGAGGAGGCGCGGAGGAGTAGTACGGTGGGAAAAGGAGGCGGAAACCCTAACCCTAGGGTGGGGTAGAAGAGGAGACCAGGCTCTGGTGTGGATTTCACAAATTTTGTCAGTTTATACGGGCATAGCTAGTATAAATTTTGTCATGATTTTGATTTAGAGTAATTTCATCGGGACAATTTTACAATACATATTCATAGGGATGGCATTCGAGGTGTTCGGGGCGAATATGGGGATTTCCGTCCCCAATCTCCGAAACCGATATGCTATCCATATCCGCCCCGATAACCGAACGGGGAGGGGAAAAGAAACCATAACCGAACCATTCAGTTTTCGGGTAATCCTCGAACCGAATGGATAACTGAACCAAATGAAAAAAGGAGAACCAGATTCAGCAATTTCAAGCACATTTATCAACAGATTCATGATTTTTTTTGTTTTATGGCGATTTCACAATTTTTGTTATAATTTCGATATGTGTGTTTCAATTTCTCCAAATTTTGTCATGATTTTGGTGTAAGTAGGTCACACGATCGAATCGTCCGGAGTTTGAACCGCCAACCCAAATAGTCGATTTGGTAAGCCGCGTGATCGAATTGGAACTTGCAACCTTTTGGTTCGAAACAATAGCAATGGCTGCAGGTTTTTCTTTTCTTTTTTTGTTTTGTTTTGCTTGACAGATAAATCATACAGTAATTCATGGACAAGATTGATTACGTTTATGATTTTGTTTTATCATAATAATTCATGGAATTGGACGAGATATTAGGAGTTCTGTTGAAAATGGAAACTCATAATCCCGGAAATTATGGACGAATATAATGGAACCATCGCTTATAATTTGGGGAAAATCAAAATATTCATTAGACAATATCTATAATAATATATGGATAGGGGTATAATGGGACAATAACATATTTAATTTCTAAACAAGTTCTCTAAATAAGATACCTACAGTATTTAATTTCTATAAAATGAGAAGAAATGTTGGGCAAAAACTAAAACTAAAACAAAACCAAAATTAAGGGAAATACTCTCAAAAGCATAAAAAAATAATGTACTCCTCGATAAGCAATCATTTTGCCATTAAAGTAAACCTAGCTCAAAATGAATTTTTACCCAAATTTAGGTAAAATTTTGAATCAAAACTAAAAATGCTCTAACCCCACAATTAATTAAGGTGCAGTTTGCCCAAACACTTGAAATATACTTGGGAAAAAAATGCCTTGTTTGGTTACCAGAAATTTCCCAATTAACAAATTCATACTAAAACTGCAACAATAAGGATTTGCTACAATCTTTAATCTCAAAAATTCCAATTAAAAGGCCACACTGCTAATTCTCAGACATTGGTCAAAACCCAAACTATCATCGATTGCCAAAATAGCATAGTACTAATTGAGATTCAAATATATCCATTAATAAGTCACATATCAGCAAGTAGAGACAGATAAACCCACATCCGATCCAACTAATCCTAGAGAGAGAGAGAGACATAGAGACTATACTGCCTACTATAGCACCAAACAAAAACGCCCCCAAATCAGCAAACCCTAAAACTAAGCCCTCTCCCCACGGATCCTCCTCGCCAGCTGAATGTCCTTGGGCATGATCGTTACCCTCTTGGCGTGGATCGCGCACAGGTTCGTGTCCTCGAACAGCCCCACCAGGTACGCCTCCGCCGCCTCCTGCAGCGCCGACACGGCGGAGCTCTGGAACCGGAGATCGGTCTTGAAGTCCTGCGCGATCTCCCTGACGAGCCTCTGGAAGGGGAGCTTCCTGATGAGGAGCTCCGTGCTCTTCTGGTACTTCCTGATCTCCCTCAAAGCCACAGTCCCCGGCCTGAACCTGTGCGGCTTCTTCACCCCTCCCGTCGCCGGGGCCGACTTCCGGGCCGCCTTGGTTGCGAGCTGCTTGCGTGGGGCCTTCCCGCCGGTCGATTTCCTTGCTGTTTGCTTTGTCCTTGCCATCTCTGGCTGGGTTTGTGGGTCTAGAGAGAGAGGGAGTATAGGCTTTTTAGAGAGAGAAAACTGAGATTGGTTGTGTTGGTGGGTGGATTTGGATTTTGGAGGGTATTTGTAGGAGAGAGATGAGGAGGGTGGGAGGGAGGGAAGTTCGAAAATTTTTGGGGGTTTTGAGTGGGGACCGTCGGATTGGTGGGTGATGGACGGATGAGGTTTGTTTGTTGGCGATCCGCGTGAAGGCTAGTTCGGCCAGCTTATTGGCCACGCATACAACACATTACTACGATTGTTGGAAAGGATGTTGGGCGCGAACATGTGTAATTTTAGGCTTGTTTGGAATTTAGGAAAAGTTATGGAAAATGAGGGAAAGAAAAATGGGTGGGAGGAAAATTTACTATTCAAAAAATTTGAATTCTATTTTCTCTTCTCTTTTCCTCCAATCCATGACTTTCTTTCTTTTCTCTCACTTTCCTTAAGTTCCAAACAAAGCCTTAGAGAAAAACTTTTTTACGGATTCTGTAAAAAGGTTTTACAAAGATGAATCACACACGTCCAAAAGTATTTTAGACTGTCCGAATTTTAAAAGAACTTTTTCGGGCCCCAAAAAATTTCTTTTAAAATCCCAACGGTTGATTGTCAAAACGGACTGGTGAGATTTACCGTCTCCTTGAATAATTATCTCTTGTAATTTTAATGTTTGTGAGCTAAAAACTTATAGAGTTATAGTGGTTCTTTAATTTTGTACAAAGAAATTAAGAAATATATGCATGAAACTACTTTATTTGTTTTTTTGAAAATTGTATGTCTTTTCGTAGGAGACACTTATTTAGGGACAAATGGAGTATTATCGTTTCAGCGAAAATTTTCCTTTTTTCGTCAAAATCAGTATTATTAGTTGTAGTTAGTGGAATTTGAACCCCTAATCAAACACATGAGAGTACGTATTGCCAACCATTATGCTATCACTCCACTTGTAATTCAAGTAAAAAAACATAATAAGCCGATCATCCGGGCTCATCCACCCTTCAGTCTATCCTCGACTAACACCCACTGTACCATAAAAATAGAATGTGATTTGGCGGGTTTGCCATTTATTGTCATACCTCGAAACAAGGATCGGATTGTGTTCTAATGTTGCTCTGTAAAGTAATTACAAGGATCAGCTATATCTCTTAATACTCTCAACTTTTGTCCATATTTCGGGCCCAAAACTATGATCCAATCACCTTGTGAAACACACAAAGAATTA
The DNA here is from genome assembly GCA_018127125.1 of Rhododendron griersonianum. Taxonomy (NCBI): domain Eukaryota; kingdom Viridiplantae; phylum Streptophyta; class Magnoliopsida; order Ericales; family Ericaceae; genus Rhododendron; species Rhododendron griersonianum. Next base: position 45,567,435 of record CM030788.1, read on the forward strand.
TAAACGTACAAAATATCAATATAATAGGACATTGATAGATGAATGAACACATTGCAAATTGTTATACAAAATGAATGGTAGATATATTATGTAGTTTAATCATACAATTCACACAATGAAGTGTAACATATTCACATAACTATCAATACCCGATCATACTAATATTTTGTAACTTATATGGGCTTTTTCATTTTAGATTTTGAAGGAGGTTTGAGTGGAGAGAGATAAATAGAGAAAATGTATTAGGGACCGTGCGCAGGGACTTTAAAACTCCCAAACTAACAAACCCCCGTTTACTGGTGTATTACACGAGGTGAATGATTCGGAATCATAAATTTGGGCCTGAAATATGGATGAAAATTGAGAATATGGACGTGTATGAAGAGATCGGGTATGGAGAGGAGCTGATCCTGTAATTTTGTACTTCGTCCCACAACGTTGATCCTTTTTGGAGATTCCAACTTTTTAAAGAACCAAGCATTGTCTCAATGAAACTGACCATTGATTTCCACTACCACCCTTTGAATCTCACTTTTAAAGTTATTGAGTATTTAATTGGAGCATTTATGAATGGTAAATGTTGAAAATTCACACATTATTTTACTTAACCTTTTAAAGAGCACTAATGTTTTGGATATCCAAAAATAAAATAGATGACCAACAATACGAAACGGATGGAGAGAATATGCCTCTAGACAATAAAGGGCGTATGCAATTTTGACCTCAAAAAATTAAAGAATATAATAAAGATCATATGAAATAATTATGAATATACGAAGGTCTTAGGTTAGAAAAAAAGGAGAGGCACCAATTTCATCTCGTGATCTTGTTACATTGTCGTAAATATGAAAATATAATTATAGTTGTGGGCATATCCATTGCAATATCCGTAGTAGCCCAAAACTGCTATGGAATTTACATATCTCCAAGTTCAGCTCACGACAGTGGAAAAATTCTTTTGTGTTAACAAACAAGTTATTAAGTTACATATATCCTTATTTACCTGGCCAGCGTTTATAAGTATTCCAAATAAGTAAACAAAGAAGTGCTGTCAAATTATCTCAAGAATGATCTCAACTGTGAAAATCAACTTTGTTTGGGCCCAAAGTAGACCATCCAATACATTTGAGAGACTAGAGTAGATCCGCAATGGTCCTTTCACTTATTGTCCAATAATCTCCCAATCAACGATGGATTAATTTGTCATATATAATAGGAGTATAGTATAAGGTAATTTACTTGAATAATTTGTCCTTATGATTCGTTTAAAAAACTTCAAAATAAGAAGGAAAATCATAATGTCAAACTAGTGTTTTTCTCCTTCTGCATATAGCTACTCTCCATGTATCTCTGTCATAAATATTGCATTACGATAATAAATGCTTAATTGGCCAAGTGACATAAGATGGCAAAGGCATATCACCAAAAAGGTTAATTGCCCAAGCATACATGGTTTGAGTAGTTCAAAAATTTATGTCTCAATGGGTATACGGCTAAATGCCCCAAAATTATGAACAAAATGGATTATATCTACTCTTTTCTTGTGGGATTTAAAATCCAAAAAAACAAAACAAAAATCCTAACTACTGGACTATCAAATTGATTGATTAGGAAAAGAGCAACAATTTTTTTTGTGACAATTGTCTTAAATAAATTAGTACTTCCTTCCATTAGATACTCCACATCTCAATCCCAATTTTCAAATCAAAATTCCACACTCCTAACATTTGGTTGGCATGCTTTCTGTTCTGAGATGAATCTACAGCTTGAAATTGGCTAATTTTTCAATCAAATAATCAGAATAATCTCTCAGAGAAAATAAGAAAACAACCCATGATTAGAAATGGCTAACCAAGACAGCATTGGGAATACTAACATTTCAAAAGATCCATAATACTATTCATTAGTCACATTTCAAGAACCAGAGATAGACAAACCCAGATCCAACGCTAATCTGCAGAATACTACAAGCCCAACAAATCCTACCATGAGAGAGAGAGACATATACTATTATGCTAATGATGGTAACCTCCAAATCAACAAACCCTAACTAAGCCCTCTCCCCGCGGATCCTCCTCGCCAGCTGAATATCCTTGGGCATGATCGTGACCCTCTTGGCGTGAATCGCGCACAGGTTTGTGTCCTCGAACAGCCCCACCAGGTACGCCTCCGCCGCCTCCTGCAGCGCCGCCACGGCGGAGCTCTGGAACCGGAGATCGGTCTTGAAGTCCTGCGCGATCTCCCTGACGAGCCTCTGGAAAGGGAGCTTCCTGATGAGAAGCTCCGTGCTCTTCTGGTACTTCCTGATCTCCCTCAGCGCCACCGTCCCCGGCCTGAACCTGTGCGGCTTCTTCACCCCTCCCGTCGCCGGGGCTGACTTCCGGGCCGCCTTGGTCGCCAGCTGCTTCCGTGGGGCCTTCCCTCCGGTCGATTTCCTCGCAGTTTGCTTTGTCCTTGCCATCTCTTGTTTGGAGAGAGAGAGAGAGAGAGAGTGTGTCTGGGTGTGTGTTAGGTTTCTAGAGAGAGAAGACTGAAGTTGCAGAGAGAATTGTGATTTTGGAAGTGGGTTTTGGAGGGTATTTGTAGGGGGGAGAGACACAGAGAGAGAGAGGAGGGAGGGAAGTTTGAAATTTTCGGTAGGGTTGCAAAAAAATTTAGTTGGAAGAGTGGGGGCCGTTGGATCGGTGGGTAATGGACGGATGAGATTCCGTTATTGGTGATCCGCGTGAAGGATTTAAGAGCCAATAGGAGTGGAGTTACGATTTATGCGGTTAGGGGAATGATTTTGGACGGTTGGATGGTGTTTTATTGGATGGGTGAGATTGTTTGAGCTGAGGTGGCGATGTGGTGATCCGCGTGTGGTGGGAACTAACCAATTAATGGGGTTGGTTCCCGAAAAAGGCAAATTAAAGTCTTTATTTTCCAAAATCAAAATACTAGTAGCATATTTAAACCAAAAAAATGATTTTGAAGACTACAAATCCATACACCATTTCTCGTTTTTTTTTATATTTTTTATGTTCATTTATTTCTCTCAAAACCTTAACCTTTCATTCGAAATTTCAAATTTGAAATTGTAGAAAATTGTGGAATATATGGATGATTGATCTCATTTTAAAGGTATTTTGAATTTCTTTAATTTAACTAATTTTATACAGAACTAGGGGTATGAAACAAGACCTACAACGTGTATTTGGAGTACGTCAAGCATATTTTACAATTGTAAACACGCTCGGTTTATTTCATAACCTGATTCAACATTTAAAACTAGAGCTGCAAATGAACCGAGATGTTCGCGAACTATACCTGTATAAACTTTTACACATAATGAAAATTCTATAACTTGTACCTTTATAAACTTTTAAAAGCACTGTAAACTAAAATTTTAATATGTTCTTACAAATTTTATATATGTATGAACTTATTTAGTCACAAAATAAAAATTCCATTTGCAATTCTACACCTGTATGAGAGCATAAATATTTAATATCTTTTGCTTGTTAAGACTCATGAATAAGTTCAAGTTCGACTCAAACCTAGAGAAGCTTGGCTTGTCAAATTTTTATTGAGTTCGAGCTCGGCTATATTTAATATTTTTTGCTCGTTAAGACTCGTAAATAAGTTCGAGTTCGACTCAAACCTAAAGAAGCTCGGCTTGTCAAATTTTTATTGAGTTCAAGCTCGGCTCATTTGCAGCCCTACTTAAAACATAATGTATTAAGCAATAAGTAATTAACAAGGTCTAATGTATTTTGTAACAACTCCGATTTTCAGTAAATAAAAATCTCGTTGTTTATTATTTTGACTCTATAAATTCCCTATTTTTCCAATAATCCGTCATGATTAGATTTATTCGATTCAAACCCTAATTTCTTTTCGCCTTGCGATTTAGTCATTTTCTAAAGACAAGTGAGATAGCAACCCTAAGTCGTCCTATTTAGCCAGCCTAGCTAGCTTCCGACTAATCGTTAGAATAGCCTAATCAAACCTTTGAAACGTTTGAACCCTAAGTGAGACCTTGACCAAAAGTCAACCTTTTGATCTATTACCCATTGGACGATAGATGCTAGGATAATCTTTATCCATTGGACCATAGGTTTACACCTTGGATATTGTGACTAGATTGCCAGGTACAATATTATATATTACTTACCATCTTTACCCATTGGACGATAGAAGTTAGGAGAATTATTAACCATTGGACGATAGGTTAGTCTTTCTACCTAGTACAAGATCTATTAGTTTAATTAGATTCACCATGAGTCATTGTACTAATATAGATAGATTATATAAGTATAGTACTTCCATCCTTTATCCTTGGGATAATAAAAGTTAGGAGAATTGTTACCCATTGGTCAATAGGCTAGTCTTCCTATCAAGTACAAGATCCATTAGTTTAATAGATTTGCCATGAGTCATTGTACTTTCCATCTTTGACCCTTTGATAATAAAGGTTAGGGTAAATATTATTTATTGGATAATAAGCTAGTCTTTCTACCTAGTACAACCTATTAGTTTAATAGATATACCATGTGTCAAAATCATTTATACATATTATATTAGCCTAGTACTTTCTATCTTTAACCTTTGAGTAATAAAAGTTAGGAGGACTATGACCCATTGGTTAATAACTACTAGGGGAATTATTATTCATTGGATGATAGGACTAGTACTAATGTATGTTGGTTAATAGCATTACCCAATTTTCCCATGGGATTCTCTAGTGAAAGAATAAGATTTATACTTATATATATATTTCCATAGGATTCTATATATTATATTAGGGCAAGTGTACACCTACTCCTTATTAAAATAAAGTGAGTACACATGTGCTAAATTCATTAGTTTAATAGAAAATCTTACTCTTTCAAAACCCCATTTGTTTATTCTTTCTTTGTCCTTCATATCTAGTAAGTACATATATATATTAGATATAGGAAGTACAAGAGATAGGAGGGAGAAAGAGAGAGAGAATTCGGAGAGAGAGAGAGGAGAGAGGCCGAGAGAGATAGAGAGATAGGAGAGAGAGAGAGAGAGAGATATGCATGTACCTTTCTTGATCTTCTTCTACCAAAACCCAAATTCTATATATATTAGTACTTGTACCTTGAAAGATGAAGGATAGGATGACATTAGGATGACATAGGTTAGATTGTTAGTACTAGATTTTCTTACCAAAATCTTCTTACAAACTATTAGTTTAGTCTTACTCTTTCAACCATTGTCCTTTCTTGATTAGGTGTCCAAGAGAGAGAGAGAGAGAGAGTGTGGCCGAGAGAGAGAGAGAGAGAGAGGCCGGTTGAGAGAGAGGGAGAGAGAGTGTGATGTGTGTGACTAGTGTACTCACCATATCTTCCTACATCATCTTATTGCATCACTTTGTACCACCATATCTAGGGTTTCTTATTCTTTCAACCCTAAAGGACTACCATATCTTATTTCTTATTCTTTCCAAGGACTTGATTGGACCAAAACCCCATTTGAATAGATTAAACCTTGTCCTAGTTTGAAAGAAAGAATAAGGGAAAATCTTAGTCTTTCAACCCTTGTACTTCTTTGGACCAAAGAGAGAGAGAGAGAGCCGAGAGAGATGGGAGAGAGAGAGGGAGAGAGATTGTGTGATGTGTGCAAGTGTACAACCAAGCCTAGTCATGTCCTTTTGATCAACACCTCATCCAATCTAAGGACAATCAAATCTAGTCAATCTATGATCCATTGGATAACAAATGTTAGGGGAAATATTGTCTCTTGGATAATAGACCAACTTGGCCTATAAATAGCAAGCCATTTCAAGCCTTTGAACTCACACCTTCAAGCATTGCTCCAACTTCTCTCTAGAAAGTCTAGTGTTCTTGTTGTTCTTGCTTAGTTCTTAGCTTGTTCTTGAAGTTCTTCCCTAGTTCTTCAAGAAACTCTTCTAGTGCCGCCACTAAGCCGGCACTCCACCACCCTACCGATCCAAAAGTTCTAGTAGCTTTAGTCAAGATCAAGTTTCGAGAGAAACCTTTCTCTTTCGAAGCTATCGAAGCCATTCCTAAGCCGTTACTCCGTCCGACGAACCATTTTCCTAACCCGTAGCCGTCTACCGCCAAGAAGAACGGTAGATATTCTATATCTACTTTTCTCTACGTATATGTGTATATGTAGAATACTCCTTACGTATAGTATAGTTTCCTATAATTCTCAAAGATCTAAGTATTGCGTATTTCAAAATGATAGTAAATTATTCTAAACCTTTGAAACCTCGAGCATACGTAGATTATACGAGCTACTTTCCCTAAGCATGATTAGAAATGTTTAGAAGTTGTTATCTTGATTAACCATGGCATGATTAGCTTAACATTAGAACACTCAATAAACATATGCTGTTTTGAACTTAAGAAAGCATGATTTAGGATTAAGCTGTTTTAATCTTAGAATGAATGTGAGCATGATTATGTGATTACTTGACTACTTGTTGTTGATAAAGCATAAGTGATTTATCACTCCAAAGGTGTCCGTCCATGTGGCACTATGCTTAACCTTGTGTGATTAAATGTGAGTATGATGATGTGACAAAATGAGCGTGCTATCTAATATAGAGTTGAATGATCTTGTTAGTTTAGTTTCAAGATTTCTTAAATTGTGGAATGAATTACCGCGGAGTCGATGCATGCGAACGAGACACAAAAACCGAGAAAGTAGAAACATGACACCTAGGGTGTGGTTGATATGGATAAAATGAAGGATGGGATTAACATGCGGAAAATATTTTGAAAGTACATAATGACCGGACTTGGTAGTCATTGTGTAAGTGTTTTCGAAAACCGTAATGTAGCCGGACTTGGTAGCTCATTGCGTAGATTTCCAATGGGACCGGACGTGGTAGTCTCATGTGGAAATGGAGCTTGGCCGGACGTGGTAGCCAATGCAAGATTTGAAAGATTGTGTTTTGTGAAACCATGATTGGCCGGACTTGGTAGTCATTGTGTAAGTGTTTTCGAAAACCGTAATGTAGCCGGACTTGGTAGCTCATTGCGTAGATTTCCAATGGGACCGGACGTGGTAGTCTCATGTGGAAATGGGGCTTGGCCAGACGTGGTAGCCAATGCAAGATTTGAAAGATTGTGTTTTGTGAAACCATGATTGGCCGGACTTGGTAGTCATTGTGTAAGTGTTTTCGAAAACCGTAATGTAGCCGGACTTGGTAGCTCATTGCGTAGATTTCCAATGGGACCGGACGTGGTAGCCAATGCAAGATTTGAAAGATTGTGTTTTGTGAAACCATGATTGGCCGGACTTGGTAGCCTCGTTAGTAGCAATTTGTGAAAGAAACGTGGGAAATTATGATTTTGATAAAGGTGAAAAAGAAGACACGGTCTACGATGAGTCGCGTAGGAGAAACACGAAAAGGCATGACACCAACGCTAAAAGATATCGAATATGAATGTATCATTGTTTATCTATGTTATTGAATGAGCATGTGTAATTGCTTATATGCTTTCTTGCTTTAAGTTAAGAGTTAGTGGGTATAATTTATTCTATTGAGCTTGTAGCTCACGGTGTTACCTTTTTGGTGACCCTGACATATTATACTGGGGGCGACGCTGGTATAATGTGTTAGAGTTAATTGATGAGCAAGGTGAGCAGTACGCATTGGAGGCTTTTGGAGCCGAAGAGCTTGCTAGGATGGAAGAAGAAGCGGAGTAGTAGAATACCCTAGAAATTCCCTCGTTATGTAATAAAAGTACTCTAGTAAGACTTATGTTGTAATAATGAGCTTGACTCTGAGCCTTTTTATTCAATAAAATGTTTAATTAACGAACCCGAAAATGGGGGCGTTACATATTTCACTTTGCTTAAAATTTTAAGTGCCTCTTAAAATGTAGATTAATTTTTTTTGTGAAAATAGGCTACTGCCTACTTAATTCGAACTAGATTTGTAAATACTTGTATACGACCTTATGCACTACCATTCACCCTCTGTTAGCTCTGTGGCCGCCGCCGCCACCACCACCACTCCATTGCTGGCACCTCTCCACTTCTATTGATCAGAGACAAGGGAACTCATTCCCAACTCCAAACACATCTGTCAGCTATTTTGGAGGAAATTGTAATTTTAGAATTGATGTTTCAATGCTCTAATTTTTTTTTTTTGTGGTGTTTGTTTGATGAGTCATTTAAACTTAACAATGCATCGTGTTCTGATATTGTAGTCACAATTCGTCATCAAACAAAGGAAACTCATTTATCAACTTGATCCATTGTTATTTAGATCAACAGAGTGCATGCGAGCTACTGTACTATTTTTTTTACTGGCGAAGTCAGTATTGTTAGAAAATTGCAGTAACAGAGTGCTCATGTTCCATGGAATGCCCAGTTGCTTATGAAAGTGCAGGATGAGAGAAACAAGTTAATGTAATCTCCACCAAAATAGAGTGCTCATGTACCGACAGTTGTTCGGCCTAATAAGCCAAATGGCTTATTTTTTTTGTCCTTATTCAATTTTTTTTTCGCATTTATTAGTTTTTGTCAACTTTTTGTGGATTATTGCTTTTTCATGACGAGAGGAATCTAAAAAGTAAAAAATTACGACCGAAACCTAAATTTTTTGAATAAAGACAAATAAGTCATTTTTTCGTCTTTATTAAAAAAAATGAGTTTCAATCATAATTTTGTACTTTTTAGATTCCTCTCGTCATGATGAAGCAATAATCTATAAAAAAAATTTACGAAAAATTAACAAATGCGAAAAAAATTTGAATGACAAAAAAAAAAAAACCATTTGGCTATTAGGCTAAACAATAATACTACATTGAAATATAGAAACCCTGAAACTCAAAGAACCACTGGTCCTCAAAAAACAAAAATACTAGTAGTATATTCTTTCGAAAAAGAACATTACAGAATAGTAATGCTTCGCGCCTAATTCATATGTACTGACCCTGTATATATATAGATATCTCTCTCCTTAAACAACCTTCAAAGCTACACAAAGGGCTCCCCTCTGTTCATGCAACTTTGGTACTGAAACACCCCAGCATGTTGAATATTCCGGCATGTCGCATATAGAAACAAAACCTAACTAAGGCTTGAAAATGGATCTTCACAAAGCACTTGTTGTGCCCGCAGTTATCTGCAAATAGTTGAAAAGAAACAGTAAAATATGAGAGCAACATGAAGCTTCTAAAATGGGTTTTGGTAAATCTTTCTCAACTAAATAGCATTCAAATGCAAGTGATAGAATCTGGACTCACAACGCCAACGCATTGACAGGAAAACCATTTGCAATTCTCTGCGCCTCCATAACTATCTTCAGTTTCTTATTTATCACATGGTACGTTGTTCCACAGCAAATATGCAGTCCTTCTAAGGAAAGGATATCTTAAAGCTGTAATGGGCAATCCGTGATCTAATTGTTTCTATTCATTTTCGTCGTCTATGAATCTAATATGTACCTTATCCTTGAGGTATAAAACTTAAGAAATTCCATGTGAAGCAAGAAACGAACTTCAAGGATATGTCTCTTTTATTTGGAAAAAACAATTTAAAACGTGGATTTTTGTAGAGAATGGGACGGATGCTATTAACTTCCAACCGCAATCTAAAACATTCGTGAACAGGCATCATCATGCAAAAAACAATCTTATAGTTCGTAGTAGTTAGTACTTACTAAACCCATCTCTTCTGTGAGGCTGCAGCATTAGATCCAGTTTGAGCTCTCCTCCTAGTTTTAAGATCTCCACCAGCTGATAGCAATTTCATTGGTTTCGAAATTGGTCCTAAATCCTCATTCATTGATTTTTCTTTCAGAGGACTTACAGGTCTGGATTTTTGCCGCCTGTCTGTTTGTTTCATTAAGGACCCACAGCCACTTTCCTGTTCTGAATTTTCCTTCCTCCTCGAAGCAACATCACTACTTGCAGCAGAAGTATCTTGATTTTTGACAAGAGAAGCTTGGGGGCGGTTTCTGGGAGGGTATTCTGAATCGGAAGATGAAGAGCCGGTGGTGCTATCCATATCATACAGGAGATTTTCTGCCATCACTGGTAGCTGCCTTGTGTTTGAGCTTGTGAAAGAGGGTCTCCGAAGTCTTGTCAAGTGGACTAACTGTGTCATTTGCATACAATTCAATTCGATGGTTCAATTGGATTCAACTCGATATATTGACAACCACATGATTCTTTGATTTTGTGCTTGCCAAGTCTGTAAATTTGAAAGTAAAGTGGTCCTACTAACATCACTTCCGGATTTCCAAAAGGCTCCCAACCTTCAATTTGGTTTTTTTTTTTTAAATGAAAGAAAAATGTGAGAGTGGGGGAGGGGAAGAGAGAGACGGGGGGGGGGACTTCGGGGAAATTATTCTATGCCCCAGCAAGGGTACCGTCACGTGGTACTCCAAAAATTCATTTTACATCACACATATGTCTTTCAGTGTACAGAATGAGACTAATGCTAGTGTGCATCGAACATGGGACCAAAAAAATATTAGATTATATTTTTTATCACTAGCGTTGTGCCCGTTCGATACATGGGGTCAAAAAAAACCAATGTTAATTTTTTATCCCATGCATTGAACAGGTACAATGTTTGATTTTTTGTTAGAAATTAATTTGATTTAATTTTTTTTGAAGTAATTTAATTTGATTTAATATTTGTTGCAATCTGAGTTGTCTATTGCCGATCATGGATGACCCGGATTGGCCAACCCTCATGTTGTTCCTGAGGGACCCCTCAGCACGCACCCCAGGTTCCTTTTCTATCAACTGGCGTCATTCCCATTCGATGCACGGGACAAAATATTTGTGTGGCTCCGCTACAAAATATCGAGCTCACACAAAATTTGTTGTTTGTCCCATCATGCATTGAACAGGAACGACGCTAGTTTTAGTTGTCTGAAGGGGCAAATGATCTAACCATAAACTGGTATTAGAAAATTGTCTGAAGTTAACTTTTGAAAAGGCAATGCTGTTTCTTCCTCTTCCAAAACTATTTGGCAAATTGTTTTCAGAGTCATGTCCCAAACCAATGGCATTTATATGTATCCTCACCTTCTGTTCTAGGACCGACATGTCCTTCTTCAGTCTTGTAATTCTCATGTTCTTCGTACGGACAATGTCTTCCAACTCTGCAATCCTCTGTTATCAGTAAAATTAAAATTTAGAAAGTGGCTCAGCTTAGCAAACAGTAACTATTCGGAAGCAAGAAAAGCACACAAAATTAGGGGTGTAGGTACCTTAGAACCAGCAGCTTCAGATGAGTGTAGATAAGTGGTTAGCTCCTTTATGGCGGCATCCTTTTCTTCACATTCCTTCTTGAGATTGTATATATCTTGTCCAATCACTAGTGTGTTTAGCTGTGAAAATTTCGTCATGTGGCATTAGTCTTACTGTTACAGAACTTCAATTAGACAAAACATGTGTGTGTAGGTTTTGTTCTGAGAGTTGTTCTTTCTGACAGTAGTATCTGCATAGATGTTCACATATGTCATTGTCAATGCACCCCAAATGTTGAAGAGACATAAGCCCATTATTGTCACAGTTCGTAAGAAAAGAAAATGAGGAGGTCATTATTTTTCGCAAGATGTATTAGCACTTCCACAAGTGAAAAGCATGTCCTGAAGCGCATCATATGCACACCTTTTAATTTCCATTTCCCAACTCCTTTTTTGAAGGAAAGGGTGCGGTTTTAGGAAAACTCGTAAGAGTAGAATGTTATAACTTTCTCGGAATGTTTTTAAAGCACATTGAAAGGTACAATACCAGGTAGGTAAAATGTTATCATGATAACCAAGAAAGGATAAAAATAAAGAGAAGAGAGAATGAAAGAAGACAATGGTAGATGAGCTACTCTAAATGTGGAAAAGAAAATTTCAGAATACTATTCTTCCTGTTGTGAAAATATACTCAAGATGGTGTACTACTCGCCTGGAGATCTGTTTTAAAAGATTGACATTATACACCTATATTGCTAGTGCAGTTCTCACAGTCCGAAAGGCTAACCTGGTTGTATAGCCCATTAGGGAAGATGGCTAAAACTCCCAAGATATGAAGCTCTGCTGTAATGCTTATTTGACATCTCATATACAAACAAAACTTTCATAAAATTCAGAGAGCAGAAGTTGCTGCTTATTAATATTTGCATTACCTTTTCATCAACACAGGAAGTGACACTGGAACCCCAATCCGACATATCAGACATGCGACGCTCATCTGGCTGTACCACATTAGATAGACGGCTTTTATACTTGTACAAATCATCGCCACTCGAACGTCTGACCACGGAGTTATCCTAATAGACAGAATAAGGTAAGCACTTGATTTTAGGCTTCAAATCTCAGCAATCGCTGCGAATGTAAACTCAATGAAAGGTACGTGATCCAAAGGCATTCTTACCATTTGATCTCTTGCCTGATGCTGATCAGAAAGCCGGTGGCCACAGGCAACTGATTTAGCTTTTTCGGAGGTAATTGGTTCGTTAAAAAGGAAATCAACATTATTGGAGAAAGACATGTCCTCCCAAGTTCCTGGTTGATCCTTAAAATAATTCACTTGCTCGCACAAATTATCAAGCTTCTGTTGCATGCTTAAAAGCACCTGATCCTGAAAATAATTTACGGAATCAAACTAAAAAGTTCAGTAACAGCTTCTTCGGACATCTAACTTGAGTTCCACAGTTGCATCGACAAATATTGAATTATTGAAAGGAGCAAAACAGAAAATCGAATTTGTGGTACTAACTGATAATGAAGGTGGAAACTGAAAATTAATATTTGAAGATACAAGAAAGCAAAATCAAAAGAACTCAAGAAAACCATAAAACGAAAACTCAGAACGCAATACCCTAATCTTGGGATTTTGTTGTTGTTGCTAAATGGCTATATATACAGGGAAATTGAATAATCCAAAAGTTTTCCCGAATCAGTTTTAAAGAACTTCATTCACTCTTTATTTTATTTTATCACTGAAGATTAAACTGAAATTGTGGACAATGTGGACCAACTAATGATGATTAAACAAACCTACAATTATAACCAAGGATCCATATGCAAGCATGAATGAACTGGACAATAAATTGAAAATTCAATGCAGGTGCATTCATCAATCAAAGTTCAAGCTGAAAATGTGGGCAATGAGGAGAAATGTTAGATATAAAACTAAAGATACATCAAATGAATCCAAAACCAAAACCGTGAAATTAGCCATAGAATTGAATTAAAGTCAGGAGCATTCAATGAAACTAAGCCCCAGTCACTACCTTCTAGCCCTAAAACCCAAATTCATAAAACCCACCACAAAAAATTCAAATTCTAATCAAACCCATTAGTGGAAGTACCCTATTAGTATTAATGACAACATATATATGCAACCAAACCCTTCTTAACAACAACCCAAAAAAAAAAAAACGAAAAACTAATAAAAGTCACAATTACTAACCCTAAGTTCAACTGATTTCCTGAGCCGAAAAATCTGCCGGTTCTTCTTCGAATTGGCGGCCGCAACGGCTACAACCGCAACCACTAGAATCCGATGCATGGGGCTGAACAGTTCCCAAGCCACGGCTTCACCTGGGCTCAACCCACCGCCGATGGTCGTAGCCGAGCTGGCTTCTTCGGCGCCCACGAGCCGGCCCTGGAGGGACACCCATGCGAGCTGTCTCGCCGCTCGCACGGGCCGGTTTGGCTTGGTAAAATGGGTCGAGAGCCGGCGCGGGGAGGGCGAGAAGGAAGGCGAGAATGGAGTCAGAGAAACGATGGATAACGGGGCGCTGAATCCGCTCTCATGGTCGTCTTCCATTGAAGAAGAGAGAGAGAGGGAGAGGGCGTGATTGAAGCGACTGTATTTATTGGAGAAATTGTACTACTACGGATTTTGTGGAGTGAATTTTTTTTCTATAAATAGGAGTAAATAGGGAAGGTATATTTTTGAAATACTATTGTTTGGGAGGGAAACGATAGATGAACGTTGAGCACAACTGGGTTTTTGACGCGTGTACTCTGTTCAGTTCAGTTCTTGGAATTTTGCTAGCTGTTGAGTTTGAACTTTGAAGGGAAAAATTTGTAGGAGTAATTTGAAAAAATGGGATCAATTTGGAAACTAGTATTAAGAGCATTTACACCAGGTGAGGTAAATTGCACTTTTTAGCTATTTTACCGACTGAAAATTACTAAAAAACAGCTGTGCACCAGTCTCGGTAAAAGGTAAAAATTATTGCTTGATGGATAGTACCTCGGTAGATCTATCGAGCAATTGTGCACTAGGTAAACAATAATTTATTATTATGTTTCACTCATACACGTTTCTCTCTCCTCTCAATCTCTGTGTGTGAGAATGATAGAGAAAAAGAGTAATATTTTATACTATTTTATAAGGATAGAGATGATAATAGAGAGGATTGGTGTGAGGTTGAAAGAGATTTGAGTAGGTAAAATAGAAAAAGTGCACTATTGGGTAGCTAAAATACATATTCTTTGGTGTACATGCTCTAAAAAGGAAGAGAAAATGAAAGAAAAATGGAGTAAGTAGTAGAGTATATTTTTCTACCTCCTTTGAGAAAGTGAAAGAAAATAAAGAAATCCTACGTGAAATCAATGAAAGTGGATTTCTTTCTCTTTTCCATTATTTTCGTTCCTCTTTCTTCTCATTTTTCATATTATTTTCTATTTATAAAACAATTTTCCTCTTTCACTTTGCTCTCTTCTTCTATGTAGATCCAAGTCAAAGAATATGTGTTAGTAGCAGGGACGGAACCAGGATTTTCATACGAGGGGGCCAGCAACATGAACAATAAAATTTTGAAATTCCAATATTGAAGAATATAAAATCTCTTGTAAAAAAAAAGAATATAAAATATTTGAACAACAAAATAATACCTATTATACAAAACACAATATCTAGGTGATCTTTACAAACCACAAACAACTAAATTAAAGGTGAAAAAATAAAAAAAATTACTAATGTTATACCTCAAGCATGTTTCAAGATAGAATTTAACAATACCTTAGATATGAAAGTCATCTATGCTTGAGTTGGAACTAATTGTTGGAGTAATTTCCTTCTCATTAAATATAACCAAAGCATTTGTGAG
>CM030788.1:45587500-45800000 GCA_018127125.1 Rhododendron griersonianum
GCTAATGACGTGTTACTTATAATTACAACATCTTATGTGTTTGTGGCAGGCACTCCCTACCTTGATGCCAACACAACTACTTGATATGGTGCCAGCAAATTTACCAAATGTGGTGCCAACTATGTTCAGTAACATTGCTTCAATGCCGTTTCAAAACGTGGCTTCGACTCATGTTCCCGACTCTCGACTTCCGCATTAGCTTGATCTTTTTGTTTATTTATAGACGCTGGTTGTTGTAGCATTAATCTAGGTTTCTTCCTCTATTACCCTTGTATAGAAGCAATAGTTTAAAAGGAAAATGGTAACTAATGCATTTATGCTTCATATGGAAGTACTCTGCTCTAATCTAATTTCGCTATCTTACGTTTCTCATAGTTTTGACATGGAGTTTCCCTTGATTTGAGTAGGATTGATCTGGGCAGCGATAGGGCTTGAATATCCAACTACGTCATACATGAGAGCTTTGATGGTGGTGAAAATTTTCCAAAATATGCTTCGAATGATTGGTGAGATGTTGGAATGGTGGGAATGACGGACCACTGGTTGGGGGTTTTGTACACGGAAGGTAACAAGGTTTTCCTGTCGCATGCGAATGATGTGCCAAATTATTTAGTTCATGCAATTTGAGAGTGCAAAGTTAAGACAAACCACTTTTAAGTGCCTTTATTCGTCATCCCAGTTTAGCCTTGGCTTAATTCTTTTTGAGAATAGGCAAGGCAGTGCCTGCTGCAGGTGGATAAAATGTCTTATGTGAAACCTCCTGCTATTTTGTCAAAATTATTTTGGTTGCTAAGAAGGTTGTCAATTGTAATGTTTATGAGTTATATCTAAGGATAAACTACGAAGGTGAGGTTTGGTTTGGTTTTAGAACAGTTCTTCTAATAGAGGAAGACTGATGGATTTACCTAGACGCACACACTATCGGACTGCCATTTTTCCAGTGGACTTTGTTTCGAAGAACGTAGAAGTTGAAACATTATGCTGTACTTAACTAGGGTAGTAAATTGCGGCGTTTTGTGGTAGCTGGTTTTTGAATTCGAAAAAAAAAAACAACGTTGGGAGATGGTTTTGTAAGCGCTTGATGTTACTTGTCGGGCGCTGCATTTTGTATGTGTTGCATATTTTATACCATACCTACCATTTTCTGAAAAAGATATGTAACCCATAGAAGCATTTAAAATGTGGGCACATTCTCGAGAACAATGGTAATAACAATCCAAGAAAATACCAGATTTTATGTGAAGTAATATTCAACAAAGAACAAGTCACCTAAAAATCTGCCGATAAAACAAGTTTCAAAAGATCTCGAAAAGGCTATCTTCATCATCAATGGCTTTGGTGTTTAATCCCTTGAGCCCCTCAGATGGAATCTTCAGCAACATTGACGAGCGAGTAAAGCTCCTCATTGTTTCTCTTCCTTGCCATGCCCATGCGAAACCCTCCTTGGAACGCTACAGATGCCACGGTTCCGAGACTTTCGACAGGTTTGTTCAGCTTCACATCCACGCTAACATCTGTTGTTCCCATGGCGTTTTGGGCGAACTACTTCATGGACTGAGGAGCCTTTTTCTTGAATGTGCTGCAAATTGAAATAAGCACAAAACCCACAAGAAGAAGTCAGCTTATAGAACAACTCCATATATACTATCAGGAGAAGAAAGGTTGTATTCATGAAACATTAGTACTATAATGAAGGAATGCAGCAGTCAGCAATTCGGGATTTTCCTTTAGGAGGAAGTTATCAGGAAGGAATTGGAATTGGAATAATCGAAATCTCAGATGAGAACACTTCTTCCTCTTATCACTAATCTCTATCCCATAGGTACAGGGTTCGAATCACTCCCTCTATTTCAAGAGGATTCGTGAGGCATGTTTAAGCTCTGGTACTCATCAGCGCCTGATCCTGAGATGTGTGAATTGATAGCTTCTCCATGGTCTAACATTCTTGCCTAAGGAGGAAACAAATTGGTGGAATGGGAAGGCAAAATGAGATCAAGTCTGGGACTGTTTATGTGGTACCGGGGTGGGCCACAAGCACACACATGGGTATTTTACATTTTCGGTACCCAACTCTTTGGGTACCTTAGATGATTTATTCTAGGCTCTTCGTCCCACAATGGCGCGATTGCTCAGACTGCACGATTCTCGACCTCAGCAAAAAACGAATCTGGTGGAACTAACGCTGCTAGCACAAATACTCCACATTTAAGTGGAGAAAGATTTGCAGCTCAGCTTAGGATCACAGAGCACAACTCAAAACGCCTTATTTTAGGTGTCATATCGTTCCAGCCGTTACTTTCATGACAACTTATCTTCTCCCTAGATTTATCGGAAGATATATAGTAAAAGCATAACTCTACGAACATCTTACTTGTTGCGAAAGAAGTCGAGATTGACTTCCTGAACACGAGTCAACCCACAAACATAATTTTTGGTTTTAAGTTACGCATGCATGATTATCAT
The DNA here is from genome assembly GCA_018127125.1 of Rhododendron griersonianum. NCBI lineage: Eukaryota > Viridiplantae > Streptophyta > Magnoliopsida > Ericales > Ericaceae > Rhododendron > Rhododendron griersonianum. The sequence continues at coordinate 45,589,964 of CM030788.1, forward strand.
AGTATTACATACGTTAAATTGTTGAGATATCTCGTTGCTTTTCCCTCACTCTTTTTTTTTTTGGCTTCCAATCTTTTTCCTCCTCTTTTTTGGTACAAATCAAGATTCATGGCACAGGAGTTCTTAAACTCAATCCAAAGCTAGTACACATTGGAGCAAAATCCTGTATTCTCTAAGCCAAAATTACCTGAAATGAGAAAACAAGTACTTGGTTTTTATATTCTTTTGAACCCTAAATCCAAGTCTAACATCCTAAACAAAACCAGCAGTAGCTTCAACAAATCTTCTTTTCACATTACTTTTTCCGATGAGAGAGAGAGAGAGTACTACAATGTAGCCCATTATATCAGTAAAATCAAGGAAGAAAAAACTGTTCCACAATCGTACTATACTCTTCCCCAGCTTCCACCTTAAAAAGTTCTCAAGATTGAATGTCAAAATACACAGTATAAGATTCATCCTTCAAGGTAAACAAAGGAGTGAGAACAAAATTCCTTTTCACCCCTTTGGCCACGAAACTGATCGGATGGTATTCGCTAATCCCATCATTCAGAACAAAACTCACTGCCTGTTCAAATTCAGCATCAGATGATCCAGACATGCAGCTGAGCTTGATGCTTAAACCTGCTTTATAATTTACACCACTGTACACAAAGCAACCCTCCTCGCTTTCCAATTCCAAGGAAACCGTCCCGGGTTTCCCATCTAATCCAGCAACCAAATGGAAAACAGAAACGCTTTCATCAGCAGAATCTGCAACAGAAAGACTTCCATCTTTCCCTTTCTGGGTAACGACCATACCGGGAAAATCAAAGGGTTCGAGCATGATTGATTTCCCAATAAAGTCTTTTGCTTCTGCAAATTCTGTGGGATTTGAGTCTTTTAAAAGAAGTCTAAAAGTGGCACGTAGAGATGAATCAGTGCCTGATTCAGGGAACTTCTGCATTGTAAGCGAGTGGTTGAAGTTGGAGAGGACGAATGCCGAATTTCCTGATTCTTGGGAAAGGGAAATCAGATGGGAATCGTAAGCAGCAGGAACTGGAGTTATCCAGTCTGAAAGGGAAGCAGCTGAATCTGTTTTAATGTGCCAGTCTCCAGTGGTAAGACCAGCAAGAAGGTAGGGGCCATAAAGAATTGCCTGAATTGAAGCATACTCTGGCCGGTCGTCTGAAGTTTAAACGAAATAAGTTATTAGTTATTTCATAACAAAGAAGTTTTCCAGGAAATGCTAAATATGCCGTGTACGTATGCGAACATACACACACTGCGAGCACTGTAATACCTTTTATGGCCTCAATTCTTAGACTCATTGGCAGTTCGAGAGTTATTTTGTCACCAGCGCTCCATTTTCTAGTGACTGATAAGAAGTTACCTGCAACAGGAGGGGGAAAATAAGTACCTCTATTTCTGTTTGCTAAAGAAAAAAAAATCCAAAACAAAGAACAAAACATATGTGGACTGACAGAGTGCATAATGCACTGGGGAGAAGGAGAACAAATCCACCGTAGACAACGAGAATCACTATAAATTGCAACACTTATAACTTTCAACGCAGCCTCTAGTCTATCGTACACTCTTAGATTGCAATAATCTAATTAGAAAATACTCCTTGCATCCTCATTTGTTTGTCCTTTTTCCACCTTCATGCCCGTTCAATCGAGTCAATAACAAATCTATTTTGAAGAAAAAAATTCGAGATTTTTCCTCATATGGAAGATCTCACCTATTTCTTGAAGAGGAAGTTCTACAAAATTATCTAAAACAAAATAAATTGGGTAGTGATTTTCATACTCCCTTCTTTATAACCACACTCCCTTTGTTGTCTTCTTGTGATGTGGATCTACAATGTTGTCCTTCCAAGTGTGAAAGAGTATACAAATGAAAGATTACTTTTGAAAATTCACATCACTAGAGGACAACAAAAGGAGTGTGAAATCAATTACCCATAAATTAGGTAATATGTACGATCTTTCAAGATATCTAGAATAGTGAAAATGACCTTTCAAGATATCTAGAATAGTGAAAATGACCACACAAATGGGGTTGGACTATGGACGGGGTAGACTATTGTCCTCCAAAACTTCGGGAAAGGCCCCGGGCCAAGGCCAGCTGTCTAAGAGGCCCACGAAGTTAGTGAATGGTACAAAGTAAAAGAAACCTCAGAACAGTTTATTTCTTGATTTCATCTTTGTGGCATAATTGTTACGACTTGTCAGAAACCAGAAGAATAGAAGATACAAGATGCAGAAACGAAATGTTTAAACAGCAGGACATAATTCAGTAAGGAGGTGGAAAAGAGAAAACAAGGTTCAGACCTGGACTTGGTAGAGACAAATCCTGACCATTTAATACCGCCTTTGCACCATTCGATAATGACCACAGCGGTATACGAAAATGCAAGGTAGATTGCAGACCGGACCCTTCCTGCATCATGGACCAAGCGCTTGCACTAATAAAATTACTAAATTTAACTCCAAATAAGATCTTAGAATGCTCCATATAGTTGCAGAAACTAAAGGCTTGGAGCCTTGGAATCTTATTAATCCTACGAGGATCCATGCTATAAAGAATGCAAGCTTCTGATATACAACTTTTTGTCTCCGCTTTCAGTCTTTCCTATTGGAACAAGCACCATCTCGAAGAACATTGTAATGTATTGGTCTTTTTTATCCAGCTAGTTCTGTTTAGAGTAATAATTAATCACCTTATCAACTTCCTTTCCAAATGACTTAAGCTGTGCATTTGATTTAAAATATGTTGTGTTACAATTGTATTTCCATTTATCCACTTCGAAGTTCACATCATTCTTGTTCAAAATAACTACTCTCGTGAGTGTCCCCCAAAAGCACACTTGCTCCTACTTATGTCTTATCATTCTGGTACTTGAGGTTTAGCTTGCCAACAATTTTTTTTACAACTTGTAGAATTTACCTCCGACGAAATTGTCAAGGACACTTGAAAGAGAGAATTCCATGCAACAGCAGGCTCTACTTTCTGATTTAGAAGAATTTGCCCAGATTTCCAATTAAGTGAGCTCGATATGAACTGGATGATGTAAATCCCTGGAACTTTGCCCTCTTCTTCAAAGTATATTGAATCTCCCAATTTTGAGAATGACTCGATTCCTAGACAAGTCAGGAATAGCATTGTCAGACCACACACACACAAAAAAAAAAAAAAAGAAAGAGAAAAAAGAGTACAAAGATGCACAAGTAAGTAAATAACCATTAACAAAAGACGAAAACATCCAATAGCAGGTTAACTAAAAGAATCAATACCACACCTGAATAAGAAACAAAGACATGAGTGAAAGGTGGACAGCAGGCTAATAAAATGTCCTCAATCAAAACTAAAGACGAATGAGAAAGCAAGTCATCGGTAAAGTTAAATGCTGAATAGTGATGTTCTATGATTCTCTTAATCAAAATCACAGGGGGGCAAGGAAGCTAGGAAATATTTTTCTATAACAGAATATGGAATCTCTCATGAAACAACGAAGGAGACTTTAAATTCTAATGTTGCATGATGAAGTCCAAAGGTTTATGCAGATTATGAATTTTCTTACAAAATAAACATGTTGGGGATTTTTTTCCCGTGGAAAATGAGAAGGAAAAGTAGAACATGTTCACAATAATTTTTGAGGTTTCAGGTCCAAACCTGTCCCATAGCAGCACCAAAAGGAATCGAACTTCGTTCCCCATCCATGGTAACTTATGGCCTTGGAAACGCCACGGCCTAGTGGGAGCATGTAGATCATCACTCCGGGCTCTCTTCCCCTTTGGATGCCCAGTATACCATTCGTCAGGGCCCTCTCATAGTACTCTGCATATGCTATTTCTTTGGTCCATCGAAACAAGTGGCGGGAGACCTACCATATAGAATCTCAGTGCAATGCTTGAAAACACGAATATTATTATGATGTGGAGAAGTCTAGTAAATGGCTGATCACTGACAGAGAAGTGTACGCAACAACAAAGTTGGACAGAGATTGACATCAACTCTCTTTTGTCAATCTTTAACTCCTAACAACCAAAACCCAAAGGCGCAGCCAGGATTTGAGAGAGAGAGAGAGAGAGAGAGAGAGAAATTTGTTTACGTGTCAAATCCAAGCACGTTCTAAAAGGATTAGGTCGCACTTGGTCATGATAAAGGGCAATGTTCGTAATTTTACCTGGGGTCTTTGGGACAATTTTCTTATATCTTTGAGGTCTTTTGAGAGTCAATGATCATGCTTTGAAGCAAAGATTGCCTATCCCAGATTCCAGAATCTCCCACTGAATGAGATAGGGGAGGTTCTGACTTTCCTTGTGAAAGGTTAACACTTCCAAAAAAACCAAACTAAGCAGGATTTGTTTCGTGGTTATAAATATGGCCTTGCTAAGATACCAACCCAAATATTCTAAGGGGTTTTCCAACTCCATAAAAGCCTTGACCCTTATCGCCACCAGCTCCATTGTCCCCTGACCATACCAAGTCATCGTGACATCTACATCTGGAAGTAAATGTTCCCAACATTTGGCATATTATTGTAATATAATGTGGCGAGTCATACAAACTAAAATCTATTTTCCACCTCCTGCCCAATCAGCCCCAACTTTACGAATAGTCATCGACATACCTTTAGCATGTTATAAGTTGTACAGGACTCTTCATTCTCAGTGTCTAGAGTGCTTGCTAGTCGCTTTGGGTCTGACCTGCACATAGCATGAGGGAGGAAAATATTACAATTTAGGATCAAAAAGGGCATTAAGGGGAACCACCAATAAGGTGGGCATGAATACATTTCACTGGTTACATGTATATTCTCTCCGACAATGGCAGTCTAATATTAGGGGAAAAGAGCCTATTCTTAGGAAAGATCTATGATTATAAGTTCCAACATCGTACCAGAACTCCCCGACTGATGTGCCTCCTGTTGCATAGCTGTGGGAAGAATTAACAATATCCATGAAGAAGGTCCCTATTTCCTGGAAAAAACAGAATTGCAACTTTCCACTGGTGAAGTCATTCAGCAAGGGTAAAAGCTTCAGCGAGAAACTACTGCACATGCACTCTCAAAGGAGTTTGATCAATTTTATTTCCACCATTGCCACATTTGGGAAAATTCCGTGAAAAACGGGTGCACAAATGCTTAGGATATTTTAAATATTTGTGGGGAAAGGTTTCTGGAATAGGCCATGTTAGGAAACTATTTTTGATTTGTAAGATGTACATCGACTAAAATGTTTAAAATATCCAGAAGTACTTCATATACCTTTCATTTCACAACAGTGAGGAAAAAATATGTAGGGTAAAGGAAATGAAATCCACCACGCCTCTTTTTCCACTCAAGCTAACATGAATTACCATCAAAGCAGATATCTTGGCCTTTTTAAAAGCCTTTGCACATGAGGTTGTCTTAGGGGTTGCGTCAGTACTTTGATCAACCTTACATTAATTATTATTGTAGTTTTTTGATCAGCGAAAGTTAGTATTGTTAGAATGTGTGAACAAATTATGTGGTAGAATGTGTGAACAAATTTGAGCTTGATGGTCTTTGCTCTTGCACTAATTTGAAGAAGAGAGACTTTGGATTTATTTTCTTCCCTTAATGCTCATATCACACAGATTGTGAGATCTCCCAAATAGCAGGAAGATAAATTAGCCAGAGCCAGGACATACAACAAATAACCAAACCAAACTGAGCCTTATGTCCCAATCACTTGGGGTCGGCTACATACAACAAATAATAAGAAGAAAAAAATTTCAAGAAAAGTAAAAACCGGTTTTACCATAAGCAGAAGACACGGACAAAAAGAAGAAAAGTGTAAAATCTATTCAACTGTAAGAAACCTCGTCTTAGAAGACACCTTCGTTCTTTATACAAGTGCAGAAGCAGAGCAAACAAATTATAGCTGTTTACCTTGTAAAGTGAATCACCAGTAACTTCATAACGCATTTGAGATCCAATAACAATTGGTATATGAGTATTGGCATGAAAATCAGAAATATCATCAGCCTGCAAGGTAATAACGGAAGTTATGCAATAATGTGTTTGGAATAGGAGCTGACATGGGTTTTACTATAACCGAGGAAAAAAACTCACTTTTACTTGAGAGTCGCACTGGAACATACGGGAGGACTATCTAAACATTGGATACTTATCTGCTTCTGATGTAATGTTTGCTCAGATACTCATTGTGAACTCTCGATTTACCACACATTTAACAAAGGCCTTGTTTCCTCCCCCAAATGTGGAATTTACATTACTCTTGACATCTACAAATCCAACTCGACATATATTGCCAATATTTGTACAAGTTTTAAGTTATGACAGGAATCAATAACTAATCAACTATTGTTCTGCCATATAGTTCAAGTATCTTACTGGCATCATTGGAGCCCTATGAGCCCCTCACCAATTATATCCCATAACCACGTATAGGCACATCTGGTGGTTCAGGGTAACACTTCTAGTTAAACAGGTTCCAGCAACAGCTGCTTCATACCCAATCCACCAAGAACAACAGAACGGGTGTGTCCAAATGAATATATTTGGGTGAAGCCAATAATGGAAGTCAATGATGTATCTTCCATATACAGTAGGACATTTCATATTTCTTAGTATGGCCTAAGGTCTCATCTCTTGAAAACGTTTCTTCTTTTGATACAGCATGTTTGAGAGAGGAAAAAAAAGGATAGATTCAATACAGACCAGGAAAGCGAACAACAGAAAAAGGCAATTACCTTTACTGCAAGCAATCCTAGGAAGCAGGGTTTATCAAAAAGATGAGCTAACAATAAATGCTTCGAATCTCCCTGCACACAGTTACAATAACTGGCTGTCAAAGTTTAGATTCTTTAGAATTATCACCTATTTTGCAAATAAGAAAACCATTACAATGATAAGCAAAAACAAAATACAACCACAATAAAAAAAATAAAAAAAAACACTCACAGAAAAAAGATCTCCCAAACCAAGTCCAACAATTGTGAATGCACTATACTCCATAGAGTTGCATTTGCCAAACTCAGGTTTACATCTTAACCTTGAAAAAGGATAATAGTTTGTTCAATGCAAAAAACACGCAATGAAGGGCATTATCATACCAAACATATTCAGAGCAAAAGTAGGTGTCAAATTTGTTGCAGAATTGCAGATTTGAACTAACTCCTTCTGCCAATTGCCTAAATGCTAAAAAGGCAGCCATAAGGTTGTGTTGTACACAACGGAAATTTCCAAAAGCCATGTGAACCCCTTTTTTGGGGCTCATATTTGTGGAGGGTCCCATTAGCATGCATCCAATAGGAATTGAACCTACAAACTCTCCAATTATGAGTTGGGCGCTATAACCATTCAGCCATGGATGCTTAGTGGATCCTCGTAAGGTTAGAGTAGCCAACGGAAAATCTCACTATATTTAACCAGGTAAAGAACCAAGGTAAAAAACTAAGGAAATTCATAAATGTGTTTTACGCACCGTAACTGCATACAACCTATAAAGAACATCATTCATGCCACCAGTTTCCTCATTCAACGATCGCCAGTGCCTTTCAATACTGTGCTTTGCTATCACATTTTGCACACGGTTGTAGAAGTAGTCAGTCATCCATGTTACCATCTTCAAAGCTTGAGCATTACCAGCCAAAACGTATTGATCTAAAAGACCTGCCATTATCTGAAAAAGCAAAGAGGGGGAAAAAAGGGCCCGTTATATGCAATAAAAGCTGACTTAAAAACAAGAATCCTGATGCAATCTTACCTTGTGAATGGTGTAATATGGTGCCCAAACAGGTTTTACAGCTTCAAAACGATCAAATAGCTCAGATGGGAAAGCAGAAAGATATCCTGTACCCATTTCATCTTGACAGGCAGATAAAGCAGAAACAACAGCAGACATTTTCTCTTCGAGAGTATTGTTGTGAGTGCTAGCCCACATCTGTGCCGAGGCACTCATGTAATGCCCTTCAATACGGAAAAAGTAAAAATTGACTCTTAGAAATCATATACCCTGTGTGCAATATTTTACTGACCAAATGATAGATAAAATATTAATCATACACATGCTATTGTCTGAAACTGGGAGCAAAACGAGACTTGATCGTAATCAATAGGAAACCATTAGAGCATTTGAGGTAAGGAATCCAGCATATTGATAATTTGAGGTTCAGTAGTAGCAGAATTTCATGAAATAATCCAAATCAAAGACACAAAGATTGCTCTAGAAGAGTGGTTCATGGACCCACGAACCCAGTTTTAACCCCACCAAAAACATAGAATAGCATGCATACCAACTTCCTTGAGAAGAGCACAACTTTAAAGTTCATTCTAAAATTTGAAGTACATCCCCATAATCAAATTAACAGTTAATGCAGCACAAGTTGAACACCAACTTCATGCATGACCCAAAAGTAAAATTCATTCACAGCGTTTATAGTAAATCTTAATTTATTGGGACACAAGGCTTGGTTAGGTTTCGTATTCATGGAGGGAAAAGAAAAGGTAAGGGATTCTAATTTTCCAGCAGATGAAGCACAAGAATTCGTTACCTTCTCTCTTTCTCACTAATCCCTAGACAAATTCAACATCCAAAAACTGTCTAAAAGAAATTCGAAAAAGACTGTTTTTTATTGCATACTTCATAAGGACCAAGGATATTAACACAACCAAACCAAACAAGAACAAATCAATAAAGAGATGTATTAAGGAGCTAAACCAACCTACAAAATGACCCCTAAGTTCACCATTTGGTTCCTCCCAACCTCCATAAGCCTTTCCAGGCGTCGCCAAACCAGCCGTCTTCCTGAAGCTCCAAACCAAGCTATCCACATCCAACATCAAAAGGTACTCCAAATTGGTTTCCTGAGCCTGCCCATATGTTGACTCAGGGTCCAACCTCACATCATGAAGGGAGACCTCCTTGAGGAAACTCCCCCCTCGAACATCACCAAACCCACTCGGATTCTTCATTTTCCTATACATCATAACCCAACCGAACTCATCCTCCTCCCTCAAGATCTTCCTAGGGAGCAAATCCGACCACGTGGATTCATCGGTGGGAGTCAAATGATAGTGCAAAAACATCTCTTCTTTCCATGTCTCGTTATTCGAAGATAATAGCTCGGATCGAACCGTATGCGAAGATAACTCAGTAGGGCTATTGGTACACTCCTTACCCAACACACAGCCATACAACAGAAATCCAGTAACAACTAACGCAAGCAGAAAATTGAAACAACTGAAACCCTTCATTCTTATCAAAATTCATAAAACATCAAGCGCTAAGTGAATTCAAGTAGAACAAAGTACACTCAAAAGAACAGTATTTGAATTCACATCCAGCAAGTGGGTATTCCAAAGGAGCCTCCTTTAAGTGCAACACACACCACCCCTCATCATCATATAGCAAGCAAAGTCAACGAGTCTCGTGAAAGGTAATAACGGTTAAATCTAAGCTAAGGGTAAATCGATTTCGACAGTGATACATACATACATAGGTGTTACAGATATTCGTACATATATCTGAGGGAAAGAGAGTGTGAGTCAGAAGAAGCCCTAAAACAGATTAGTAAACTAAAAAGAAAGAAGAAAAAGGCCCTAAAAGTCAATGACTTCGGTCTGCAAAAGCACTGAAATGGATGCAGCAATCATTAGGGATGAATTTTGCAGATAGAAACGCGATGTAGTGTGAGGAATACAGTTTTGATAATCGTATTGAACATATGCAGAAGACAGATGTAGTGGGAGAAAGGGACAGAGAGAGAATCGGGGAGTATCGGGTATGGGGGGTGGACTATGGAGGGAGGGAGGGAGATGGAGTGTGTGACTGTCGATAGTGCGTACGAGAGAGAGAGAGAGAGAGAGAGAGAGAGAGCATTTGTGATACAATTTTTAGAGAGAGAGAGAGAGAGAGAGAGAGAGAACATTTGTGATACTATTTTTAGCTAAAAAGGCGAGCCGTTCAGGGCTTTTCTGTTAATTTGGTTACTACTTTCTGTGCAATCTTTCGCCGTTCCGTTAGCAAGTTTCGCGGCATTTTGTGTCGTCCACTCGTCCGTATGAGTTAAATATTGGAGTGGAAATGGTTTGTCTGCTGTCTAGGTTTGGACCGCAGAAGTGCAGTTTAAGTAATCGCAACCGTCGGTTAGTATTTTCAATGGTCTAGATGGCTTGTTCAATAATTCGTGCACAAGGGTAAGGAACTTTGGATGAACTAATGCGAATGGGTGTAAGCCTCGCTGCTCGGAAACACCCAGTGCTACTGCTGACCACACTGAGAGAGACGAAAGCGCGGGTTTTGATATTCTTATCGGTAAGAGTATACTTTTACCGGTAAAAATATTGAACTAGATATGAACCATTAATTATCAATATAAACGGTCCAGATTGAACTGTACACACTTCTCTGCAGTCAACTATAGAGAAGCTGGATCCTATAAGAGTACAAGTTATTTTATATGAAGAGAATATACAAGTTTGCTTGATAATGTGAGATATATGTATATTCTAAATTAAAAAACAAATAGTTGGTGATAAAAACCAGTACAAGCATCGTTTTACATGAGGCATCCAAAAAAAAAAAAAAAATCTAGGTGACGTTGCACATAAGAGAGAATATCAAAAATAGTCGTTCAAAATCAAAATAAATGTTTAAACCTCAATCAATTTGAGTAAAGTTAAATTCAATTTGGTATAATTCAAAGTTTATATACATATATGATGAATTTTAAGAAGCCTTTTTTCTGAACTTTAGGATTGATTAATGAAATATTAAGAGCCAAGATGCTCTAACACTAACATTCCTAGAACTTTTACCAGAACATACAATTCATTGACCTCCGAGAGAAAGCGAGCCGAACCCCGTTTGCAGAGAGATCTCATGTGGTACGATTTTCAAGAGAAAGCGAGCCGTGACAACCGTGCTTGGCTACTTGCCGGAGATTTCAACGATCATGCGAAATCATTGGCTATAGACTGAAATTTAGCATAATCTAGTTACATAGAACATCAAATCGCCAATAGAGTACCTAAAAGCATCGTCAACGCTAGACTAAAATCTTAGGAATTCATTAGTTTGAATATCCTCTGGTGCAAAATTTATGTAAACATAACTGAGTGAAAAGCTAAATATATTCCCCATGTTTCCACAATCCATGAACATATAGGAGAAAATTCTTTCCCTTCATGTATCAATCATTTTGTATGTAATTAACCCTCTTTTTTAAGACAGAAAACCTATTAGAAGTAAGACTGTAAGAGCATCATTGGCTATGCTAATTATGTAATGTCAACCTCTTGTCTTAGTATATTAGTAAAATATTAAAAATAATCTAATTTCTAAATCTTCATTTGTTAATGCTGAAAATGTCATTGGCGGGTATTAATTATCAAAACACGTCATTAGTCGTCATTTTCCCTACTTCAATAATAGGCTATTGTTTCGTATTTTGATCATACGATATATCAAATGAACCAAATTTTTTTTCGCAATTTTGATAATAAAGGCTACGAAAATTCGAGATAGAAAAAGCGTATGCTATTGAAAAGGATCTTAAAAATGGAACACTAAACAACGATGGAATAAAACAAGGGTACAACTGACAATGATCTACACTTTTTTTTCCTGGTGGGTTTGCTTAGGGTTTGATTCTTGGAATCAGGTTGCAAGAAAGTAATTTCTTGTGAATCCCCTAGTTCCACGCGGATGGCCTACGCTTGACCGGACCGGGGAGAAAATTAGTCAAGGTGTTCATAAGCTAACCCGAACACCCCTGATTGTCGGAAATAAATAAATAAATAAAACATCACACACCAAACACAACAATATGGGAAGGGATACTGATACTTTTGTTGTTTAAATTTTAAAGGGATATGGAGGAAATGTGCAAGGACAAAGAGTTCATGGGCTGGAATGTGATGGGTCTTTCTTTCAAGGGAAATTTATATAAATGGTCCTCCTAGTTTCATCCGAATCTCATTTTCGTCCTCCAAGTATCAATTACAACTCTTTTGACCTTCAAGTTTGGTTTTCGTACCAAAATGGTCCAATTGATAACTTCTGTTAGTCAAACTGAACGGAAAAAATCAGATTAATGACAGTTTGGACGTTGTAGTTCGTACCAAATTGGTCCAATTGATGACGTCTGCCCTCAATCTGATTTTTTCTGTCCAGTTTGGTTGACAAACGTTATCAATTGGACCAGCTTAGTACGAAAACCAAACTTGAAGGTCAAAAGAGTTGTAATTGATACTTGGAGGACGAAAATGAGACTCGGGTGAAACTAGGAAGACTATTTCTATAAATTTCCATTCTTTCAGTGTAGTAGAACAAACAAAACCAACCTACAACCACCATCAGTATAACTGTATAACCAATTCCGAAACAGAATGTGCACATACAAATAATCTTTGCAATTTTTTTCCAAAGATTATAAATTCTTTTTTTCTGTTGAAAAAAAACAAAAACAAATTTGGCACTTAAGAGCCAGTGATCTGATGCGAGTGTTGTTCATCTCCGCATTGTACCGGAGAATCAATCACAGAATCACTCTAAACCACAAAAAAATTTAGCACTTAAGTGCATACATATTTTTCACCGGCTCCGGCTCCGGCTCCGGCTTCTAACTAAGATTACGCGCGTAGACGGTAGATCTATACATGGGGTACTTTAAATTGGAAAATCGTAATGCTTCAAGTAAAACATAACCGAAAAAGAGGCATGCGCTTCCAAAGAATAATAACCATATAACTAAGAAATGATAATTGCTGACCTCAAATTGAAAGTCACATCCAAAGCCTTTGAACAAGAAAGAAACAACTGCAACGCTTGAATCTCAACTAAATCCCAATGAACAGCTACAGATACTACTAGCACAGGAGCAAACTAACCCTGCAGTTACACTAAAGAGTACCTGGTTTAAGGCCTTTGAAAAGTTATGGAAGCTCGGCCTTTAAAGTAAAAAAATTTCCACAGTAAAACTGCAAATTAACTGCGTCACACTAATAGATTGGCACCAGTATAATTTATCTATGTGAACCAAACAACACAGAATTATCAACATCACCCTCTCCTCTTCCGCTTCCTTCGTCTGTCGTCACTCTCATCGGAGCTTGATGACTCAGAGTCTGACTCGGCAGTTGAAGCATCTGACTCGGAAGAATCAGAACTCCCAGAATCATCTGGTTTCTGCTGTTGCATGATCAGACGGGGCATGTTCTTTAAATATTCACGCAGGTTCTCTGTAATTCCACCAAGTCCAATAGAAGTGAAGAAATTGATGGAAAATCTTGTGTTCTTGGGATTATCCTTCGGGAAAATCGACTCAAAAGAGTCCTGCATTGCGGGATCAGAGAGACGCTCATTCAACAGGCGAATGCCAAGGTGCTCTGACAATTCCTGCACCATAAATCATGCAACCATAAAATTTCGCAACTTCTACGGACAAAACTAAAAAGCAATCTCCTTAGTTTCTGGAGTTAACAACCACCCTTACAGCATTGCTAAAATAAGAAAGTAGAAACCACCAAAAGAAGAATGGTAATGATATTCCCATCAAATCTTCACCTACCAACCCCAGGTAAGAGAGAGATCAGTAGTAGATTCATCGGATATATCCCCCAATCAATGGTGATTTATGAATAACACGGAGGTAAAAATCCGGCAAAAGTAATCAAGGGAAACCATAATATCATAGTTTCAAAGATAAAACAAAAATATAAAATGTTACTGGAACTCATTTGTCTAACCAGAATATGTTCAGATACCTGAAAGAGAATCTTAATGAAAATACGGGAAGATGAGGTAGTATCCTCTTCAGTCAACCGTATATAAGCTAGAACGTGCCAAGGAAGAGCATACGTGCCAAGTAAATGAGCAAAAAACTTGGCCACATTACGCAGCTTATTCGTCTCAAGGCGATGAATCATGGAATACTGTTGCACAAAGCATTTCTCAAAATTTTCCTGGTGGATCTTGTTGATCATGCAGAACCGCTGCCCCAGAAGGCCATAATACCGCAGATACGTTCTCTCTTGACTGCAGCATTCCAAAAGCATGATGCACAGTTCCATCTGCAGTAAGCCAGATAACAAGCCCGATAAGCATCCCTATTTTATTCAAACTTGCTACAAGTTGAGAAAGTGAGATAGTTTCACACTAAAATTGATAATAGACACATACAGATGCTCAGGGAGGGAAATGCAAAAAATTGTTGAAACGAAGCAGTTTCTTAGTGACAGAACTCACACAGGAAAGAATCTCTCTACACAAATATTCCAATAGAAACGCTCAACATTAATTGTATTTGCCTCATTATCAATTTATACCATAAATAAACAAGAACATGGCAATTGCCAAGTGTAATAAAACCCTGAGGTTGTTACTGGGTTGTTAAAAAAAGTGCCTCAACACAGGGCATTGTAGTATTTCCAGACAGCTAGTGAACACCGTCTCGGCCTCATGCTGCTACTTCCTTTTTCTGCTCACTCTTTTTTGTTTCTTCTACTTTCTCTTATTTCACTCCAGTTCTCTCCTCTTCTCTCACTATTCTTCTACTTTGAAGTGTGAGCAAAGGCGTAGGAATGAAGATATCTTCAACATCTTCTTGTGCTCACAGATGCTTTTGCCAGCAACTCTAATGGGAGTCCTTCCTTCTTCACCCTTCTCCCACAAGTTTTCTCGTTCTAGACAATACAAAGTATTGCGGCTCAACCTGTTTCATCTTTGCTTAGTGCCTTACAGGTCTGATCATTTCGGTTTGTTAGGATATCAATTCTTGGTTGGACTGTTTACAAATTAGGTGCAACGGTGGCTTGATAGTAGATTGTCTTGCAAGTGATAGAGAGATGTTTAGTTTCACTTTTGTTGCTATACATACATTTATATGAGAGAGAGAGAGAGAGAGAGAGATGTTAACCATAAGGGGATATGTGTCGAGGATATGGTGGTAGGCACTTTCATAATTTGATTTGCGGGTATTCGGTTATCATCTAGGTCCAAGGTATTTGCACAACCAGCCCAACAGCCAACATAAATACGAAAAGGTATGATTGAGAGATTACTATTTCCAGCAAAAAAACTCTGCCACCATTCTGGGGTTCCAACCAAGTGCCAGTAATTCATGGAGAAAAATGTCAACCCAGCGCGCACAGAAACAGATGGTTTCTTTTTTAAGACAGCCAAAAATATGAATTTCAGTTACTAAACTCAAAGTTCAGCAATACAAAAGTAAACAAAAACAAGCGTTCTTGAAGATAAATGGTTTACATGTGCGTTTGTAGAGTTGCGTAT
Organism: Rhododendron griersonianum; assembly: GCA_018127125.1. Taxonomy (NCBI): domain Eukaryota; kingdom Viridiplantae; phylum Streptophyta; class Magnoliopsida; order Ericales; family Ericaceae; genus Rhododendron; species Rhododendron griersonianum. The sequence goes on from CM030788.1 coordinate 45,605,233, forward strand.
GTGTCTGAGACTATGAAGCACAGATACTCTATTTTGGCCTCCGTATCATGTACCGTACGCATATAGCTCCGGATACGAATCGGATACGTTTTCTAGAGTATCCAGATTTTGGAATTAATTTTTGGTATCCCAATACGTTTCGGATACGCTTGACATTTCGGATACGCACAGTGTAAATTTGTTATTTCTTAAAACTATGGGTTAAACTGCAATTAGGGCTATATATGTTTCTTCTCCCCTATCGACCAGAAATTCAGAAACGAATAAAAGGTAGGAAGAAAGAAGGCGATCTCCTCTCTGTCGTTTCTCATCTCTCTCGACCTGTACCTCTCTTCTCTCTCGTCTCTCTTTTCTCTCACTTCTCTCTCGCCTCTCATCTCTCTCTCTCTTTCGCTGTTTTAGTGTATATATATATATATACAGAACTTAAAACAAACTGACTTCAATTCTCTCTCTCTCTCTCTCTCGTTCATCTCTATCTCTCATCTGTCATCTCTTTAATCATTAATGGAATTTTAGGAATGAAAAATTATATATATATATATATATATTAATTTTATATTCAACATATCGTATCATACTTTTTGGAAAAATCACGTATCCGTGCTTCTTAGGTCCGAGAGATAGAGTAGGAAGGAAAATACACCAAAAACTCACCATATTTCATAAAGAAATGGAATACCCCAACCCCTTCCTATCTTTCCCTTTTTTCTTCTTGGCCAGTGACCAAACAATTTCAGTGAAAAGCTAAGTACAACAAACACAAAGGTGGACACGAAGTTCACAAAATTACATGTCTCCCTCCCTATGTTAAACTATGTTGGAAAGGGACACAACCAAGAAGGAGCATCTACGTTCCATATAACTACAAATCTGAAGTAACTTCACTTGTATGACACAAACTGAAGTGAGAGCATATACAGCATACCTCTTGACCAGGCTCAAGTTTAATCTTCAATAGTTTGTGGCCAGCTTCCTCAAAATCTACACTAGACATAATTGTCAGATAGATTGTCCTCCGAAGGTTTACAAGATTTGTCTCTGTCTCATCTTTTATTTCCATCTGCTCCTCGTCCTCTTCGTCGGATTCTTCATCATCCTCGTCTTCCGAGCCAGCATCTGAATCTGCTTCATCTTCAGACTCATCGCCGAGAATGGCCTTTTTCACTTCTTCATACCGTTTCTCGTTCTCGATAAACTGTGTATCCAGCTTGAATATATCTGCATATAGGCAATAAAATATATTATAAAGCTCAAAACTAACAGAAAATATAAGTACATATATCCATATACAAGAATCATTTAGAGATACCTAGAGTAGTTTCTGGGTCCATTTCCTCTTCCTGAAGAGATATCTCGTGTGTGAGCTGATCTTCTTGCTCGACAAGGTCCAACTCAGGGCGAACAGCAGGGTACCCCTACATACGTATAAACAGCATAGACAAACAACAATTTGAGTTCTTATTACAATCGACTGCTAAATTCTCATGGAAACTATTCTACAAATAAAAAAATATTGCACCTGAAATTTTGCTTTCCTTATTGCAAATAAACCTTCGATCAAAAATTGAACTCTCTTGTCTATTTCTCCTTCGTGAAGAATCCCACGAAAGCGCTCAAATATACCTGTGCACATGGGAAAGGATTAAACAGTGTTACACAAAGTATCAGATTTCTTTACTCAGAATCCAAAAGAACTCTCTCATTCACAGAACTGGCAAGGTAAAAGATTTCCTTAGCTCCAAAGCATGCCAGTTAAAGAATTCACGTAGAAGACTCTTAATACAAAGGCTACTACAGTTATAACGTAAGCAGTTTATCAATGAAAAAACCAATCAGCTGGAGGAGTTCTCACAACCCCGACCACAAACATCAAAAACACATAATTTGTGATAAAGCACAAACATTCAAACAGTGGAAAAGAAGCCATAAAAATCAATGCAGATGAACAAATCGGTAATGTAAACCATGAAGTAAACTGTGCTACTCACATCTTCTACTACAAGAAATCTTACCATGCAAGCCTCGAGGGCAAAGGTCTTGAAGAATTGACCCACATTCCGTCACGAAACCCACTGCTACCTCCACACTGTCATCAGTAGGTTTGTCCAACAAAAGTGTGAGCAGCTCCAGAGCCACAAGCTCGTGAACCACTTGCTGGTTCACTAGATGTGCTATGAATTTAACAGCTGCTAGTAATTGTGGCTGTCAAAAGAAAACACCAACAAGGCATGACAAGTTAGCAAAACAAAGCTCACAACTAATTGAATTGCATAAAGACTGAAAGAGTGAAGCAACAGAAAAAGGATAGAAAATTTTCGCACCTTGTCATTGCGTTTGTAAGCTCGCTTGAGCTGCAGTATTATCCTCCTCAACAAAAGATCACCCACTTCTGGAAACTTTGTATTCACCACAGCAACCAACGCAGCAAACACGTCTGTGAATCCCGGTGAGGCCATCTGAGACTTCATACACGACCGACAAAACAAGCCTCTACCACGAATCAAGTTCTCCGCGAAAAGTTCAGGAATTATGTTCTTAACGTTGGTTGCATTCACCTTATTCACCAACCCATTTATACTCTTCCTCAGAGCATCCCACGTCAACCTCTGGTACTCCACACTACTCTTATCTTCCACCTCTTTCATCATCCGCGCTAGCTTGAAAGGCGGAATGTAAACTCCCCCACTCCTCCCCAAATTCACTGGTTCCACATTCAAGTTTCCTCCTTGCAACAAAGTAGGGTTTTGCACCTTTTGATCTCCATTTGCCTTTTTCCCGCCTCTCTCCTCCATCTCCCTCAAACTCCTATCATATTCTCTTCCCCCATCTCCACCCTTGTCTCTCCTGTGCTTTCTATCCCCATCATCCCTTTCACTTCTTATCCTCTTCTGATCTCTATCATCATCATCATCATCAACCACGTCTCTACCTCTATATCCCTTATCTTCGAAATCCTCATGCCCACCCTTCACCCTCCTGTGCTTTCTATCCCTGTCACCCCTATCATCCCTTTCACTTCTTCTCCTATCATCTCTATCCTCATCATTCCCTTTTTTATCCCTCTGTCTCATAACTTTGAAATCCTCATGCCCCCCCTTCTCCCTCCTGTGCTTTCTATCCCTATCATCCCTCCCACTTCTTCCCCTATTGTTATCATCATCGTCGTCAACCACTTCCCTACCTCTATGTCCCTTAACTTCTCCCTCCTCAAACCCGCCCTTCTCCCTCCCGTGCTTTCTATCTCTATCATCACTTCTTATCCTATCATCCCTATCCTCCTCAAACCCTTTATTAACCTCCATCCCCTTACCTTCAAAAATCTCCCCATCTTCCATCCTCCTATCTCCATTCTTATCCCTATCATCGTCTCGAACCGAATGCCGCTCCCTTCCTCTATCCTCAAACCCATCCCCCCCCTCTCTATCGCGCTTACCCCGTCCCCTCTCAACCGAACCCTTTTTGTAGTTAAACCTATCAATTCTCTCTTCGTCTAGCTTGCCCCTTTCTCTCTCAACCCTCCCGTCCTCCCTAACCGAACCCTTTTCGTAATTATTATACCTATCGTTTATCTCTTCGTCTTGCTTACCTCTTTCGTCGGACCGTCGATGAGAGTCCTTGCGCTCTCGGTTGTGGTCGGTTTTCCGTTTGCTGGCGTCCCTAGTTCGGTCGTTCTCGTCCGAACCGGATGAATTGCTCTTGCGGCGAGTTCTCCAGCTCGAATTGTTCCTTTCAGTGTCGTCTTCGTTGTCACTGGAGTCGCTCCTGTGCTTGCGCGCCATGCTGACGTAAAACCCTAACTGGGTTGAACCTCTCGATGTAGATAGAGTATGGATCTGTGAGGGGGAAAGAGAGTTAACTTCCGATTAAGTTCTGATTGAGAAAGAGGAGAGGCACAGTCGAACAGGGAGGAAGCGCCTTAGAATTGGGCATTTAGCACAAGATTCTTGTAAATTAATTTGGAGGTTAACTTTTTTTTTAGCTCTAGCATTCTTTTAAATTTATTTGGCTAAAAAACTTAATTGGCCTACACACACAATTGCAATATTGCCCAGAAAGATAAATACCCAATACAGTAATTGGAATGTCCAGAAACCAAATCATTAACACAGGTCAATAGCTTAAAAGATAAATGCCCAAATCAACAATCACGTACCTTGGTTTTTGGGAATCCGAAAGCGGTGGCAACGTAACTGGATGAGGAGTGGACTTCAGCGGCCTCTCACAGATTTGAGATTATCAGATACTGTCGATTCCTTTGGTCACGGAGAAGCAGCTTTGGCGTATGAGGAGGAGTCGTTTTTGTGTTGTTCGCAGCTTCTGTGGTCCGGAGAGAGAGAGAGAGAGAGAGAGAGAGAGAGACCGAGTGTGGGGGTGGAGGGGAGGATATCCTCGGTGTTCAGGGAATCAGGAGACTGGAAGGAGAGTTAGGGTTTTTTTTTTTTTTTCAACGAATTGGTCTAAAGTACCAAAGAAGAGGTCACAAAGCAGATTTAGTCCAATTTAAGTTTCAATGATGTGTAAAGTGCATTAATGAAAATATTTTAGAGTTTAAAGTCCGTGAAAAGACCAAATTGCCTTTAATGAGACAAGGGCCTTGTTTGGCTAACACAAAAAATATCTTTTTTCATTTAAATTGACTTTAATGAGACAAGGGCCTTGTTTGGCTAATATAAAAATGTCTTTTACTTTATTTTGACCGGTGTTACCGGCGTTGACTGGTGTATCTGTTCATTTTTGCTATATCTGTTCATTTTTTTATTTTTTTGACCGTTGACCGGCATTGACTGGCGTTGACCGACGTATCTATTCATTTTTGGTGTATCTGTTAATTTTTTTATTTTTTTGATCATTGACCGGTGTTGACGTCGACCGGTGTATCTGTTCATTTTTGGTGTATCTGTTTGGCTAACAAAAAAGACTTTGTTGTGGTTGTGGCAGTGGCGATGGCTGTGGAGTGGTGGTGGTGGTAGTGGTGTGGTGGAGGTGATGGCATGGTGGTGATGGTGGTGGTGGTGGAGTGGTGGTGGTAGTAGTGGAGGTTGTGGTGGTATGGTGGTGGCGTCGTGGTAGTGGAAGTGGTGGTTGAATGGTAGAGGTGGTGGTGGATGTAGAGGTGGTGGCATGGTGGTGATGAAGTGGTGGTGTAGGTAGTGGTGGAAGTGGAGGTTGTGGATTTGTTTTGGTATATCTGTATCTGTTTTGTGTTGGTGTATCTGTTTTGGTGTATTGGTATATTTGTATCTGTTTTGTGTTGTGTTGGTGTATGTGTTTAGGTATATTTATATCTATTTTTGTGTATCTATTGTTGGTATATTTGTATCTATTTTGGTACATCTGATGTTGATATAAGTGTATCTGTTTTGCGTTGGTGTATCTGTTGCGAATATATCTGTAAGTGTTTTGTGTTGGTGTATATATCTTGGTATATCTGTATCTTTTTTTGTTGGTGTATCTGTTTTAGTATATTTATATCTATTTTAGTGTATTTATTGCTGATATATTTGTATTTATTTTGGTACATCTACTATTGATATATCTGTATGAAAAAATTTCATATTAGCACCTAACTTTTCACGCAAATCACACAAACACCTGACCTTATCGAAATATCATATAAACACTTGAAGTATTAAAAACACTCATCAATTAAACTCCTAAGGTCAACCTTCGTCCAAAAATAAACAGAAAACTTATTTCTCTCTCCAATTTTGCAAGAGAGAAGCCGGAGCAAACTCCAGCAGATATTGTTGGTATATTTGTATCTGTTTTGTGTTGGTGTATCTGTTGTGGTATATCTATTGTATCTGTTTTGGTGTATTTGTATCTGGTATATCTGTATCTGTTTTGTATTGTGGTGGTGGTGGCGGTAGTAGTGGACATGATTGTGGAACTGGAGTGGTGGTGGTGGAACTAGGAGGTGGTGGAGTGGTTATGGAAGTGCTAATGGGGGTGGTGGAGTGGTGGTAGAGGTGGTGGAAGCGGAAGTGGATGTTGTGATGGCATGGTGGTGGCGTTGTGGTGAAGGTGGTGGTGGAGTTGGTGGCATGGTGGTGATAGAGTGGTGGCATGGTAGTGGTGGAAGTAGGGGTGGTGGTGGCAGCGGCGTCATAGTGGTGGTGGTGGAAGTGGTGGAGGTGGAGGTGGTTGCGTGGTGGTGATGGAAGTAGAGGTTGTGGTGGCATGGTGGTGGTGGTGGTGAAGTGGTGGTAGAGGTAGTGGTGGAAGTGGAGGTTGTGGTGGCATGGTGGTGGCGTCGTGGTGGTGAAAGTAGTGGTTGAGTGGTGAAGGTGGTGGTGGTAGCGTGGTGGTGATGGAGTGGTGGCATGGTGGTGGTGGAAGTGGAGGTTGTGGTGGCATGGTGGTGGTGGTGGTGGCGTCGTAGTGGAAATGGTGGAAGTGGTGGAGGTGGTGGCGTGGTGGTGATAGTGTAACGCCCCGACTTTCCGGAAGCAAATAAAATGATTTCATAAGAAAATTTGGCTAAATAAATATGATTTTCCAAAATAAAGTTTTAACTATTACAATATCAAAATAGATTTACAGATTCGAAATTCATTAACTTCAGAGCCGACTCTAGGCTTGATACGAATCCCAGGTATACTCGATCTTCGTTCCTGATATTCTTTCTGCGTCGAACTGCACCATCGTTGAATACCTTCCATTGAATCCTGCGCCTTCTGGCAAATTGATCGCCCAAGCAATCGATTTACCAGGATACAGACGTATACGTGAGTGATAAATCACCCAATAGAATAATCCAACCCAACTACCCCTCTTACTTTACAGCTAGCAAGCAACAGGATAATAATAATAACGCGAAAAGTAAAACAAAGATTTTCCACATAAAATGGTTTATTACTATCTATTAACTTATCGTGAAATCTAAGATCTCATCCACGAGATCTTTCCTCCCCAATCGCTAGCTATGCTCGGTCCCATGAGATCACTTCCCTTTGCTGTCGTAGATAACCTAAGTTACAATAACTACAACAAGAGGATAGCTTATCATGCCGGAATCACAACTATGGTTCGCCTATCTTATATACCACATCATAACCACTTCACAATCATCACAGGACACACGCCAGTCTATCAATTCATCACTGGACACTCGCCAGTCTATCAATTCATCACTGGACACTTGTCAGTTTCAATCTCATCACATCTCAAATCACGCCTGCAGGCAATCTCTAAAAAGAAAGAAACTTCACAATTTATCCATTACTTAGCATCATCTAAGTGATTTCTATTTCGCATACCACCACATGTCTCTAGGGTCCAATCTAGCATATCAATCAGAAGTTGGAATAATAGACAAGCAATCAGAATAATAATTGCAATAAACAATACGCATAAAAAATCACGTAACCATTTATGAATGGGCATTTGCCCTTAGTCTTGTATGACCAATCAGTTATTAATAATGAAATCCTAAAAAAAAATTTAATCTTTTGTTCAATTACTAGAAAGCCTAGACTTGTACTAGTCTATTTTATTTTGTTAGCAAGTATCAATTTAAAACCGAGGTGATACTAGTAACTGAAAAATACGTTGTCGGGTCGGTACAGTAACCTTATTTAATCATAGGACCAAACCGTAATTCTGTTAATATTTCCTGTGCCAAAATTATTCAGTTAACTATCTTGGGGTTTAAACTGCAATGTGTAAATAACGTGTCGTAAACTTTTGGGCCAAAACAATACATTCAATAGCCTAAGGGGGGGTTAACTGTATTTTTAGTGTTAATTTTCCAAAACATTACGCCCAGGAGCAGTGAGTTTTCGAAAAACAGGGGAAGGCGTCGGATTACAAGATTTCGATCCGTGGGTTCGATTTTCTCCATTGAAACTTGTTAAGAAATCCTCATGTGCAGATTACATACACTTAGGGAGTAGTAGGAGAGGGTTGTTCTACCTTGGGTCCGGTCGAAAAGCGAGAAACGGTTTCCGAAACGGTTTCGATAAAACGAAGATGTCGATAGAGAACGGGGCACCGGCTGACTTCAGTAATTGGTTCGGTGATGCCCGGGCATGGGTTAGGAGAGGCGTAACTTGAATTGGCATTCGGATGGGTGCGGGCCGAGACCCACTTCGTCTTCTCTCTAGACTTCCACCATGGACGAATTTTCTTCCTCGTTTCCTTCTCTTCTACTGTTGGCAGTGGTAACGTGATACGGTGGTGTTTGTGCTGTGAAGTTTCGGAGGATGGGGGGAGGTATTTATAAGGGAGGTAAGATTGTATTCGTAAAGGTTTCTAACTCTTGGGTTTTGATAGGGATGAGGTGAGGACGAAAATATGATTAAGGAAGAGATAGAGACCAAGTAGGAGTAGGAGAGGAAGAGATGGGAGGAGTTGTATGCATGCATGCAACTTAAAAAAAAAGAAAAAAGGATTAGATAATTTTTTGTATTTATCTATTTAAGGAAAATAATTTTATTATTACGATTAATACTTTTTAAAAGATAATATTAAAAAAAATTGGGTCAAAAATTCGGGTCGTTACAGATAGAGTGGTGGTGGAAGTGGAGGTTGTGGTGGCATGGCGGTGGTGGAGGTGGAGGCGGTGGCGTGGTGGTGATGGAAGTGGAGGTTGTGGTGGCATGGTGGCGGTGGAGGTGGACATGGTGGCGTGGTGGTGATGGAGTGGTGGTGGAAGTAAAGGTTGTGGTGGCATGGTGGTAGTGGTGGTAGAAGTGAAGGTTGAGTGGTGGTGGTGGAGGTGGAGGTGGTGGCGTGTTGGTGATGGAGTGGTGGTGGAAGTGGAGGTTGTGACGGCATGGTGGCTGTGGTGGCGGCGTCGTGGTGGTGGTGATGGAAGTGGTGGTTGAGTGGTGGAGGTGGAGGTGGTGGCGTGGTGGTGATGGAGCAGTGGTAGAGGTGGTGGTGGAAGTGGATGTTGTGGTAGCATGGTGGTGGTGGTGGTGGTGGAGGTGGAGGTGGTGGCGTGTTGGTGATGGAGTAGTAGTGGAGGTGGAGGTTGTGGCTGTCACACCCGTCCCAGACATTTAGTATTTTAATTCGCGTATTTATTTGAATTATACGTCTCGGGGTAAAATTGCATACATTAGAAGAATGGGGACTTGTGTGTGATTTGTGGTTGAGTGCATACTAGCTTGTGGGCTAGCAAACACTTGATAATTTTACTCTTTAAGGTTATCAGCCGAGAACTAGTACGTGTTCTCTTTTCCTGTTCTTCGTTTATACACGTACGTAGAGAGAGAGAGAGAGAGAGGGGAAGCGGCAAGAAGTGAGAGAGGGAAGGACAGGGGTGATTTTCTTTGATTGATTCATAGTTCAAGGAGGTACTTACTTTGTTCTTGATTTTCTCTTGAATTGCATGTTGTAGATAGCTCTTAATCTTTCTAGTTTGGGGCTGATTTGGGTGTGGTTTGAGTTGTTGGAGATGGGTTTTGGTTGATTTTCGTGGGTCATGTGACTGCTGTTCCAAACTTAGAAAATCTGCAGAACTGGGTCTTGGTTTTTGGGGACTTTCGCCTTCTTAAACTTAGAATTGAATCTTGGTTCCTTCTTATGAAATAATGTAGACTTGAGGCTTGTTTGTTTGCCGCTGGAATCACTTGAATCCGATAAGAATTCAGTTTGTAGTGACTTATAGAAAACTGCTCTGAAATCTGGAAATCTGGTAGCATTCAGAGTTGAGTCTTTCATCATTTTTTTATGGTTAACCGATTCTTTTGGTTATGGGTTCTTTTGAGTCGTATAGATTGTTGAGTTGGTAATGTTTTAGCGCAAGAATCATCAAAAAGTATTAAGTGCACGATTTTTAATGACCTTTCGATCACAGACTGTTCTGCTGAATTTCGTATTTGTTGCATTGACACATTTTGGAAAAAAGGGCATATCTCTTAGCACGTGTAACGGATTTGCGAACCGGTTTTTGATTTGGAAACTAGACTCTTAAACCTTTCAGAACATGTAGGGTTTGTACCTTTAAATTTCGTAGGTAAATACAGATTTTAGTTCGAAGGTGGCTGTTCTGCAGAATCTGCAGATTTGTGTTTCTAATGGTGCGATTTCGGACGGTCATAACTTGGTCATCCGGAATCTATTTGGGACAAACTTTATATCGATATTGGTGTACTGGAAGTCTTCTTTCTAATGGTAGTGGTTTCATGATTCAATTCTAAGTCTATAAAATGCTACTGTCATTTAAAGATAGGCTGGTTGTAGAATGTCTTATCGCTTTGGGAGTTTATTGTGTTTGAACTTCATGTGTGTTCTGGTGTACTTCTAGGCCTTTGAGATAGATATACTTGCATTCTTTGGGCATCGTTTGGTTTCTTGTTAGCTTTATAGTTTGTGCTAATCGTTCATTGAACTCATTACTAATACAATTAAGCGTGTGGTTAGGTAACGAGCTATGTAATCGGGAGGTGCCGAAACCGTAGTTTGGCATTCTTCGGTCGACTCACAGGTGAGTGTGTTTGATATGTTATATCTTCAATAAGATGTTAACATGTTGTTGGTTGTGTATCAAGCTATTGTTGGTTTAGCTATTGATGTGCAAGTTAGTGTATGTTGATTGTACCTGTTGATGTCTGAAACTGGACGGTCAATCCGAGCTCCGTCTCCAAGGAGTTCCTGCAAAACAGCGTCCGGGGACTGGGGGTGTTGCCAGTCGGGGACCCTCCGATGGCTAAGTTAGTAAGAGTATGTCCGGGTAGAATTCTATGTGCTCTGTGTATATCGAGTAGAGTACGTACCGTAAACCCATGGACGAGCTGCCCATTTATAGGCGAGGTGGTTCGTGTCCCTGCGAGGGGCACGAAGGTGGTAGATCGTGGGCCACGACGACGGTTGAAGTCCCCCGAGGTGGAGGGACTCCCGTCCGAACTGGAGTGAGTGGTGGAAGTGGGAGTCATGGCTCCGTAGTCCAGGAATCCATGGGACGTGGGGTTGCCCCCCTCACGTCCGAGGATACCGGCGGGTGTAACCGTACTGACCCAGTCAGTGCTTATCCTGTCGTCCCAGCGAGGTTGGAGGAATCTGACCGAGCGACGGCTGTCCGACCGAGCAGGTCACCTCTTGACACGTGTCGAAAGAACAACGCTCGACAGTAAATGCCTAAAAATATCCTCATCATGACCCTTAATGGAGTGTAACCCCTTGAATTGCTCTGCTTGCGAACGCGGTGCTCGAGGCAGTTAATGCGAGGGAAAGAAGTCTCCCTTTACTTGAGGATAATGATGAGTAACCGCCAAAATATACACCCCACGTGAAGTTGGGTTTTCCAAATTTCGAAATTCCCGAGATACGAAGACGGCTGCGGTTGGGGATCTGGCGGCAGATCCTGCTTGCTCATGATCGGACGGTCGAGAAGTCCTAGGATTTTCCTTGATTCGCGCACCCGAGGAAGGGTATAAGTATGATCATGCAGCTATTCCCCAACACTCCTCGTTTTCTGCCCCCCAAGTCGATTTACAACGCTGGATCCAGAAACAGACGCCAATCCGGGTGACCCGATACCCGGGGTTGATTTTCCCCTTCAAGCGATCGAGCCCGTGGTTCCTCATTACAGATTAAAGGAATTATTTGGTGCTCTTCGCGTGTGGAACCAGTTGTTGCGATTCCGTTTTGAGCGACAAGCCCTAAAACCCCTTCCCCATTCGTACACCAGTCAAGAGCCGTTCTTGCACTTTGTGAGGGATCTTTCCCATCTTGCTTCCGATTCCCCTGTACCTGAGATGGAAGAGACTGCCCCTGCCAATGTCATCGATGTGGAGACCGCTGTCAAGGTCCCGTCCTTTAGGGCTGAAACGCTCGTGAGCGTGATTTACGAGGAGGACCTGGGGACGATCAGAGCGGCCTACCAGATCCCGGATTCTGTGACCCTCCGAGCGGCCCGTCCGGAAGAGAGGGCTTGCTCCTTTGCAGAGGGCGAGGTGTGTGTCTATGAGCACGCCTTCTTCGCCGGGCTGCGAGTCCCATTTCCACGGATCGTCCGAGAGCTGCTGGGCCGCATGAAGCTTGCCCCTGGGCAGCTTATGCCAAATGCTTGGAACATCTTCTTTGGGGCATTCATGATGTTCGAGGCGCTGGGTGCAGAGGGCCGCCCTATGACGATCGACGATTTCTTTTACTGCTATACCCCGAAGGTGGGAGATGCGGGCTTCTGGTACTTCCAAGCACTTGACGGTCGCCAGATTGTGTTTGGGTACCCGTCGTCCGTCAAAAAATGGAAAGAGAAGTTCTTCTTTATTTCTGGAGAGGGATGGGAGTATCAGAGTGATGAAGTGGTTGGTGCCAACACCCCAGGGATCCAGACAGTGTGGGGAGACCCCGAGCTGAGTGACTTCCGGCGGGTGGAGAACCCCAACCCAGACATCGACGGACTGATTGCGGCCATGCGGAAAGAGAAGATCCCCTTTGAGGAGTTGGTGAACCCTCAGAAGCTGTTCGACCACCTACTGGGGCCAAATCCTGCGGGTAACGTTTTAATCCCTTCTCCTCATCCGTCTTTGACCGCGTCCTTCCCATTTTCTGACTATTGCTTTAATTGTGTTCTCACCTCCAGATATCAAGCCGTTTGACAAGGTGACTTATACCCAGATGAGGGCCCTAGCGGCCGTTCCAACGAACCTTCCGCCAGCGGCTCCCACCAGGCTCTCCCGCATGAGGATTGGCAAGGAGATTTTGGAAAAAACGCTGGAAGCAGCCGGTGGATCGGCCCTGAAGGCCCTGGGCAAGAAGAAGAGAAAGAGAGTTGCGGAGATAACCGACAAAGACGAGGCCCTTGTCGCGGAGATGGCGGACCCCGATATTTCGATCGGCCAGGTGTTAGAATCCCTCGTGAAAGAAGGTGAGCTCCCCGGTCCGACCGAACAGAAGAAAAGCGAGAAAGAACGGCCACCCTCTCCAACGGCAAAGGACCCGACTTCTTTAAAGAAAGTTGCATTCCAAACATCCCCCTCTACCCCTGCAGCCCCGTGGACGGAAACAGAGATGGGAAGTATGGCTGGGCTGATATACCCAGCGGCGAACGACTACGCAACAATCCCGGTGAAAGGGAGCATCCTGTCGGACCCGTCTGCCAGCCACCGAGCGTTGAACGCCTTTGTCCAACCTGTCTACGACGGCCTTGCTTCGCTTGAGGAACTTCGAGCTGCATCTGAGTAGGGTAAGTGTTGCTTTTCAATACCCGCTCTTGTGACGAAACCCCTTGATGCCTAATGACTGTTCCTGTATTCGTTATCTATAGGCCATTGCTGAAGGAGTAGTTGTTGCTAGGAGGCTGGCCGACCGAGAGCTAAGGGTTCATGGTGTCATGCGCCAAGCCCTGGAGTGTCGCAACTCCTTGGAGCAGCTAGAGAAAAATCACTCCGGCTGCCCTTCAGCACTGCAACGAGCCGTGGAGGAGGCCGGCCGAGCGAGAGAGGAGGCGGAGCGGTTGCGTCAACGGCCAAAGAAGTTCAAGAGAAGTCCGAGGCAGACCTGAAGAACTTGAGGGAGGCCTTGTCAGGAAGGGAGGAGGAGTTGAGAGCACTGAAGCAGGCAACCGAGAACACCACCACCCGACAGTCCACCATGATCCTGAAGCTTCAAAGCGATCTCGGCCAAGCGAGGGCCGCTACTGCCCAGGCGGTAGAGGAGTACAAAGCTTCTGACGAATGCGCTAGCGAGCAAATGCTGTACTTTTCTGGTGGCTTCGAGCAAGCCATTAAGCGTGTGAGGGCCAAGTATACCGACCTTGACCTGAGCGAACTGAAGCCTGAGCCTCCGTCTGATGTGGAGAACACCGAGATAGGTGGTGGTGGAGGTGATGACGAAGATGACGACGCCCAGAGTTGAACCTGGCCGGCCTCTATGCCCAAATTTCCTGTCTTGACGTAGTTTGCTTTATTCTCACAACTGAAAAACCTGTACTACCGTATAATCAGGGGAAGTGTGCACCACCGTATAATCAGGCATTCCACCGTATAACTGGGCATTCCACCGTATAATTGGGTATAACAATGTTTTCTTGTTTGTTATTCCAAGATGGAGAACGGGGTTCGTCCCTCTAGGGGCTTGACCGTTGTTGTTGTATCTGTTTATCTGTTGCTTGTCTTTGATTCCGCCCCACGAGAGTTTTGGGTGGAGTGTCACACTGAATGATCCGTTGAGAGCCGAGCGAATAAATAGGTGTTGAACGAGCGTGTCTGTCAGACCGAGCGGTTCCCCTCGGGAGCACTGGATAATCTCAATGATGGGTGAGAGAGGCTCACCGAATCAAGCAGATTTGATCATTAAAATGCATGCTTTGTACAGATAAGAAAGTAATCATGTGAGGTGCACTTCATTAATTAATGCAGGCTATCCCGTACTCTTAGGCTGACGCCCAGACAAATGAGTGGTAGTAATTACGCCGTCGAGCGAGTGATTATGTACGCTCTGGCAGTCGGCGCAAGTGTATCCCGCCAAACGAGGAGAGCATTCTGGCTAGACATCAAAGTAGTTTAGTTTCCCAAGGAATTTTAACAACACTTCCACTTCTACCGCCATTAAAGCAGTTATTAATTGATTCAAATTTCGAAAGAGTTGGTTGATCTCTCGTTCTATAAAAGCGGACCCTTGGTACTCCTTCTCCCCCACAAAACTTTTCATTTCTGAGGGAAAGAGAGAAAGGAAAGAGTCTGCAAAATGTCGCGTGACATCAACAACACTCTGGAGAACCTTTGCCAGCAGGTGCAGGGACTGAGAGGTGTCGTGGAGGGGCTGTCAGCGAGGGTGGAGGTGATGGAAGACACGGTTCGCAACGCGGAGAAAGTGGTCCGGCTCTTGCTGATAACAGGCTGGAACCCCCTTCATGGCCCTCGGCCGGCGACTCCATCTCCTCCACGGGGAATGGTAACCTCCGCTGAGGGCTCGCCGTCTGCCTCCCCCGAGGCCAAGAGAGGGCGCGAGGACGGGCCACACTAATGGCCTCCTGCGGACTCGCTTAGGTTTCAGGGTTTTCTTTTTTTTTTTTTGTAACGGGAGTCTTCCCCCTCCTCTCGAATTAAAAGAGGGGTTTAGTTAAATGAAAAATTTCCCTTTCACCATGAAACCTCTCTGTGAATGACTGTACAAAAAAGGTAGGCCTAGAGTCGCGCAATATGGTTACTCATGCATAAAGCTTAAACGAAAGTGAAGTGATACCGTTCACCCTTTGAAATGCTGCAAGAAACTGCTGTGTATTAACTCGTTTAGTTCCGTCGCCTGTTTGAGGAGAGTCTGTTTGTTTCTTAAGATCATTTGTTTATAGACGAGCGCCGTCCTATCAGGAGCGCGTGTTAACTTGCTGACCGACCGAAGAGGGCCATGTTAGTCTCTTCAAATCGTTTTATTTATAGACGAGTGCCGTCTGTCGAGAGAGCGTGTTAACGTCGGCCGGCCATGTTAGTCTCGTGTCAAATCACGGTTTTATTTATAGACGCCAGTGCCGTCGATGTCGACCGAGCGTGTTAGAGAGGGCCATGTTAGTCAAAGTGTCGAGAGCGTGCTGTTGTGTCAGAGAACTCGAAGAGGGGTTCGCTTTATTTATAGACGACCAGCCAGAGAGGCCATGTTAGTCTCTTCTCGCGTTTTCAAATCGCTTTATAGGCAGTGCCGTCCGTCGAGAGCGTGTTAACTAACTCGGCCGACCGAAGGTCTCTTCAAAGGGCCAGAGGTCTCTTCGGTCGCTATAACTCGCCGACCGAAGCCAAGAGGGCCATGTTAGTCTCTCCAAGTTTCCCGGGACAATCATTGTTCGAAAAGTTGTTAAGACCATCTTTCAAAAGAAAGACAAGGATATTCCCATTGATGATTAAAAAAGAGATTACAAATCGATCGTCTAAAAACTCATCGAATGGGATAGGGATAGGGTATAGCCTAGACTACGAAGACCCAAGCACTAGACCCAAAGGGTCGAGAAACAATAGATTTTGACCGGGTTCCACGGGTGAGGGACTGGTTTCCAACCAGACACCACCGGTTGGTATGGATGACTTCTACGGACCTCGAAGCGGGCCTTCGAAGGCCTTCCCAGAGCGGGCCTTCCCACGATTGAGGCTTACCTAGCTTCTTCTCGGTCAAGATCACCACCACCCAAACGAAGTAAAATTGCGGCCACCATGCGGCCGCCTTTGGTTTCGCTCGAGCAAGTCGAGGTGAGGCCTCTCGTTCTGCTCTGCATTGTAGTGTTGGACCACCAGCTTGGGATAGCGACCTCAGTGGGATAACGCTTGAGCCAAAGGCCATCACGAGGTAAGTTTGTCCCGTCGGAGTGGACGCAGTGGTGTGGTCGAGAGGGTGCTTGGTAACATTCTGCCCATAACCCTTTGGCGTCGTCCACAAGAAGGGTGCGGTTGGTGACTTCCGCTGCCCATTGGCTTGATGACCGGGACATTCCGAAATTCGCCATTATCGAATCGAGACGATGGCAGAATTCGAACACCGCAAACAATGTATCAGACGAAATGGCAAACTTGTGATCCCCCTGCGCGAGCGGATCCCGGAGCCCGTTGACATTTGTCGCATCGGCAGCACGAAGTTGTTGGAGTCGGCCTTCATGGTGGGCCAATAATAGCCCGCTCGGAGTGCCTTGAATACTAGCGCCTTCCACGTCTGAAACACACCTGAGATAAGGGTAGGTGTAGCCTCTTTTGTAAGGGTGCCATCCTTCTGATTCTAACGATTCCGCCCATTACCTGGGAATGGATAACTGACCACTTGGTACAAGGTCAAGTTGGTGGCCCCCAGGCTTGCCCAACTGCGCCAGTCGTCTCGAAGGTTGGATTTTGGCGACTACTTGGACTTCAACTGTTTTTGGCCTCCGGCTTCCCGTTGGATCTTCTCGTTTTTGATCGTTTTTGGCCTCATTAACTACACTAGCTCCCATCTGTGAGCATAGTTCTTGTACACCCGACCCTCCTTGACCTTTTTCGACATCGCGCATACTCCATCTGCATACTCCATGCACCGCTCACCGAATCTCCCGCGCACCGCCGCGTTTGCCGCGTGGGTGTCGGCAAGCTCTGTTTGACCTTTATCCTTCAGTCAAGCAAAGAAAGCTTGCGCGGGTTGGTAAACAATATCGAACTTCGAGTAGATGCTTTGGATGATCGACCTTTGGAAGGCGGCGGTCGGCGCCGCGGCAGCTTCTCGAGATACGACCGACTTCAGCGTGAGTCCGAGCAAGGCTTTTAGAGCTCTTCTCTTTATGAACGATTGGGGAGACCGCCGAAGAGGGCTCGCTGTAGGCTGCTAGCAGCTTGCATTGTCAAGATCTCGGTTAATGAGTTTCGCATGAAGAAGCTTGATCCCTCGGCAACATTTCCGTCGGCCGATTAAGCTGGATGCCTCGAGGGTTGAAGTCGGTTGGGTGATCGCAGCTACTGCTTGCCGGCATCTCATCTTGATTTGTTCTCCATGGTGCCCTGCATGTTGCTCCGATCGAACTATTAATCTTAGTCGAACGGCTTGAACCTGGTTCTCAGCGGAAACTCAAGAGTGATTCCTCTCCCTGGCTAACCATGGCTCATCCAAGTTCAATCCTGTCCTACACAAATACTGGCGGCCACCAACAGGACCTTAAGCGAGGATGGCATCATGCTCCAAATTTCACGTAGACGTGGTGTTTCAGCCAAGTCGTTGGTGATCGCTTCCGACAAACAAATTTAAGCAAGTGCCAATGGCGATACCGGTTCCGCGTGAATTTATACCTCCGAGTGCATTAGCTCTAATTTGGCATTCTCGTCGTGAACTCCCCTGGAACTTGATCAACCGGAGGTAAACGTATGCTATTGGTTGCTCTCCACAACATTCTTTTCGGATCTCCGGCAACCCGATAGTCCCCCCGAACTCCGAGAAACCCACGCAACCTCGGTTATCGAAGAGCGTACCTTCTCTGGTCAACGTGACCCCGCGGATGGCGTGAGGGTGTTCGTATCCATCCAAGGCCTGTACGACCGCAACTGGAAAGCGTCGGATGTTCGGAAGTCTTATCTCTCCGGATCGGTCTTCAACCTCCGCACCTTTGTCAAATGCGATCGGGGGATGGATCTCATGAAGCGATGTGAAGACCGACTTGGGCGAACGAAGCTCGCGCTGTTGCCAAAAGTCTTTCAGTCCCACAGGTTGCTCATCCTTAGCTTCGGGCTTGGATTGCCTCATGCCTCCGCTACCGATCCGAGACGCCGAGCGCCATTGTTGTGTTCATTAACTAGCACTAGACGGCGGCTTCTGAGGCAGTTGGCGGCCGATCGTCAAGGAGGTATTGCACCTCAGCAGTCTTGCCGACGCTGAACGCCGCGTCGCTCCGCTCGTTGCAAAAGCCCGGCTGACCTCGTGGGGAAGGCTGGGGAGGCTCACATGCTGGTCCAAGCTCATGAAGGCCTTGTATGGCATGGATTCCCAAAGATGGGAGAGAATGAGGCATCGGCCTTCTCTTCGAACCGATTCTCCATTCCACGCCCCACGTTCAAGACTGGTTCTTCGCAGAACAGCGAGTTGACCCGAGTGGCATTCCACGTGCCGGAGGCGGTCGCCCGACCGTCATTACTCAGTGTCGTGAGGGCTCGGGATCTCCGATCCAGTGTCCGCCGCCTCCCGCTCGTCGCAGGCGTTGAGCGGAAGAACCTTTCTTTGATCCGCTATTATATAATTACCTGGAGTAAGCGCCCAAGCTGAGTTCCAGACGGCGACCACTCGGCTGCGCCCAAGGAGTTCTTGATCGGGGTGTGTTGGCTAAGTTAGTAAGAGTATGATGCGTATGAGCCATAGTCTGAAGACACCGCCGAGGTGGTTCGTCCCTATCCCGCGTCCCTGTCGAACGCTTTTCTCTGGTTCTGGTAAAAATTTCGTCTCCGCAGCCGCACTGGAGGAGACCGAGCGGGCATCTACTTGAAGAGCTTGGTGTGCGGGACACAATACCTTGGGTACATGGGATGTGACAGACGTGTCACTGCATGTGTTGTGGATATATAATTGTGGATTTTCAGTTAGTTGTTTATGTTGAGTTTTATTGGATATATTCTATATCTCACACACTCCTGGTTTTCTTTTGGATTGCCAGAATCGGGGGCTCGTAGGATGGTCCACTACCGGTCGGCGTTTTGGGGTTGGCTTTGGGGTTGTTGATTGTGTCGGTGGTAGTGAGTTGTCTTGTATATATTATCGACTCGTTTTGTAACAAGGATGTATTTGACTTTAGTATGCCAAGTATGTAATGTTATGGGTATAACGTCGACTCTTTTGTTAAAGTTAATGTTAAGTCTTCCGCTGGTTTATTCTGAGTTATTTACTGTTGTTAAGTGGTTGTTTGGTTGGTAATTTAGAATGCCACATGGCCGAGCCGACTCGGGCCCACATTGGGTGCCGTTTTGCGGGGCGGGGCGTGACAGTGGCGGCATGATGGAGGTGGTGGTGGCGTGGTGGTGGTAGAAGTTGTGGTTGAGTGATGGAGGTAAAAATAAAAAATAAAAAATCAACAGATACACCAAAAATGAACAGATACACCAGTCAACGCCGGTCAACGCCAGTCTTTTTGACAAACACAAGGGGGCGATTTTGACGTTTCACAAGTAGTGCAAGGCTATTTTTTTTTTTCCTTTTTTCCCAATCGGGACTATTTATCATTCTCATTAATTTATTACAGTAAGTTTTTTGTTGTAAATTTTGGAATTAATTTTTTGTTTCGACAAGATGAATCAAAAAATTATAAAAATATGGACCAAATTTAAATAAAGTTCATGTAGGATGAGGCTAAAAACAAAAAGTTACTAGTTTTTTTTTTTTTTTTTGAATAGCAAGTCTTTTTTTTTTGGGGAAAATTTGCACATGACCTTTCACATCAATTACACATGATGAGGATATTTTTAGGCATTTACTGTCGAGCGTTGTTCTTTCGACACGTGTCAAGAGGTGACCTGCTCGGTCGGACAGCCGTCGCTCGGTCATATTCAAGTCGCTCGGCCAGATTCCTCCAACCTCGCTGGGACGACAGGATGAACACTGACTAGGTCAAAACGGTTACACCCGCCGGTATCCTCGGACGTGGAGGGAGTAACCCCACGTCCCCTGGATTCCTGGACTACAGAGCCATGTCTCCCACGTCCACCACTCACTCCAGTGGTCGGACGGGAGTCCCCCCACCTCGGGGGACTTCAACCGTCGTCGTGGCCCACGATCTACCACCTTCGTGCCCCTCGCAGGGACACGAACCACCTCGCCTATAAATGGGCAGCTCGTCCATGGGTTTACTATACGTACTCTACTCGATATACACAGAGCACATAGAATTCTACCTGGACATACTCTTACTAACTTAGCCATCGGAGGGTCCCCGACTGGCAACACCCCCAGTCCCCGGACGCTGTTTTGCAGGAACTCCTTGACATCAACAGTTTGGCGCCGTTTGTGGGAAGCGACGAGTTTCCTACTTCATAAATTCAACTGTTTCAAAACTCCATAGAATGGTCAACACGAGAGCCGGAAGCCAACGAAACGGCCCAGATGGAGAAGACCGTGGTAACCCTCTCCAGGAGCAGGTTAATCAACTTACTCAGATGGTTAATCAGCTCCGGGAGCAGAACGCGGAGCTTCTCCAACGCCTCCCTCAACCAACTCCCCCGGACGAAGAGCGGGAGGCGAGCGGAGATTCACCAGAGATTCAGGGCACCCACCATGGTGGGGACCCCTCCGACACAGCTGATCATCGCCAGTCCACGGCGGCTAGCGATAATAGCTTCGTCGCCCTCCGACACAGGAATGCTCCCAACTCTGGGTCATCATTGGCTCAGGGGCTGCGTTCAAAGAACTATAGGAGAAGATGGACCAGGTGCTGAAACAGGTTAACGATCGAGGGTCCAGGACTGTGGAGAATCTGGTTCAGAAGACCAATCTCCCTCACTATTTACCCACTCCCTCAAAAGTTCAGGCTCCCATCGCTTGAGCCTTTTGATGGATTGGGCGACCCGCTCGACCATCTGGAGACATACAAGGCCTTCATGACGTTGCACGCTTGTCCGGACCAGATCATGTGTCGAGCCTTCCCCACTACTTTGAAAGGCTCGGCCAGGGTTTGGTTTGGAAAGCTCAAACCGGGCTCAATTGGGACGTTCGACGAATTGAGCAAGCTATTCATCGAGCATTTCTACAGCGGACGGCGTCAGCACAGACCAGCTACCTACCTTCTCAACGTCAAGCAGAAGGAAGGAGAATCGCTCCGCGATTACCTTAAGCGCTTCAACAACGAGGCGCTCCTAATTGATGAAGTAGACGACAAAGTGGCTCTCACCACCTTTATTGGTGGGCTCCAGCCTACCAAATTCTTCGAATCTGTCTCGGAGAAGCCGCCGTCTAGCATGACAGAGTTAATGAACAAGGCTCAGAAGCACATCAACGCCGAAGAGGCAATGGCCGCTCGACGTCACTCGGATGAAGCATCAGGCAGTGGCAAACGGAGGCATGAAGCGGAGCAGTCCAAACCCCGGAAGGAGGCCAAGCCGGAGAAGAAGCTGAGAGGGGAGGATCGATCACGTGCTCGCGGACGTTTCGAGCAGTTCACACTGCTAAACGCAACGCCCGAGCAGGTGCTGGTTCACTTGATCAACGATCCGGAGCTTCGTTGGCCAAAAGCAATGAAACCAGGGGTCCCTAGAGACCGAAGCAAGTATTGTCGCTTCCACAGGGATCATGGACACGACACCTCCGACTGCATTGAGCTCAAGAAACAGATTGAGAATCTGATCCAGCGCGGGCGCTTGCGGAGGTTCCTTCAAGACAAGCCTGAGCCATCCGCTCGGCCCCAGCACCAGGACAGGCGGGAAGACCGTAACCCTCGCACTAATCCGGAACCCCGCAGAGCACTTGGAGAAATCCACACTATCTCTGGTGGGTATGCCGGGGGTGGCGAGTCCAATACTTCCAGACGTGCCCACGCCCGCAGGTTGCGATCGACAGAGATCCTCCACACCGAGAGGCCTTGGAAGGAAAGGAGAATGGAAGAGCAAACCATCAGTTTTCATGCCAGCGACTCCACAGGCGTCCAACACCCTCACGATGATCCACTAGTGATCACCGTCACTATTGGAAACTTCAAAACCAGCAGGGTCCTTATTGATAATGGAAGCTCTGCAGATATCCTTTTTTCCGGGGCCTTCCATCAAATGGGGATCCCAAAGGACAAACTGCAGCTTGTCCGGTCCCCGTTGGTGGGTTTCTCCGGCGAAAAGGTTCAACCCATGGGGACGATTGATCTCCCAGTCACCATGGGGGCTGAGCCTTGCCAGATCGTGAAAATGGTCAAGTTCCTCGTTGTGGATTGCCCCTCCGCTTATAACGCAATTCTTGGGCGCGCGGCCCTCAATAGCATGAAGGCGGTTACCTCCACGTACCATCTGGTGATCAAGTTCCCAACCGAGAACGGTGTGGGGTCTCAGAAGGGAGATCAAGCCTCAGCACGAGAATGCTACGTCGCCACCCTTAAAGAGAAACGATCACAAGAAACCTTCGTGGTAGATGCACTCGAAGTGCGCGACGGGAAAGAGGAAATTCACGCGGAACCAGTAGAAAAGCTAGACAAGGCAGACATAGGAGAAGGCCGGTGTCTTCAGATTGGCTCGCTGCTCCCCACTCAACTAAGGGAGCAGTTGGTCACTTTCCTGAAAGATAACAAGGACGTCTTCGCCTGGTCTCATGCGGACCTGACAGGGATCGATCCCGAGATAATGACCCACCACCTGAACGTGGATCCTACCTTCAAGCCTGTAAAACAAAAACCGAGAATCTTCGGAAAAGAGAGAAGCGATGCCATCCTCGAGGAAATTCAGAAGCTGATCGATGCTGGATTCGTCCAGGAGGTGCAATATCCTGACTGGCTGGCCAACGTAGTGCTAGTCAAAAAGGCGAATGGCAACTGGCGCATGTGTGTGGACTTTAAAGACTTGAACAAAGCTTGCCCGAAGGACAGCTACCCACTCCCCAGGATTGACCAGCTGGTTGATTCAACAGCGGGGCATGAACTCTTGAGTTTCATGGACGCTTTCTCTGGGTACAATCAGATCCTGATGCATCCGGCCGACCGAGAAGGTACGTCTTTCATAACCGAGCGAGGGCTATTCTGTTACCGGGTTATGCCGTTCGGACTAAATAATGCAGGAGCAACCTACCAACGGTTGGTTAACCAGATGTTCGCCGGTCGACCGGAATATGGAGGTATACGTAGATGACATGCTTACTAAGAGCAAGTCAGCCTGCGATCACCCAACCGACTTGGCTGAAACCTTCCAAATCCTCAGAAAATTTGGCATGAAGCTTAATCCAACCAAGTGCGCATTCTGTGTAGGAGCAGGAAAATTCCTTGGATTCATGGTTAGCCAGAGAGGAATCGAAGCCAATCCCGAGAAAGTTCAAGCAGATCGACATGCAGGCCCCCAAAACAATCAAGGAGGTTCAATGCCTTACAGGGCGAGTAGCAGCACTCAACCAATTCGTCAGTCGGTCGACGGACAAGTGCCTCCCCTTCTTCAAAACTCTGCTGAAAGCTTTCGAGTGGACTAACGAATGCGAAGAAGCGTTTGCGCACCTAAAAGCTTACCTCAGCTCTCCTCCCTTACTCTCCCGGGCCATTTCAGGAGAGCAGCTTTACCTATACTTGGCAGTCTCCCCAAACGCGGTCAGCTCAGCCCTATTCAGAGAAGCTAGTTTTCTATGTTAGCAGAGCTTTCCGCGGCCCTGAAGTCAGGTATCCACTCATTGAACAACTAGCTTTTGCTTTGGTTATCTCGGCGAGACGCTTGCGCCCTTATTTTTGCTCACACACCATTGTGGTGCTGACCGACCGACCGACCGCTCAAGCAAGTGCTTCAAAAGCCTGAGTTGTCCGGCCGACTCATCCAGTGGTCTATCGAGCTCAGTGAGTTCGATATTGTTTACCAACCGCGCAAGGCAAGGAAGGGACAGATCATGGCAGACTTCCTGGCAGAATTCACTAACCCTTTACAGGATAAAGATGGTGTGGTCAAAACAAAGGATCAAGACGTGGTATGCTGGACAGTCTACCCAGGCGGCTCGTCCAACAAATCCGCAAGCGGCGCTGGGATTGTGCTTATCTCCCCATTCGGTGAGCAGATGGAGTATGCGCTACGGTTCGGATTCAACGCAACCAACAACGAGGCCGAGTACAAAGCAGTCGCTGTCGGGTTGCTACTATGCTCACAGATGGGAGCTAAAGTGGTCAAAGTCCTTAGCGACTCCCAGTTAGTGATCAATCAATCCAACGGGGAAGCCGAGGCCAAAAACGAGAAGATGAAGAAGTACTCGGAGCTAGTCGCCAAGATCAGAGCGACCTTCGAGAAAGTGACGTTCTTGCAGGTCCCACGTGAAGAAAACCAAAAGGCGGACTCCTTGGCTCGCCTGGCAAGTGCTCCTGACGAACACCTGGGGCCCATGACTGCTCTCCAGTACCTTGCAGAACCAAGTATCAATGACCAAAAACCCGAGGAGGTCCAGGTTATCCATTCCCATGCAGAATGGGCGGAATCCATCATTAAATTCCTCCAGGATGGGGAACTTCCCTCGGACAGAAGGGAAGCGAAGAAGCTCAGGTACCGGTCAGCAAGATACCTCCTCCAGGATGGCACCCTCTACAAAAGAGGCTACAGCTACCCTTATCTCAGGTGTGTCTCAGATGTGGAGGGCCAATTCATTCTGAGGGAGATTCATGAAGGAATCTGCGGCAACCATTCCGGGGGCCGAGCGCTGGTATTCAAAGCACTCCGAGCGGGCTACTATTGGCCCACCATGAAGGCCGACTCCAACAACTTCGTGCGCCGATGCGACAAATGTCAACGCTTCGCCAACATTCCCCATCAGCCTCCAGAGCCGCTCACGCCCGTCGATAACCCTTGGCCGTTCACGCAATGGGGGATCGACATCATTGGCCCCTTCAAGTTGGGGCCAGGGCAGCACAAGTTTGCCATAGTCGCTATCGACTATTTCACTAAGTGGGTGGAGGCAAAGCCACTCGCCAAAATCACTCAAGAGGCAGCAAGAGATTTCGTCTGGAAGCACATTGTTTGCAGGTTCGGAATTCCCAATGCCATCGTCTCGGACAACGGCAAGCAATTCGATAATGAGATGATGCGAGATTTCTGGGAGCAGTTCAACACCAAATGCAAATACGCAACTCCTGGTCACCCTCAAGCCAATGGGCAGGCGGAAGTCACCAACCGCACCCTTCTTGGCATCATCAAAACCAGGCTGGACGACGCCAAAGGGTTATGGGCAGGAATGTTACCAAGCACCCTCTGGGCATACCACACCACTGTGCGTACTCCGACGGGACAAACTCCCTTCCAGATGGCCTTTGGCTCTGAAAGCGGTTATCCCAGTTGAGGTCGCTATCCCAAGCTACAGGGTTCAACACTACAATGCAGAGCAGAACGAGAGGGCCCTCAACCTAAACCTCGACTTGCTCGAGGAAACCAGGCGAGCGGCCGCAGTCAGAGTGGCCGCATACCAACAGAAGGCGAAGCTTTACTTCGACAAGAAGGTCAAACATAGAGCTTTCCAAGTTGGTGATCTAGTCTTAAAGAAGGTGCTGGAGAAGAAGAAGCTAGGTAAGCTGAATCCGAAGTGGGAAGGCCCGTTCCAGGTCCAAAAAGTCATCAAGTCCGGGGTATACCAACTGGTCACCATGTCTGGTTGGAAACTCCCTCACCCGTGGAACGCGGACAATCTGAAAATTTATTACCAGTAAATTCCAAGTTACTTTTCTTTAAATTTGTTTCTCGACCCTCGTACAGTTGGGTCTAGTGCTGTTCTTTTTCTAGGCTATACGCCTATCCCTATCCCATTCGATGAGTTTCTAGACGATCGATTTGTAATCTCTCTTTTAATCATCAATGGGAATATCCTTGTCTTTTCTTTTCGAAAGATGGTCTTAACAACTTTTCGAACAATGATTGTCCCGGGAAACCACGAATTAGTAAAACGATTTGAAGAGACTAACATGGCCCTCTTCAGTCGGTCAGCGAGTTAACACGCGATGATTGTCCCGGGAAATCACGAATTAGTAAAACGATTTGAAGAGACTAACATGGCCCTCTTCGGTCGGTCAGCGAGTTAACACGCTCTCCTGACAGGACGGCACTCGTCTATAAATAAAACGATTTGAAGAGACTAACATGGCCCTCTTCGGTCGGTCAGCGAGTTAACACGCTCTCCTGACAGGACGGCACTCGTCTATAAATAAAACGATTTGAAGAGACTAACATGGCCCTCTTCGGTCGGTCAGCGAGTTAACACGCTCTCCTGACAGGACGGCACTCGTCTATAAATAAAACGATTTGAAGAGACTAACATGGCCCTCTTCGGTCGGTCAGCGAGTTAACATGGCCTTCAAGTTGGGGCCAGGGCAGCACAAGTTTGCCATAGTCACCAACCGCACCCTTCTTGGCATCATCAAAACCAGGCTGGACGACGCCAAAGGGTTATGGGCAGGAATGTTACCAAGCACCCTCTGGGCATACCACACCACTTGCGTACTCCGACGGGACAAACTCCCTTCCAGATGGCCTTTGGCTCTGAAGCGGTTATCCCAGTTGAGGTCGCTATCCCAAGCTACAGGGTTCAACACTACAATGCAGAGCAGAACGAGAGGGCCCTCAGCCTAAACCTCGACTTGCTCGAGGAAACCAGGCGAGCGGCCGCAGTCAGAGTGGCCGCATACCAACAGAAGGCGAAGCTTTACTTCGACAAGAAGGTCAAACATAGAGCTTTCCAAGTTGGTGATCTAGTCTTAAAGAAGGTGCTGGAGAAGAAGAAGCTAGGTAAGCTGAATCCGAAGTGGGAAGGCCCGTTCCAGATCCAGAAAGTCATCAAGTCCGGGGTATACCAACTGGTCACCATATCTGGTTGGAAACTCCCTCACCCGTGGAACGCGGACAATCTGAAAATTTATTACCAGTAAATTCCAAGTTACTTTTCTTTAAATTTGTTTCTCGACCCTCGTACAGTTGGGTCTAGTGCTGTTCTTTTTCTAGGCTATACGCCTATCCCATTCGATGAGTTTTTAGACGATCGATTTGTAATCTCTCTTTTAATCATCAATGGGAATATCCTTGTCTTTTCTTTTCGAAAGATGGTCTTAACAACTTTTCGAACAATGATTGTCCCGGGAAACCACGAATTAGTATAGCGACCCGAAAAGACTAACAGCCCTCTTCGGTCGCTCAGCGAGTTAACACGCTCTCCTGGCACGACGGCACTCGTCTATAAATAAAACGATTTGAAGAGACTAACATGGCCCTCTCCGGCAGCGAGTTAACACGCTCTCATGACAGGTGACGGCACTCGTCTATAAATAAAAGCGATTTGAAGAGACTAACATGGCCCTCTTCGGTCGGTCAGCGAGTTAACACGCTCTCCTGACGGGACGGCACTCGTCTATAAATAAAACGATTTGAAGAGACTAACATGGCCCTCTTCGGTCGGTCAGCGAGTTAACACGCTCTCCTGACAGGACGGCACTCGTCTATAAATAAAACGATTTGAAGAGACTAACATGGCCCTCTTCGGTCGGTCAGCGAGTTAACACGCTCTCCTGACAGGACGGCACTCGTCTATAAATAAAACGATTTGAAGAGACTAACATGGCCCTCTTCGGTCGGTCAGCGAGTTAACACGCTCTCCTGATAGGACGGCGCTCGTCTATAAACAAATGATCTTAAGAAACAAACAGACTCTCCTCAAACAGGCGACGGAACTAAACGAGTTAATACACAGCAGTTTCTTGCAGCATTTCAAAGGGTGAACGGTATCACTTCACTTTCGTTTAAGCTTTATGCATGAGTAACCATATTGCGCGACTCTAGGCCTACCTTTTTTGTACAGTCATTCACAGAGAGGTTTCATGGTGAAAGGGAAAATTTTCATTTAACTAAACCCCTCTTTTAATTCGAGAGGAGGGGGAAGACTCCCGTTACAAAAAAAAAAAAGAAAAACCCTGAAACCTAAGCGAGTCCGCAGGAGGCCATTAGTGTGGCCCGTCCTCGCGCCCTCTCTTGGCCTCGGGGGAGGCCGACGGCGAGCCCTCAGGGGAGGTTACCATTCCCCGTGGAGGAGATGGAGTCGCCGGCCGAGGGCCATGAAGGGGGTTCCAGCCTGTTATCAGCAAGAGCCGGACCACTTTCTCTGCGTTGCGAACCGTGTCTTCCATCACCTCCACCCTCGCTGACAACCCCTCCACGACACCTCTCAGTCCCTGCACCTGCTGGCAAAGGTTCTCCAGAGCGTTGTTGATGTCACGCGACATTTTGCAGACTCTTTCCTTTCTCTCTTTCCCTCAGAAATGAAAAGTTTTGTGGGAGAGAAGGAGTACCAAGGGTCCGCTTTTATAGAAGGAGAAATCAACCAACTCTTTCGAAATTTGAATCAATTAATAACTGCCTTAATGGCGGTAGAAGTGGAAGTGTTGTTAAAATTCCTTGGGAAACTAAACTACTTTGATGTCTAGCCAGAATGCTCTCCTCGTTTGGCGGGATACACTTGCGCCGACTGCCAGAGCGTACACAATCACTCGCTCGACGGCGTAATTACTACCACTCATTTGTCTGGGCGTCAGCCCAAGAGTACGGGATAGCCTGCATTAATTAATGAAGTGCACCTCACATGATTACTTTCTTATCTGTACAAAGCTTGCATTTAATGATCAAATCTGCTTGATTCGGTGAGCCTCTCTCGCCCATCATTGAGATTATCCAGTGCTCCCGAGGGGAACCGCTCGGTCTGACAGACACGCTCGTTCAACACCTATTTATTCGCTCGGCTCTCGACGGATCATTCAGTGTGACACTCCACCCAAAACTCTCATGGGGCAGAATCAAAGACAAGCAACAGATAAACAGATACAACAACAACGGTCAATCCCCTAGAGGGACGAACCCCGTTCTCCATCTTGGAATAACAAACAAGAAAACATTGTTATACCCAATTATACGGTGGAATGCCCAGTTATACGGTGGAATGCCTGATTATACGGTGGTGCACACTTCCCCTGATTATACGGTAGTACAGGTTTTTCAGTTGCGAGAATAAAGCAAACTACGTCAAGACAAAAACACAGGAAATTTGGGCATAGAGGCCGGCCAGGTTCAGCTCTGGGCGTCGTCATCTTCGTCATCACCTCCACCACCACCTATCTCGGTGTTCTCCACATCAGACGGAGGCTCAGGCTTCAGTTCGCTCAGGTCAAGGTCGGTATACTTGGCCCTCACACGCTTAATGGCTTGCTCGAAGCCACCAGAAAAGTACAGCATTTGCTCGCTAGCGCATTCGTCAGAAGCTTTGTACTCCTCTACCGCCTGGGCAGTAGTGGCCCTCGCTTGGCCGAGATCGCTTTGAAGCTTCAGGATCATGGTGGACTGCCGGGTGGTGGTGTTCTCGGTTGCCTGCTTCAGTGCTCTCAACTCCTCCTCCCTTCCTGACAAGGCCTCCCTCAAGTTCTTCAGGTCTGCCTCGGACTTCTCTTGAACTTCTTTGGCCGCTTGACGCAACCGCTCTGCCTCCTCTCTCGCTCGGCCGGCCTCCTCCACGGCTCGTTGCAGTGCTGAAGGGCAGCCGGAGTGATTTTTCTCTAGCTGCTCCAAGGAGTTGCGACACTCCAGGGCTTGGCGCATGACACCATGAACCCTTAGCTCTCGGTCGGCCAGCCTCCTAGCAACAACTACTCCTTCAGCAATGGCCTATAGATAACGAATACAGGAACAGTCATTAGGCATCAAGGGGTTTCGTCACAAGAGCGGGTATTGAAAAGCAACACTTACCCTACTCAGATGCAGCTCGAAGTTCCTCAGCAGCTTCTCCGCCGGCAGCGAAGCAAGGCCGTCGTAGACAGGTTAGACAAAGGCGTTCAATGCTCGGTGGCTGGCAGACGGGTCCGACAGGATGCTCCCTTTCACCGGGATTGTTGCGTAGTCGTTCGCCGCTGGGTATATCAGCCCAGCCATACTTGCCATCTCTGTTTCCGTCCGCGGGGCTGCAGGGGTAGAGGGGAATGTTTGGAATGCAACTTTCTTTAAAGAAGTCGGGTCCTTTGCCGTTGGAGAGGGTGGCCGTTCTTTCTCGCTTTTCTTCTGTTCGGTCGGACCGGGGAGCTCACCTTCTTTCACGAGGGATTCTAACACCCGGCCGATCGAAATATCGGGGTCCGCCATCTCCGCGACAAGGGCCTCGTCTTTGTCGGTTATCTCCGCAACTCTCTTTCTCTTCTTCTTGCCCAGGGCCTTCAGGGCCGATCCACCGGCTGCTTCCAGCGTTTTTTCCAAAATCTCCTTGCCAATCCTCAGGCGGGAGAGCCTGGTGGGAGCCGCTGGCGGAAGGTTCGTTGGAACGGCCGCTCGGGCCCTCATCTGGGTATAAGCCACCTTGTCAAACGGCTTGATATTTGGAGGTGAGAACACAATTAAAGCAATAGTCAGAAAATGGGAAGGACGCGGTCAAAGACGGATGAGGAGAAGGGATTAAAACGTTACCCGCAGGATTTGGCCCCAGTAGGTGGTCGAACAGCTTCTGAGGGTTCACCAACTCCTCAAAGGGGATATTCTCTTTCCGCATGGCCGCAATCAGTCCGTCGATGTCTGGGTTGGGGTTCTCCACCCGCCGGAAGTCACTCGGCTCGGGGTCTCCCCACACTGTCTGGATCCCTGGGGTGTTGGCACCAACCACTTCATCACTCTGATACTCCCATCCCTCTCCAGAAATAAAGAAGAACTTCTCTTTCCATTTTTTGACGGACGACGGGTACCCAAACACAATCTGGCGACCGTCAAGTGCTTGGAAGTACCAGAAGCCCGCATCTCCCACCTTCGGGGTATAGCAGTAAAAGAAATCGTCGATCGTCATAAGGCGGCCCTCTGCACCCAGCGCCTCGAACATCATGAATGCCCCAAAGAAGATGTTCCAAGCATTTGGCATAAGCTGCCCAGGGGCAAGCTTCATGCGGCCCAGCAGCTCTCGGACGATCCGTGGAAATGGGACTCGCAGCCCAAAGAAGGCGTGCTCATAGACACACACCTCGCCCTCCACACAGGAGCAAGCCCTCTCTTCCGGACGGGCCGCTCGGAGGGTCACAGAATCCGGGATCTGGTAGGCCGCTCTGATCGTCCCCAGGTCCTCCTCGTAAATCACGCTCACGAGCGTTTCAGCCCTAAAGGACGGGACCTTGACAGCGGTCTCCACATCGATGACATTGGCAGGGGCAGTCTCTTCCATCTCAGGTACAGGGGAATCGGAAGCAAGACGGGAAAGATCCCTCACAAAGTGCAAGAACGGCTCTTGACTGGTGTACAAATGGAGAAGGGGTTTTAGGGCTTGTCGCTCAAAATGGAATCGCAACAACTGGTTCCACACGCGAAGAGCACCAAATAATTCCTTTAATCTGTAATGAGGAACCACGGGCGCGATCGCTTGAAGGGGAAAATCAACCCCGGGTATCGGGTCACCCGGATTGGCGTCTGTTTCTGGATCCAGCGTTGTAAATCGACTTGGGGGGCAGAAAACGAGGAGTGTTGGGGGAATAGCTGCATGATCATACTTATACCCTTCCTCGGGTGCGCGAATCAAGGAAAATCCTGGGACTTCTCGACCGTCCGATCATGAGCAAGCAGGATCTACCGCCAGATCCCCAACCGCAGCCGTCCTCGTATCTCGGGAATTTCAAAATTTGGAAAACCCAACTTCACGTGGGGTGTATATTTTGGCGGTTACTCATCATTATCCTCGGGTAAAGGGAGACTTCTTTCCCTCGCATTAACTGCCTCGAGCACCGCGTTCGCAAGCAGAGCAATTATTCCCAGCGTCGAGGCTCGCTCTGCTCGACTTGGGAATGGGGGGCAACTGATGAGGATATTTTTTAGGCATTTACTGTCGAGCGTTGTTCTTTCGACACGTGTCAAGAGGTGACCTGCTCGGTCGGACAGCCGTCGCTCGGTCATATTCAAGTCGCTCGGTCAGATTCCTCCAACCTCGCTGGGACGACAGGATAAGCACTGACTGGGTCAGTACGGTTACACCCACCGGTATCCTCGGACGTGAGGGGGGCAACCCCACGTCCCCTGGATTCCTGGACTACGGAGCCATGACTCCCACGTCCACCACTCACTCCAGTTCGGACGGGAGTCCCCCCACCTCGGGGGACTTCAACCGTCGTCGTGGCCCACGATCTACCACCTTCGTGCCCCTCGCAGGGACACGAACCACCTCGCCTATAAATGGGCAGCTCGTCCATGGGTTTACGGTACGTACTCTACTCGATATACACAGAGCACATAGAATTCTACCCGGACATACTCTTACTAACTTAGCCATCGGAGGGCCCCCGACTGGCAACACCCCCAGTCCCCGGATGCTGTTTTGCAGGAACTCCTTGAAGACGGAGCTCGGATTGACCGTCCAGTTTCAGACATCAACAAGTCATTTTTTCGAAACGAAAACATAAAATTAAAAAAAATCAGGAAAGATGAAACTGAAACAAAAGTTTAGGAAGAAGATGGCCTAAGGCCCGTTTTGCTAAGGTTATTATTTATTAAGGTTCCGTTCTGCTAAAAAAAAATACTCCGTAAGTACTTTTTCAAATAAATACTTACTTTTTAAAATTAAAAGTGATGTAGTGTCAGAGAATGACCTGTCTCGTAAAACAGAAAATAAGTACTCAAAAAATAAGAACTTTAGCGGAACTTATTTCATGTTTTACGAGATAGGTCATTCTCTCATAATACATCACATTTAATTCAAAAAATAAAATATTTATTTTAGTTAGCAGAACATGACTTAATAAGCACTTATTTTAGTTAGCAGAACGGGATCTAAATAATCTCTCATAAAAATTGCTCCTAAAATGAATGTAAAGGTGGACAGCATCTCCATCTCCAATTGAGAGCTGTGGGTGAAGCGGGTTTTTAAGGGGTCGCTTACGTGTACAAAAGTGAGCTGGAGTGGTGCGATTGGTCGATAATTAGTACGAAGGGGAAAAGAGGAATGATCTCGTGGGGTGAGGGCTGGAGCAAGAGGTACGGAAAAGACAAAGGCAATGTGTCTCCTTTGTTCTCTGCGGGGGGAATGACGTCTGCCCTTTCTGGAATCAGATGAGTGAGGTCACCTTCTCTCCGGGGAAGAATGTTCTCCTTCCTCAGAATCAGTGCTCTCTCTCCCATTTTCCAGAAAAGTCAGCCTCCTTCAATCATTGGGAATGTCAGGGGTATTTATAGGGCTCCTGGGCCTAGGTCAGGCCCAGGACGGCGCCCCTATAAGACCCCAACACGTGTCCCTCCCGTACCTCCAGGTCGCGGAAGACTCGTCCTCCCGCGGAGGACTTTCGCGGGGGGGGGGGGGGGGACCTCGCGCTTCCGCGACGCTACCTCCATCCCAAGCCACCAAGCCACAAGAGCTTCCCCGATTCCCGCAAGAGCAAGGTCGCGACCCGCGGCGATCGTTTGCCTCCCGCGGGGTCCCTTCCGGGCCTGCCTTTTAGGCCAGAATAGGATCCCGGGGTCTTCTTGTAGTTTCTGTACCAATTCCGGTACGTCTTTCAATTTTCCCTGGCGGGGTCCGCGAGGGGGTCCCGCGGGGTCTTCTCTTCCGCGGGTCAGTTCCGCGGGCGTCCATTTTACGAGCTACGTGTTTCCTTTCCATTAGTCAGTCAAACGTCTTCTCGGAATAGTATTTTGACTAAGATTGACTTCCCGCGTGGACCTAATCGCCACGTGTCCACGGCCAATTGGTTGGTCAAAAGGGCTTCTTTGATGATCTGTCAATAATTTCGACCGCGCCTACATATGCCCCCCGCGCGCGTACGACAAGTGCACGTCGTCCGCGTGCGTACTATCCCTCTTGTAGGTTTCCGCGGTCGTTCCGGACCTGTCCGCGGAGCAAGGGGTATGGTAACCGCTAACGACTCTTCGTGTACCGTTAAGTCTCTTCGTGTACCGTCATGACCCTTTGTGTGCAGACGTCATAAATGTCCACACCGTTTGACCACTATATAAACCCTTTGTCCATTATTTCCTTTTTCACCAAACTCCAAATTTTCGTCGAAGTGCTGTCAATTTCTCTTCTGACTTTCGAGCGATTGTTTTCTCTCTCGTCTTTCACCCTTTGCGACCATAACTTTCTTTTCTCTTTCATATTACTCATACATGGCTGCGCGTGGTCCAGTCGTTGAAATCCCCGTCCCCTCTTCGGACCAGTGGCAGAGGGCCCCATACTTGCAGTCAGCCGGGGATCCATTCTGGGCCCTTGCTGGGGCGTATCCCGTTGTGGGTCCCGCCGTGGCTGACCCTACTTTCTTCACGGCCCCTGCCACCCCGGAGAATGCAGAGCCCCTCATCCCTTCTTCAGTGCTGCGTCTACGCCTCGAGCGCGGGGACTTCCCCTTCGTGGAATGTCGCTTTGGGGCCCCAGTTTCCGTACCCACTGACTGGGCGGACTGGGTTAATGACGTCGTCGGTAACCTCCGCTACAAGCAGGTGCTGCTGGGCAGCGGTACTCTCGAGGCCATCCAACTATCGCGGCGCCTGAGCATTCCTCGGCAGGGAGCTGCTGTCAAGAACCTGGAGTTCGCGTGCTCACGTTGGAGCAGCGACACTCACTCCTTTGCATGGGCATGGGAGGAGAGTGGACTCTCGCTTGAGGACGTCCACATCCTCACCCGTTTGTCTCTGCGTGGGGGCAACACCCTAGACTTCGCCAAGCTCTTGCGGGCGGATCGAGATGAGGTGGAGGCCTTGAAGGCGTTCCACAAGCAGGCCCAGAACGGGCCGATCTTCACCCTTCAAAGGGTCTGCAAGGATTTCGCGGCAAATGCCAAGAAGACCTCCCTCGGCAGCTGGCTGCGTTATTTCTTCAAGGACCTTCAACCCGCGAGGACTGTCGCCCCTGGTGCTGAGCGAGATTTTGTCGCGAGCCCTCAATATGGTCAGCACTTCTACATGGCGGGCTTCTTCGCTTACTTCCTCTCGTACTTCATCCTACCCGACTATCCTGGCGATGGCCTATCTCAGGCGGTCTTCCCGCTGGCCGTCCTCCTCGTCCGCGGCCAACCTGTCGCCCTAGCGCCGCTGTTTCTGGGGTCACTCTACCGCCAGCTGGACCTGGTTCAGGCGGATTACGCCAGGTCCCTTGGAAGATGTGACCACATTTCGATGGCTCACTCCACCTTCCTGCTCGCGTACTTCTTCGAGCATTTCCGCACCGTTGCCCCGGAACCCCTGGTCTTTCAAGCCTCGGGGGCACGATCCCGCGCGGAACAGTGGCACGGGACAAGTAGCGAGGCCTCGTGGTACGAGGCATGTGATGTCGAGGCCAACTTCACTCCTCGTCCCTACAACATCCCCTCTCCGGGTGTCATGGGTGTGGGCCAATGTCTTCTCCCAGTCGCTTCTTCCCTCAATGCTGCGAACGGCAATGATTCCGTGGCGCGGACGGTGATCAACTCCGCGCTCATCGCCCTTCCGGGGTGGCTTCCGACCTTGTCCAGCGAGGGATCTGGGGTGGCGGTGTACCACCCGGATCGCTTCGCGAGGTAAATGGGCTACGACCAAGGGGTACCCGGTCCTGCCCCCGCGATGCCTTCTTTTGCGGAGTCACAGCTCCGATTCATGGCGGGGGAGCTTTCCCCCATCTTAGCACAACTTGGAGACTTGCCCATCCCTGATAGGGAAAGGGTTTCGAATTATACACCAGAGTTTCGCGCGTTCTGGAGTAGGAACCTTAATTCTTTCCAGACGTTCGTCCGCGGACAGGCCGTGGTCCCCGAGGTAATTACCATCCGAACTCGGGACACTTCGCTGCGGGCCATCACTGCAGTTCGGGCAGCCGACTGGCGCGGGCCTCGCGGCCAATGGGCCGTGATCCATGCCGAGCCCGTGAACAAGGTTTTCCCTGTGGAAGCCGCACCTCCACTTCCTCAAGCCGCCCCGTGGCGAACCCGAGCGCGGGGACCCCGCGTGAGGACACAGCTTCCGCCTCCTCCACCAGCAGAACCATCCCAACCGTCCTCCTCTCAGGCACCTGCGGCGGTAGAGCGACGTCGCCCAAAACGCATCCGAAATGTAAGTGTCTTTCCCCGCGTTCAATCATCTCTTTTTCAATACCTTTGTCTTTTTGTTCTCTGGGACTCATTCTCTCTGTCTTGCTTCTTCCTTTCCTTCAGCAGCGGGAGCGAGATGCTAGCACCTTCGTGGCCTATGAGCCAGAGGCAGCCGCGGCAGCGGCGGTAGCGGAAGAAGCAGCGGGCGGGGCAGGAGAGGATGCCCCAGACGCTCAGCCAAAGAGACGCCGCCTCGATGGTAAGCTTTGCTTTACTAGGATGCCATTTCTGTCGTCTTGCAGCTTTCAGTCCCTGACTTGTATTTTGCCATACTTCTCAAACAGTTGTGGCGGAGTCCGACGGAGAAGAGAACGAGGGCGCGGAGGCGAGTGATGATGATAATGATGATGACGATGATGATGAAGACGATCTCCCCCTCAGCGTCCTGCAGGCCCGAGCGTCCGCGAAGGTCCCCGTCGCGGGGGATGTCAGCATAGTGGAAATTTCTGACTCTCCCGAGAAATGGAGGTGGTCCAACCTCGGGGGGACCCGGTTCCTTTTCCTCACCCGGAGCCAGAATCCTCCGCGGTTATTGGAGGTACGTTACCCGACGAGCCTTCCATTGTTGATCTCGGGGGAGATCCCAATACAGTTTCCTCTGAGTCGTATTCTTCCCCGGAGGAATCCGAAAATGTTATAGTACAGTCTGTTGATCCAGCCCCATCTCCTTCTCATGCAGTGACTTCTGAGGCCCGCGAGCCCCCGCCATCAACGGGCACCCGCGAATCTGTGGGCCAGGCCGATATCGCCGCGGAACCTCTCAACGCGGCGGCTGCACGATTGTTGAGGGAGGGGGATGAAGATGACCTCGAAGAGCCTCCTCATGCTGCCGCCGGGGGTTCCGCCGCGGGCCAACCTGAGGTGCGTTCCACCTCTACTCCTTCCGGCTCTCACCAGCAGTCCACCAGCGCCCGCATCCGGTCAACGGAGAGTTATCTGGGCCGGGTTGCTGGCGGTTCTCCAGGGGTCTCCAATGCCTCGTTCCTTCAAGGCCCGGGCTTGAACGCGGAGCGGGATGTGGCTATGGACGCCGCCAGTCCTCATTCCCCGGCGTGCTCTACTTCACAAACTCACTCTCCCCACCAATCCGCGAGACGCGCGTCGACCCCGCAGGCCGAGCCTACCGCTCAACCCTCAGATCGACAGCTGGAGGTAAACGAAGAGCTTATTGGTGGCCCAACCTCCATTACTGACTCAGATTTCAATTCCTTATTTAAAGAAATGGACTTCTTGCCAACTGACGATATTTTGGGGGGACAGGGAAGCCAAGCCCTTGGGGATTACGAGCTTGATTTGAATTTGGACATGGGCGAGCAGAGAGAGGAAGTTAAGTCGAGGGAGCAGTCACCGCCCAGGCCCAGCCAGCCTGCCTTAGATCTGGGGAAGGGGCCCATGGATACTGAGGTCGCGGAGCCCATCCGCCTCTTTCCCGCGGGCTATGATGTACCCGCGGAATACTACCCGCTGCTGAACGCCATAGCCCGGTCTCATCCGGAGACCTTCAGCTCCTTCAACCCGCGATCTGCCCGGCTCGGGGTGATCTATCTCAGAAGCCTCCACGATGTGCTTGCTCCTTGGGGGCAGCTTCGCTATAGGGACTTCAATCCCGGAACCGAGGCCGATATGTTGGAGGTTGCCGAAGATATGCAGGTCTTCGGGTTCGACCTGGCCTGGCTGTGCGCGCGAAGCTCTGCTCTGAGGGCCGCGGGGGAGAGGGCCGCTCTGAGGCCTGAAATCCAGGGCCTGGCGGCTCAGCTGGAGTCTACTCGCCAGCACCTAGCCAATCTGGAGGCCAGTTTTGCTCGAGTGCTGCAGCACGACGCGGAGCTGGCTGCTGCCTCGCTAAATCTAGCCGACCCTGACCCCGATGGGCTTGTTTTCTTGGACTGGCAGGCTTAGAGAGTGTTTTTTTTTTTTTTTTGAACACATGTACTATTTTTTCTTCTTTGTCATTTGAATAAAACCTTGGGTCTTACTGAAATAAGACAGTCTTTGTGTTGATGATATCATGATAGATATACTTTTGCTGGAGTCCGCGGGCCATGTTCTGACTCCTTGTGACCTGTTTATCATCTTAGCTTAACAAATACTAAGTTTGCCACTCGGGGGGGGTCTGGCCGCTCAAGACTTAACACTATCTCCTTTTGACAATCGCTAAGTAAGAAACTCGCGGGTCATGTTCTGACTTCTTCGCGACTTAGCATCATCTCTTTTCAAATAATGGTTAAGTTTGAAATCGGGACCATGTTCTGGCCATTAGAGACTTAACATTATCTTTCTTTGACAATCACTAATTATAAATCTCGCGGGTCATGTTCTGACCTCTTGCGACTTAGCATCGTCTCTTTTTGATAATCGTCAAGTTTGGAGGAATCGGGGCCATGTTCTGGCCATCAAAGGCTTAACATTATCTCTTTTTGACAATCACTAAGTATGAATCTCGCGGGTCATGTTCTGACTTCTTGCGACTTAGTATTATCTCTTTTTGATAATCGTTAAGTTCGGGGAAAATGAATCGGGGGCCATGTTCTGGCCGCTTAAGACTTAATATTATCTCTTTTTGACAATCACTAAGTATGAATCTCGCGGGTCATGTTCTGACCTCTCGTGACTTAGTATCATCTCTTTTTGATAATCATTAAGTTCAAATGAAAGAATCATGAAAAGGAGTTGATAGTACCGCGAAAATATTCTCTCCGCGGAGTCTTATCACTTTACCTCAGCGTGGAAAAAGTAAAGCAACAGTATGAATTAGGAACAAGTGTCCATTTTTCATTAACGGTAGATCCAATTAACAGTTACAATAGGGAAGAAAAGAAACAAACTGTTCTAAAAACAAAACAAAAAGGGGGGAACTGGCAAGGTAGGAAAGCGGCTTGCGAGCTTCTAGCGTCTCCCCTTACGGGTAAAATTTCTTGACGTACTTAGCATTCACTGCTCCTGTTTCGAAACCATCTTCGACGCGGGCTAGGTGGTAGTACCCACTAGCCGAGGCACTGATCACTTCATAGGGTCCTTCCCATCTAGGGGTGAATTTTGGCGTCTTCATATCCCTCATTACTGCCGTGGTAGCCTTCCAAACTAGCTCCCCGACTTCGAACACCCGCGGCGCCACGCCCTTGTTGTAGTAGCGTGCCACGGATTCCCAATATTTTTCGTGGGCAAGGGCCGCCGTTGTCCTTCTCTCTTCCAGGGCTTCCAGGTCTGCTTTCCTTCCTTCCGCGGAATTCTCCATCGCGAGTATCATTCGCGCGGAGGGGATACTGAGTTCTGCGGGTAAGACCGTTTCTGCTCCGTATACTAGGCTAAAGGGACTGGCGCGGGTAGACTTCCTCTTCGAAGTACGATAAGCCTAAAGAGCTATTGGTAAGTGATCCGCCCAAGTACCCCCGCGCTCGTCCAACAGCTTGCTCAAAATTCTGATCAAGGTCTTGTTCGTTGCTTCCGCCTGCCCATTTTCCTACGGGTAGTAGGCGCTAGATGTACGGTGATCGACCGTGTATTCATCGAGGAGGCTTCCCACGTGGTGGTTGATGAACGGAGTACCATTATCAGAAAGGATCACCTTGGGTATGCCAAACCTGCAAATGATGTTTTCTTTGATGAATGCTGCCACCGCGTCTCTTGTGGCTTTCTTCAGCGGAACAGCCTCGACCCACTTAGTGTAAACCTCCGTGGCCGCCAAAATCCATCTGTTCTTCCGCGACGCTGGTCTAATCGGTCCGACTAGATCCATTGCCCAAGTGTGGAAGGGATAAGGGGCGCGGATGGAATGCAACTCCACAGAGGGAGCATGAACCAAGTTCCGGAATTTCTGGCAGGCTTGGCATCTTTGCACGTGCTGCTTTGAATCCTTCTCCATGGTGGGCCAAAAATACCCTAGGTGAACCATCTGCTCATAAAGTTTCCTCCACCCTTGGTGCTCGGCCCCGTGAGTCTTGGCTAAAACCTCTTCCGCCTGCTCCTTGTCCACGCACACTTGAGGCATTCCATCAAGAGTTCTTTTGAACAGTAGTCCCTTTTCCAAAAAGAAATGCCGTACACCGCGGACAACCCTCGCGGACTCAGTTCGCTCGATGGGCAGGGCCCCTTCTCGTAAGTAATCGATGTAGACTTGTCTCCAGTCCACCTCCTGGTTATCAATGTTTGCCATCAGGCATTCTGGTTTGGCCATGTACAGGGAACACCAAGTGCAATTCTTCGCAATCAAATCAGCATCTTTCTTCATAGTAGGCCAGTAATAACATTGCCTCTGAATTCTCCTGTATAGGGCTATCTCGTTGTCCGCGCAGTTGTCGATGTGGATCCTGTCCAATACTTCTTCTGCCTCATTCGCGCCGATACATCGCGCGAGCCACCCCTGCGGGCCGCGATAATACAATTCTCCGCGCAAAATTATGAAACATGACAGCTCCGTGGTGGACAGGTGCCCTACGCTGGTGACTAACTGAATTTTAATAGATCCGCACCAATCTTCGGTCGGCTCTGCGAAGTCCTCCACCGTGGATGGTTCGAACGTCTTCACAATTTCAATGCAGGCTCTCTCTTCTTCGAATTTCGTCTTTGCCCCCAGCGTCGCAAGCGCATCTGGGAAGCGGTTCTCTGATCTGGGTTTGTGGATGATACTGACACTTTTGAAGAATTTCATCAATTTCTGCACTGTTGTTCGGTACGGTGCCAGAGTTGGTTCTTTCAGCGCGTAAATCCCTTCCGTTTGCAAAACTACCAGCTTTGAGTCTCCCGCTATCCTTAGGTGCTTGACTCCTCTCTTTTTTGCCTCTATTAGACCCAAGATTAACGCCTCATATTCCGCCTCGTTGTTGGAGCATGGGAAATTCAATTTGTATGCCAGATGCACTCTATCTCCTTCTTCTGTTTGCAACACTATTCCCGCGCCTCCCGATCCACTACCCGCGGCCCCATCGAAGCTGAGCGTCCAGTGCTGTTCATCTGTGCTGGCCGCGAGAGCTTCGAAACCATCTCCGGGTAGACAATCTTCAAGCGGCTCGCACTGTCCGCTTGGGAACTTAGCTAGCAGGTCCGCTAGGGCTTGACACTTGATTGCCTTTGGAGTTGCGCATGAGATGTTAAATTTCGCGAGTGTTAGCAACCAGCGGGCGACCCGTCCTGTAAGGGCGGGGCGCGACAGAAGGAATCTCACTGGGTCACACTTAGTGATTATCTGGATGGGAAATGACAGGAAATAGTGCCGGAGTTTCTGCGCGGTAAAGACGACGGCTAAGCAATGTCTCTCGATGGCGGTATACCTTTCCTCTGCTCCGTGTACCTTCCTGCTGATGTAGTAGACTGGGCGCTCTGTCCCATCTACCTCTTGCACCAGCAGGGCCCCAATGGATCTCGGGGTAGAGGTCAGATAAAGAATCAGCGGCTTCCCCGCGACTGGTGCCACCATTGTCTGAGGAGAAGTCAACGCTGCTTTAATCCGCTGAAACGCCTGTTGATGGTCTTCCTTCCATTCAAACTTTGCATTCCCCTTTAACAGGTCCGCGAACGGTGCCGCGATTTTCGCCATCGAGGGAATAAAACGGCGGAGGTATGATACCTTCCCTAGGAATCGCTTGAGCGTTTTCTGTGAGTGGGGCGGGGGCATTTCCGTGATAGACTTGATCTTGGCCTCGTCCGCGTCGATTCTGTGGCGATGTACCAGGAAACCCAAGAATTTTCCCGCGGTGACTCCAAATGCGCACTTCAGCGGATTCATCTTAAGATTGAACTTTCTGCATCTCGCGAAGACAGTGGCTAAATCTGCGAGATGGTCCTTGCGCTCCTTGGATTTCACCACCAAGTCATCCACGTAATCTTCGATTATCTTGTGCATGAGGTCGTGGAAAATTGCTGTCATGACCCGCTGGTATGTTGCCCCCGCGTTTTTGAGCCCAAAGGGCATTACAATGTAGTAGAAATTTCCCAATGGCGTTCGAAATGCTGTTTTCTCCGCGTCCTCCGGAGCCATTTTGATCTGGTTGTACCCGCTGAAACCGTCCATGAAGGAGAACATCTGGTGACCCGAGGTGGCATCCACCAACGTATCGATGTGCGGCAGCGGGAACTCATCCTTTGGGCACGCTTTGTTGAGGTCGCGGAAGTCGACGCATACTCGAATTTGGCCATTCTTCTTCTTCACAGGGACAATGTTCACCAGCCACTCCGGGTACTTGATTGGGCGAATGAATCCTGCCTTCCGCAGCTTCTCGACTTCTTCCTTGATCTGTCCTTCTAAATCGGGGTGGTATTTCCGCTGGGATTGTTTCGCGGGCTTAGAATTCGGGAAGGTATCCAAGTGGTGCGTGACCAGCTCTGGATCCAACCCGGGCATCT
The DNA here is from genome assembly GCA_018127125.1 of Rhododendron griersonianum. NCBI lineage: Eukaryota > Viridiplantae > Streptophyta > Magnoliopsida > Ericales > Ericaceae > Rhododendron > Rhododendron griersonianum. Next base: position 45,647,684 of record CM030788.1, read on the forward strand.
CCTCATAGTGCCACGCGAACACGTCCGAGTTGGCACGTAGCAGAGTTATCAACTTCTCGCGGAACTCTCCGCTCAACTCTTTACTTATGAACACCGGCTTTTTGGGGCCTACCCCATTGCTCAGATCAACCTCTTCTAAAGCTTCCTGCTGCGGCCTGGGCTGGTCTTGCATGCATTCCGGAGCGGGCTCCGGCTTTTCTATTACCTCTTCTTCTTCTGCCGTGGCACATGTACTACCGGGGCCAGCGGTTTCATGATCAGCCGCTGCCCCGGTGGACCGTCACAAATAGTACACTATTTTGCCCCCCTCCTTCGTCTTAGTTATCTTCCTGGGGCCTGCGGCGTCTGTCGCGGGTGGGTCTCTCTGGCGTGTCTCCGACTTTTCATCTTTGATATCCTCCCACCTTGGGATCTTGACCGCGCGAGGCTTGGCGGTGATCGCCTGAGATACCTCACCCAGCTCCGAGAAGTAAACCGCGTCTGAGAGGTGTGTTTCATTGGTGTCAAACGGGTTTTCAGATGCGCGAACTGTGACTTTCTTTCCCGCCCAGATTCCTTTCAAACATTGGTGGTAGCTAGACGGTACGACCGCGTACTTGTGCATCCAACTTCTTCCGAGAATAATCTGATAATTCGGGTCCGCGTTGATGAGATGAAATTTAGTGGCCGAGCGGATTGCCCCCACTTCTAGATCTACCACCACGTATCCCAAGGACTGCTTCTTGTCTCCTCCAAATCCCGTGATGGTGATTGGAGATTCTACTATTCTGTTGGACTGTATCCCCACTTTCTGGAATGTCGACATTGGCATCAGGTTTATGGAGGCTCCGCCATCTAAGAAAGTCCTCTTCAGCTCCGTCCCGTTGACGCGGGATGTAACGTACATCGGGCGGTTATGGGGGTAAGGCACCCGTCGATCCGCGTCCGAGAAGGTGACCGAGTTGGACTCATCGCGGATTGTCCACGGGACGGACCCCTCCGCGGTCATGCACGACTCTTGATGAACTTCCGCGATGTTAACAATTGCCTTAGTAATTTCCAACCTTGCCGCCGGCGTGAACCCAAAACCGTCGAAAAATGCGCGGAACTTCGCACTGTTCTGTAATGTTTTGGCCGACACATTGGGGTCTGGTATCACCGCGGGGGCTGGACCCTCCCCGAATTCTTCTGTTATTTCGTAGCACGAGACCATGTAGGCCCCTGCTTCTTCATCCTCTCCTTCCATGTAGTAGTTGTATTCAGCATTGTCTTCATCGTTGTACATAAATGGGTAACACTCCGCCATGTTGACCTCCCCGTCGTTGTTTCCGTGGGCTGGATAAGGCTCGACGCGGATGTCGCGCCGTCCTATCCTTAGCTCATTCGCGTTCTGCTTCCGTTTGAACAACCTCTTCAAAGACCAACAATCGCTCGTCGGGTGCTTGGTGTGCCTGTGGTACATACAGTACCTTGGGTGCTCGCGGTCCTCCCGCGTCGGCTCATACTCCACGGAGGGGAGTGCCAACTCTCCATCCTGCACCCATGCATTTATCAAGGCCCGCACTTTATCCATTGTACAGGGAAAATCCGGCGCCGGCCCATCTCGCGTTCTCTCCGCTTTCGCCCTCCCGCGGCCTACTGAGTCCGCGGCGCCTCCGCGACAGCCACAGTGGCGCTGGCGGCCTTGCTTTTCCATGCATCTTTTCTTGCCGGCTTGACCACATGGCGGATGTTATACGCCAACTCCAGTAAGGTAGAGAATGTTCCCAATTTCAAATTGATAAGCAACATCTTGAATTCGTCCATCATCCCACCAATGCAAATTTCCACCAGTTGAACCTCCTTCGCGGACTCAGTGCAATCAACTGCACGATCCTGAAACCTCCTGATGTAGTCCACCACGTCTTCTCCGCTAGCTTGCGTCTCTTTCGTCAAGCTGATTACTGTCACCTTTTCACGGACCTGGAAGAATTTAGCGTAGAAGCCGTTCACCATCTCTTCCCAGGTGGTGATCGAGTAAGGCTCCAGGTTGACGTACCAGGTGTACGCGCTGGAGGTGAGAGACTTCGAAAATTCCCGTAGACGTAAGTTATGATCGGACGCGTGGGCCCCCAGAGATTCCATGAAACGGACCACATGTTCCTGGGCGCTGCCCTCTTTTCTGTCGAACTTCACGAATTTTGGTGGGGTATACCCTTCCGGGTATGGTAGCAATAGGATCGTCATGGGATAAGGCGGGCTGATATCTGGGCTAGGGAGAGAGGGCAAGACCATCTTTGTTTTCTCCTTAGTGAGGAGAGCTTGTACGTCCGCCAGGGTGATGAACTGTCCCGCGGATGAGGCCCCAACTTCAGTGATGGCCGGCTCCTTTCTGCTCGCCTCACTCGCCTACTGCTGCGCTAGCAGGGCCTGGACTTCCGCCATGGTGATATAGGGTCCCGCGGAGGGCGTGCTAGCACCATCAGCGGCTACCTCCTTCTGGCGCCCTCCAGCGTGATTTCCCGCGATGCCTCCTACCAGCACGGGGCGTAAATGGGGAGGCACCGTCTGGCTGGTGCTGCCCCCTGCCTGGTTCTGTGGTGGTTCGTCGTTTTGACCGACCGCGGCCTTTGGGAGCGCCGCTGAGATGACCTCAGTGAGACCAGCAAAGGCCGCGAGCAGCTGTCACTGCGTCTCGAGGAACTGCCGTTGGCCGTCCTGGAGAGCCCGCAGCGCCTGCACTGCCGTGCCCGCGCTGTTAGTTTCCTCGACCTCTTCGAGAATTGGCGTGTCGTCGTTTTGTGTCGCCATTGCTTTACGGCGTGATAGTGGCCGCTCGATGTATTCTGTGGAACGGGTACTAACCATAAACCAAAAGACACCTCCCCAGCAGAGTCGCCTAAATGTGGGTGAAGCGGGTTCTTATGGGGTCGCTTACGTGTACAAAAGTGAGCTGGAGAGGTGCGATTGGTCGATAATTAGTACGAAGGGGAAAAGAGGAATGATCTCGTGGGGTGAGGGCTGGAGCAAGAGGTACGGAAAAGACAAAGGCAACGTGTCTCCTTTGTTCTCCGCGGGGGGAATGACGTCTGCCCTTTCTGGAATCAGATGAGTGAGGTCACCTTCTCTCCGGGGAAGAATGTTCTCCTTCCTCAGAATCAGTGCTCTCTCTCCCCTTTTCCAGAAAAGTCAACCTCCTTCAATCATTGGGAATGTCAGGGGTATTTATAGGGCTCCTGGGCCTAGGTCAGGCCCAGGACGGCGCCCCTATAAGACCCCAACACGTGTCCCTCCCGTACCTCCAGGTCGCAGAAGACTCGTCCTCCCGCGGAGGACTTCCGCGAGGGGGGGGGGGGGGGAACTCGCGCTTCCGCGACGCTACCTCCATCCCAAGCCACCAAGCCACAAGAGCTTCCCCAATTCCCGCAAGAGCAAGGTCGCGACCCGCGGCGATCGTTTGCCTCCCGCGGGGTCCCTTCCAGGCCTGCCTTTTAGGCCAGAATAGGATCCCGGGGTTTTCTTGTAGTTTCTGTACCAATTCCAGTACGTCTTTCAGGGGGTCCCGCGAGGTCTTCTCTTTCGCGGGTCAGTTCCGCGGGGGTCCATTTTACGAGCTACGTGTTTCCTTTCCATTGGTCAGTCAAACGTCTTCTCGGAATAGTGTTTTGACTAAGATTGACTTCCCGCGTGGACCTAATCGCCACGTGTCCACGGCCAATTGGTTGGTCAAAAGGTCTTCTTTGATGATCTGTCAATAATTTCGACCGCGCCTACAAGAGCCAAAGCCAAAAATTGGCTTCAAGGTCTTTTTTTAACCCTCCAACGGGCCCCAGTGGTGAGACACTTGAGGCCTAGTGGGGGCCGTGACCCTACTGGAATTTCAGATGTTTTTTTTACATTTATTTACTTTTACTTTTTACTATGAGTATCATCTTGTGCATAGTGTCTTATTTGTTTTATTTTTTGAAAAGTTTTTATAAAAGATTTTCCATACTTCCAATTATTTCTCTCTCCATTTATTACCTCTACTACTCTTATAATATTTTTTTTCAAAAACTCATCCAAACACAGCATTCGTCACTACAATATATGTTCTCCACTCATTCAAGTGTTGGCCTTCAACCTCATGTAGTCAGGCGGTAAGAGATAAATCTCTTGTAAATCTCCTAGTTTCGATAAGGATGGCCTGCATTTGACTGTACCGGGGAGGGGAAAAAATCAAGGTGCATCGTACACGTAAGTTGGTCCAGACACCCCTGACCGTCGAACCCAAAAAAAAAAACTACCTGAATGATCCAATGACTAAGATTTATCTTAATTTGTGTTCTGGATGATTGTGATTGGGAATGATTAACTGGTTGTGCTCATGTGTCATATTTGAATTTTTTTTTTTCATAAATCCAACCATTGGAATGTATTCACTCACATGCCAAATAGTTCAGAAATGGAGTTTAAAAGGCATTTTGCACGTATAGATAAAATAGTTTGTGTTTAAAAGTTAGTTAAAAAAAATGGTTAGAAGTTACTGAGGTATATGGCATACATTTGGCTTTGTCACTACCGGAGCGGTTTGGTCAAATTATAGTTAAAAAAGCACTGAAGCGAGCCAAATTATAGGTTTGGCTATGAAAATTTGCCTCCAACTAAGAGAGTCTTCAATACATGCCCTAACGTTACCATTTATAACGCATTTTAAATTTTAGCTAGTGAATTTATTAAAAATTCTCAGTGATGGACTAGATAAAAGGGTCCATAAACTTGTCAACTGACTCCATACATTTGGCCATTTACTTAGAGTGAAAGAGTGGAAAAGAGAAAAGATAGAAACTTCTTGCTCTGTGTGTTTTTGAAATAGTTTGATTTTTCTTTAATATACATTTTCCCCCATGAAAGTGTGTGCCATTCAAATTAGTAGTACACATTTTAGCTATTCCATTGGAATATCATTCACTCTACAACTAATTAATACTCTGATGAATAGGTTCTAATTTTATCGAAATCTAATCTACTCTCTAGCCACCACATTTCAACTCCAACCAAACCTTCATTTTCTTCGTTTTCCAAAGTATTGTTAGCACCCAACCATGCTTCTTTTTAATACTTCAAAACAAAAAGAAAAAAATCACTTTTGCTTCTTGATATGAAGTTTCCGCAAAAAAAGAAAAATAATCTACATTTTCCTTTAACACGGGTCTAACTTCTGATTCAATATTTGCAATAATATTAAATGGTCGGATGTGGATGCTCTTATCCAAGGCGAGAGTGTGTTTTAGGTAACAATAACGAGCCATATGAGGGATTATAGGCCTTATTTAGTTCCAACCATAGTTCAATCCCACCTCACTTGTTTGTTTACCCATGGGATTAGGGGACAATCTCTTACTCCTACAAGATAGGTCCCATGTGTTTTCTACTAATCCAATCACATTCTCAATCCTTCCAATTAAACAGGCCAAAAGTGTTCAAATGGGACAAAGAAATGCAACATTTTTTCACTAGCTGACACATGTCATAAATATGTCAGACTAAAAATAGTCTTCAAGAGCCAAATATGGATGCTTTAAAAGTTCGATATAAGTGGTCTTAACTATAAAGATCACAAGTACCAAGCTGTTTTTTTTTTTAAAGTAAAATAACAAAAGACCTTGTCATAAAGAGAGGTGCTACTGGTACAGATTTCATATCTGTACCAGCAAATACATACCCCTTTTAGGCCCGTTTCGGGTCCCCAAATAATGATTGGAGCCGCTCATTTTGTTTAAAATATTTTGTTTATGGACCATACAAAAAATAAGCTCAATCCGGTATCAATTAGGGTGTGTAGGAAACGTCCAACTTTGTCCTAGAATTCAAGCTTGAATTGTAAAGCAAAGTTGGAAGTTTAGTAAACGTTCTTATCGATATTGGATTGAGCTTATTTTTTGAAAGGATCGTTAGCAAAGTATTTTAAACAAAATGAGCGGCTCCGATCATTTATTTGGGATCCAAAACGGGCCCAAAAGACATATGTACGTGATGTATGTACATGAACATATGTACTCATAGACTTTCCGTGTCATAAAATAGACTGGCTCTATTTCATCGAAAAGCCTGTTTGCACAGACCTTTGAACACATCTTGCACAGATTTCCAAACCGCTCATTTTTCTTAAAATGATTTTCTAAAGAATTCCGTAAAAAATTAACTCAATCCACAGTTTCGCTCTAAATTTTAAAAAAGCACTTACTGATATCGAATTGAGCTAATTTTTTACAGAGTCCCTTAGAAACCCATTTTTAAAAAGATGAGCGATTTGGATCATTTTTGTAGAACTCGAAGTGAGCCCCACAAAAAACCCGTGTGTAATATCTGCGTAGATAGCAGGGTTCCTAATTCATTCTTCTAGGCGTATCTGTCACCAAACTTTCAAAGAAAGTACTAACAATTTGCACACAACATAAGTAATAGTAGTTATATACGATAATAATAAGAAGCCAACCGATTTCAAATTTTGGGAAAAGTTGGACAAGCTTGCACAACTCCAAGTTGTCTGCGATGAAGGATGCAAAAGAGAAACTCGAACATAGCTAATCCCAAAGCGCTTCGACGATTCCGGGAAGGCACTGAGGGTTTCTCTTTCCTATCAGCTTTCGAATTCGGAAGCCCTTCACAAATACAATGATTGTCATGTGAAAGTGAAAGTGAAACGTACCTATAGGCCTAATGAAACTCCATTCCGTCAAATTAGGATCATAGAGACACATGCGAACAAAAGAATCTTCAATTTGCGTGCAGCATCCAGGTGGAGTTGGGTACCTCACAAGAGAAAATATTTCACCAAAACGTAGCTCATGTTTGGCGCCACGTGTTAAAAAGTGGGGCAGTAGTTCGAAGTTCCGACCACTCAAAACATTTCAAGCCAAGCACAAAGCGGGTCATCTAAACACAACCACAAGTGAAACAACACATTACGAACTCATCAAAGTTGCATAACAGTTTCATAAAATACTTTCTTGTGCCCCATAAACCCGATCCTAGTACTAGTTCAATTGTCTGAGTTGATACTAATTCTTCATAGGAACAAAATAATCCCGCAACTATTAAAAACATTAAAGTTTCTTTTACTAGCCTCATCTTTACTTAGCAGCAGCAGCCAAAGACTGGGTAAACCAAAAACGAAAATCACAAAAATACTAGATTCTAGGTACCATACAATATGGAGTACATAATAATCAGATGGCAGCCATTGGAGGTAGACAAGTTCTCATTCAATACTTCCTCCTAAACAAATGAAAATATGGCAACGTTCAGAAACTTTCACTCCCAATTTCTAGGTCTTTTTGATTCATAACGATCGAGATTTTGAGTACCTTAAGCGTATCTAAAGCCCTAGGAATCCCACCAAAACCTTTCCAAAAATATTGATTCTTTTCTTTTCTGGACAAAACTGCAGAAATTGATCAATCCAATGAGTAACAGAATGCGGATCAAAAAAAATGAGTAACAGAATTCAGCTTAATTAAAGAACCCTAATCAGAAACGAAAGAAATGAAACAGAGCATACACCAACACTTTCTAAAATGTTCACAATGTTATGGTAGCTCCATCTTACAACACCTGCCACATTGATTAGATTCTATAAACATAATAAGTAACCAAAAATACAGGTGTAAAAACGAAAAAGAAATAAAGAGGGAACCAGAGTATAGGCATAGATGCAGACCAAATCAGTTTGCAGCATTGTCCAATCCAATTGAGTCCACACCATCTCAATCATACAACTTCAGAGAATTATATAATGGGACTTGAGATGTAGAAGTTGTGGCGTCAAGGGTACCTGGAGGGTTGCCCAAGCTCGGGAACCCGTTCATCACGATAAATGGGTCCAGGTCCGGATATAGGAGGTCCTCCTCCTGATTTTGTCCTTTGCACAAGCATTGGTTTTTGACTGCTGTTGTGTCACTGAAGTCCGATTCATTTGCATCTTGAGTAGAGCGTTTTGCTGGAAGGAGAATAACGTTTTTAGTGGATATACATTGTTGTTGGGTTGCAAGCTTACGATGTGTTGCAAGGCTGCCGATAAAAAAAAAAGAAAAAAAAGAAGTGATGTAAGGCTTTGGTGGGATTACAGGTTTTGGCCAAACATGCCTTTCGAAAGATGCAGACTTACACTTCAGGCCAAACCTGAAAACAAAAACTTAGATAAGTTATCATACATATAATGCAATTCAGTAAAAATAACAGATGACTGAATGCTAAAAAGACTACTCCAAAATAAGAAGATTGATGTGTCAGGACAAGTTAAGTTAGATGAGGAATCTAGGTTAGGAACAATACAGATTACGTGAGGTTTCTGAATTACAAATAGGTTTGCGCTTTCAATATGGTAGGCATAGCTAAAACTGTCGGCTAAACAGTTCTCTTTCAAAACATAGAGTGCATGTATTAGTTGCCATTCTCTTACCTATCTTCCTACCAAAGCTTTTCCAAAAGTTCACATGGCATTGTTCATATTGTGTCAGATCCATAGATCACATACACCTATAATTGATTCTGGATGACTTCAATCCCCACCCCAACACTCCCGCATCCACCCACCCACCCGCCCACAAATCCCTCTCATGCTCTTTGGGGCAAAATTACATCGCAAGACCAAATGCTTAGCCGATATTGCCCACCCCATCTCTAGGAAAAGTAGCTGCAAGAGCTTAATCCTGACTTAATGTGGTCGCAGTGGTGTTTTCTCAAACAATCACCTCTGGTATTGCACAATACTTGTGAAAATCCAGGGGTCAAAACCAGTGTTCTAAATGGCGGCCTCGGCGACCGCCTAGGCGCTTGGAGGCACCCCGCCGCCACGCCAATGCCCCTTGGCGTTTGATTTGGCGCCCAGGGAGGTTTGGCGGTGTTTGGCGGCCTTGGCGGGCTAGGCGGCCTAGGCGGGCTAGGCGGGATTGGCGGCCTTGGCGGGCCTTGGCGTGTTTGGAGGCCTTGGACGGCCTTAAATGTATAGAATAAAACTAAAAGGGCTTCTTATGTAATTTTGACAAAATCACACATATATATGTAATTACCTTTTCTTCCCAAACCCACTCCAGTCGATCAAAGCAGATCAAAGCCCTAGCGTCTGATCAAAACCCACTCACAGCTCACTCCAGGCGACTCATTCCATCATCTGATCTTCCATCGTCCATCGTCCATCGTCGCCGACTCACCGGTATGTGTCTCTCGCTCTCGCTCTCTCTTTCTCGTCTCTCTCTCGCTCAGTCGCTCTCTCTCTCTCTCTCTCTCTCTCGCTCTCTCTCTCTCTCTCTCTCTCTCTCTCTCTCTCTCTCTCTCTCTCTCGCTCTCTCTCTCTCTCTCTCTCTCTCTCTCTACTGTTGTCTGTTGGCAGTCAATACAGTAGTGATGGAGGGAATGCTGTCATTCTAGACTGCCCAGTTTTTCTCTGGGTTTCTTTTTGTTAAATAAAGCTAGAAGGATTGTTGTGGGATTATTGCTAGACTGTTAATATTGTTTGAAGGATTGCTGTTAATATTGTTTGAAGGATTATGCTGTCATTATGGTTATGTAGAACTTTGAACTTGCATTATGGATATATGAAATATAGTTTGATTGGATAATAGTTTGTTTAAAAAAAAAAAACAGCCAAATTGCTTGGCGCCGCCTAGGCGGCCGCCTAGGCGGCTTGGCGCTTGGAGGTGGGTATCCGCCCTACTAGCGCCGAGCGCCATTTAGAACCTTGGTCAAAACTTCCACAACATTTACTGGTGAAAAGAAAAAGAGCAACGTGGAATAAAACGGACAGATATGTCAGTTCACGTGTAAGAAACAAAATGGTTTTTGCTCCATCACCTTTTTCCCCATCTCAAGGCTTCCAAGTCTTGAACAGATTGGTTCATGGCATGAAGGATCATCTTCTCCACCTGTCATTGCCAAAGAGTGAAAAAAATAAAGAAAAATCAGCTGCTTTGTAAAACAGAAACATATTCTTGCATGTGAACGAAGACTGTTTGGATCATTGGTTTGTGGACGGATTTCAGCAGACAAAAAGGGTTAGAAGATGATGAAGGAAGAAAATGAATCTCTTCTATATTTTCCTTTCAATGTTTTTCTTTTCTCCACAAAATCAAGATTCAAACATGGCCTGAGAATACAGTGACAAACATTTACAAGTGACATGCTTGAACGAAGAGAGGGAATCCCTGTTTGTCCTCTCTAGCCTTGTGGATTTAGCTAGGAATCTATTGAAAAAGTTGGGAGAAAAGAGTCTTTAGAGTCTATTGAAAAAGGAATCGAGCATTCGTTGGCTAGACTTAAGAGTCTTTTGGTGAATAGTTTGTATAGTTGGGAGAAAAGAGATTGTAATCCTTCTATTGATCTGTTTTTAGATTGGTTTGCTCTCTTCTTTTCTCTCCGAGGTGTATAGGGCCTTTTTGTCTACGGCCTTTTTTTGTATACGGGCGGCATTCCCTTAATGTCTCGTTCTAATATATTTATTTACTTATCAAAAAAAAAATTTGAAAAAGTTCATGCCACGACGTACCACTTCAAGTGAGTCGGAAGCTCCACGTAATCGTTAAGCATACACAATTGTTGCCACAGCTGAACACTTCTTCTCGCTAGCTATCACCTTTTTTTTTCTTGATCCCAAGGAAACATTAAGTTGTGGAGTGCATAAGCCCATTCTGGTTTGAGAAAGGAGCACCAGCCGAGTGCCCTGGAATGAATAATACACCCAATGCTAAGCCCATCAAGCAAGCGCAACGACAATGAATTAACACCCGAAGGTAGCCGCACCCCGAGGCATAAAAGAAGCATTTTCTATGGACACTCATAAGCAGATGCAAAAAGAGTGGATTCAGGACGTTTTCCATTTCCCATAGAATCTCTGGAGCTACTATGAGTAAGGATGCATAGTAGCGTTCAAAGATCAAAACCTGGATTCAGGACGTTTTCCATTTCCCAAAGAATCTCCGGAGCTACTATGAGTAAGGATGCGTAGTAGCATTCAAAGATCAAAACCTTGACGTGGGAGTCTTTCCCCTATGACCAGTGAAGAATCTCCAAACACATCCAACTCTTCAGCAGTCGTCGGACTCCTTGTGAATCGAATGCACTCATGGAGATTTTGAGGAGAAAAAAAAATACAGAGCAACTTCTGTACATGACTGTGTGACATAACATATGGGAGAGAGAATTGATCTGTATTACTGAATATTGAGAGTGAATGGTTACAATGCTAACACAAACTTAAATAGAGAAAACCTAGAAATCTATACCTAAAATAGAAGATTATGAAGAGAGATGATTACCATATTATCACGTCACTACTATATGCCTAAAACAGAAGATACGACGAGATCATGATACATATACATTCACAGACTGTGCAAACAGAAAATAGAAACACGTAAACAGCTTTGTGAATTCCATGGTTAAATTGAAGTTTCAAAAGAGGGTGAAAAAATATATTACTTCAAGACTTCTGGTTTGATGAGGATAGCCCGCAGGAATACACACTGCCTCCTCAAGATGTTGCTCAAAAGTCCATGGATCTATCCCCGTAAATTTCTGAAATGATGATGATGTTACTGAAGTTCATCAAGTCAGTAACACTGAAAACATTGCCGCATAGTTAAATACTGACCAAATTCTTCCTTGAGTTTCCGTTTAGGCTCCAAAGTCAGGTAGAAGCATTGATCATAAATTGGACCTAATCAAAGCAGGAAAATTCTTTATGCACCACAATAATCATGTGTATTAGAGCTTCTGAACGCAAGCAGCGAAACACCAGAACACATATAGAAGAGCTTCGAAAAACTACATGTTTGTAAAAGGTTTTGAAACCAGCAAAAGGGAACCACGAACTGAACGCCATTTAAGCAGAAATCAGACAATCAATGGAGATTAGGGCTATTTTCCAGAATCAATCGATGAAACTGAAAACTTATTTTGATTGTCGTGTGTATGTATCGGCCTTTTGTCGTGGAGAGAGATTTCCAGACCTTGTTATCGCCGTAGAGTGGAGTAGTTCTTCTCACCACTTCTGTTGCAGCTTTGCCATCTCGAGCGAGAACTCCATTGCCGTGGAGCAAATCTGTAGCAGTTTATGAATGGCACAGGGAGATGTGCACGGCGTGATCTGCTCAAAATACCCATCATCCCAATTGTCAAAGAAAACTGGCTGTATTTGGAATCAGAGAAGATATGAAGGAGAAGCTCATGTACGTGGCAACCCAAAACCCCCCAAACAAACACAAATTCAAACCACTGGAGTAAAGCATACGGAACAAAAACAAGTAAAATGACGGAAAGTCCAAGAACTTTACACCAACAAGCTACAAAGATGGGGGTAAAAATGACCAAACGAAAAAAGGAGCCATGACAACCACCCTCAAAAAAGAGGCAGCATTTCCTTTTTACATAGGCAAGGTTTTCATATGAAAGTGAAAAGATAGCTCCTCTCCTTTTCCACATCTAAAGATAAGGCTGTGATAGCATCTAGAATAACCTAAATAAAAAAGGCCACCGGGACCATGAATTGAAGAAGAGGAATATAAAAAAAAAAAAACACCACATAAGTATGACCAGAAAGAATTCTTACACAATACATAAGATGCTTTGAGAAGGCTTTTAAAAAAAAAGGAATTGCATGAACGAAAATGCTTATGTTTTATATGGTATTCTAGTTTTTAAAAGAAGGGAAATGGCAAATTGGGAAACCAATTTGGGATCAAGGACAGCAAATTAGGTATCACAAAGCAGATTTTGTATGTTCACCAAATACACTTTCTACTAATGTAAGGACTGCATTTCCCTTTCAATTCTCAGCTTATGGGTTGCTCAACCCTCTCCTGATGTATAATCAGATGTTAGGTTCACAGAGAAAGCAATGCACCTTTTTTTCATCAAATGAAAATGAACCACCATCTAATCTGAAACTTAGCTACCAATTAATCCTGTCACATTTAATACAATCAATAAAACATGTAGCAGCCATTAAGAAAGTCAGCTTAAAAACTTTGAACCATCTCTTGTAGGGCCACCGAGAGCAAATCAACAAATAAACTCAACCAATTAATCCAGCCATGAATTAATCCCAAAAACGAGGAGAGCAAAAGGTTGCATGAACTTTTAGGATTCTACAAGATTTACTTGAAAAAAAGCCCTAAGTTTAGTGCATACGCCCTATCCTTTACGAAACAGAATTGAGGCAACTGAGCATGAATACTAGAATCGACAACATTCCTGTTAAAAAAACATTAAGGCCTATTCTTTACAAACCAGAATTGAGACGACCAAGTACAAATAACAGAATTATTGAAATTCTTATTCAAAAGACGACATTAAAACCGACCTTTTTCAAAGACATAACCCGCAATCCCCTTTCTTATCGTGCCTTGCAGGTTTGCATCTTTCCGAACTTGAAGTATCTAGGCAATTGATACTACTTGCACGGTGTAAATCGCCATATCGACTTACAAGTCCGAAACATAATCTCCGTTTCAACTATAAACACTATCGAAGCTCAAAAGAGAAGATGACTTCTAGACGCTACAGCTCAAAATCTATACGTAAAATACATTTACCGTTGAGTTTGTTGGCTCCACAAAGTTTGCAAATACAACGAAATCACATATTAGTCAAACAAATTCTTACTCTAGGGATCCATAATTGAGACCTTCAACTTATTTCTTTGGCTCTTTAGGGATATTCAACAAAGCTGAGTAGCAGGATTCTTCTAAAATGGGTGCGCTCCCAAGACAGGATCTCGAATCGGCGCTCCCAAGATGGGAGCTCTGATGGGAGCATAGCTGGCCGTTAAGGCAATTATTCTCTAACTTTCAAGGGAGTTATGCCATTGTGGAAACAAGAATATGAAAATCATATCGTTAAGAAGTTATGCAAATTAAAATATCTAACTTCCAATAATTTCCCATTACGATCGGCAAAATTCTAAGTATCACTTTTCCTCCAATGGTTAAGTGTTTAAAGATATTTTATATACATATTTATATATAATCTATATATGCTCGGTGGGGTGGTGGTGTGGGAGAATTTACAATATGAAGGAAGAAAATCCCAAAACAAAGGCAATACGATGGTCAAAGATTACCCCAATGGGAAACAATGGTTGGCTTGGTATTTTTGTTTGTTAAAAAATATACAATGGCCTAGTGAAGTCATCTTTTGTACTTTTTGGGATCTTGGGTGTCATTGGGAATTTAGGTGTATGGGAAACAATGGTTGGCTTGGTATTTTTGTTTGTTAAAAAATATACAATGGCCTAGTGAAGTCATCTCTTGTACTTTTTGGGATCTTGGGTGTCATTTGATTTTCTCTTCATGAAAGGAAAGGCCCGTACATACCTGTAATCGCTGGCCCAAAAACAAGAACAATAGTATTACTACGGGCCACTACCACGGCAGATCCTGCGCCATTTTGGTCAGGCATGCCTAAATGAATATAATTCGTCCTACCTAAGATCTCTTTGACAACAATGCGGCACTCAACTCTTTCGCTACCTGAGCATCGATCATATGGTGATGGTGATGGTGGATCCAACTTCTTTGTTCTTTCCAAACATCTGACTCTGTTATGACGATCCAAGAAGGCTTGGAAAAAGAGAGGAGGGGCTTAGATGTTAGGTCGGATTAGATTGTGTGGAGGAGGAATCCAGCAAGTGGTGTCTGTGGCCTCGAATCGGACGGCTGATGGGAGATTCGGCACACTCGTCGCCGCCATCTCTGCGTGAATTTTGACCGTCAACCACATCCACCACACTCAATAGTGTACTCTCCGGCGATACAGAAAGGGAAGCTGGAACAAATAATATCTAAATTGAGGGGTGCAAACCTTAAAAAGTACAAATTAGCAGGAAACTTTTAAGAAGGAAAAGAAGATAGGAAAAGGCACGCATAAGAAAGACTAAAGTAAATTCTTTACGAAACACATTATGCTTTCAAAAAACAAAACCAAGAATTTCAAAATTTTTCCATTAATTTAGTTTTCTTATGTCCTGATTGTACATTTTTAAAAAATTTGACTGCAGGCAAAAGAAAACTTTTTCGTTATTCGAAATCTACAGATGCGATAAAAGCATCTACAATATTGCACAAAGAAAATAAGACGAAGATCAAAACAGTTCATCGTCCATATTTTCAACGGAAACAAACCCACAAAGAAAATAAGACAATAAGACAGAAGAAATCTAGCCTTTTTTTCTTTTTCACTGGAGAAGAGGTCTCTGACCATACAGTTGGAGGATTTTTGCTGGTCGAGAACCTACAATAAAAACACATGGTAGACCATGACAAAAGTCTGTAAGAACACACACAAAATGACTGCCGTTTTAGGTTTTCCTTCTTTTGGAGAATGTTGTATCTCTTTTGTTTGTTGCAGTCTACACGTGATTCAAAGCTTTCCCTTGGTACGAAGGAGAGGGAAGGCAAAAGGTGGTATGTTGACTGAGACTGAAGCCGAGAGGGCCGAGATGGTCAGAGGCTCAGAGCATTATTCGGTTGTGTACTGACTCTACACAAACCACAACTATACTCTTCAACCAAATCCAACAGAGGAAAATTGGCCCAAAACCTGCCTTTAGTGGAGAGATGGTAACATCCCAAATCGGGGAGTTACGAAATACTTGAATGGAATATAATGTAAGGCCGACCAGCTACTGTATAACTTGATGTTAACCTTTTGAGCCACGTGGTTAGGCTAAGAGTTAAGCAGGTCAATTGGCGCAGGTCATGACAATTTGTGAAATATTTCATATACAATGGTCCATAAAAAAATTTATATAGATTTTTTTTTTTTTATACACGTGGCGTGTTCACTACCATGTCTGTATCCCCATTTTGTTAGAATTACCGTGTCCCGTGTTCGTATCCGTGTCCGTGCTACATAGCCTTCAACCAAATAGCAGGGGCAAAATATGGTAAGCCATACACCTGCCATCAGTTTCCCTTTTACATACGCTCTTTTACTAAAAAATCACAACAGCTAACAGCGTAAGAAATCCAGAATGTCCCTACATGACTATTACGCCCTTTATAAACCCAGAAATCACAAAAAATAGGGAATTGGACGGCGGGGGCCTAATAGTTAATGGAATGGTAAGTTCAGGTGTCATTTTGTCATTAGTTAAAATCCAGGTGTTTTTTTGTAAAGTTCCTGAAAGTTCAGGGGTGTTTTTGAAATTTTCCCTTCTTTTAATACATACTTAATCCCTAAGCGCCTGTTAAAAGGGTATGAGGAACTAGGCACGCTTTTGGATTTCCAAAAACCATCTATAATAGCAATTTTCCATTTCTAAAGAAACGAAGTTTCTATTTTGTCTAATCGGGCACGAAATCTTTCATGGTTAAAATGACACAATTCAAACTTCTAGGATACCATCAATTTTATCTATTTTTTTCGGGATCGGCAAAAGTAGTTATACTTAGAATAGTTAGATTACCACCTTGGACAAGGAGTTGAACTCATAACCTCATTTACTCATGACACCTAAGTGCACTCCTAAATCCGTTGGGCCAAAGGCCTATTGGCAGGATACCATCAATGTTTGGCAGAAGTGATGAGGCTACTACCATCAATGTTAGGACAGAGTACTAAAACAACTGACATTTCATTAGCAACTTTATATAGAGTTTGTTCATTTGACCAGTCAAATGAAATGCACAGTGTGGTCGTGATTGATTGAACAACAAATCAAGACATGTGATTGGGTGTGCAGTCTAACGTGGGAAATTATTAGGTTCTAAAATGATGAATACTGACAGCAAGAATTCACGTTTTTGTGACTATAATTGGCAAAGATGTGACAAACTTACAACTGGATGTTTGTTTGCCGAGAACTTCAATTAGATTGCATCTTCAAGCATTCAGAATGTAGAAGTTCCCTAAAAACACACACACAAAAGTTAATCATTTTTTCTCTCCGGAAGAGAAATGCGTCCAAGGTTGTTATTTTTCATGGTTTACTCAGATATAGAGGAACAGTATAAAGATAACCAATTCAGAAACAGAATGTCCAGATTGATAACTTTGAACCTGTGCTATGCTATCTATTTTCATGTTGTGCTGGGAGATGAAGTCACATAATTACTCAAAGCTAAAAATGAGACCGGGGATCAATTTTGCAACCGCAAGTCAAAACTGGGTTAGGATTTAATGTCAGTAATGGGATAATAATCAAGTCACCTCTTTTTCCTTTTCTTTAGAAGAAAGCACCAAAACGGCAATGCTTGAAGCAAAACATAACACGGTTCAAAACAAGAAGCAAAACATAACCACCCAAAATGCGGCACGCACTTGCAAAGAGTAATAATCATAACCCAGAAATGTCCTCATTGCCATCAAATTGAAAGTCTTTTTAGCTTTAAGGATATCACTGGAAGAAGAAGAAACAAACAACTGCAACACTTAAATCTCTATTAAAACCCAAACCACGTCTAGATACTACCAGGAAAGGACAAAACTAACACAGCTAAAAAATGACCGGTAAAAAGCCATAAACTAACAATTTACCTTCCACAGTAAAGGACTAAAGGCTACAGTTGCAGAGTTTCACCCTATCAGACTTCATATATTCTCGCAGGCTCTCCGTAATTCCATCAAGGCCCACAGCAGTGAAGAAGTTGAAAAAAAATCTGGAATTCCTCGGACTAACTTTCGGGAATATTGTCCCAAAATTGTCCTGCACTTTGGGATCAGAAAGACGTTCATTCAACTGGCAAATCCCAAGGTGCTCCGATAATTCCTGGAAGGTACCGAGGGTTTGTCTTTCCCTTCACAACGATTTTCATGTGAACCTATTGCAAGAAGCACAAATTGACTATTCAGAGAAGAATATGAGAGGCATAATAAATCTCCATTCTGTCGATAGGATCACAGAGAGACAAGTTCACGCGCATAAGAATCTCATAAGGTGTGCAGCATCCAGGTTGAATTGGGTACCTCAAAAAGGGATCATTTCACGAAAAAGTTGCTCATGGTGGGCTAAGTGTTAAAAAGTGCAAAAGTGTGGCAGTAGTTCGAAGTTTCGACCACTCAACATTTCCAGCAAAGCACAAAGCGCGTCATCTAAACACAACCACATTGACAACCACAAGTGGAACAGCACACCATGAACTCATCCAATTTGCATAACGGTTTCATAAAATAACTTCTTGTACCCCATAACCTTTTTTTTTTGTACCCCATAAACCCGAACCTAGTACTAGTTCAATGGTCTGAGTTGATACAAATTCTTCATAATCCAGGAAAAAAAATTATACCTGCAAGATTAAAAACATGTTTCTTTTACTTGCCCGTTCTTTACTCAGCAGCAGCAACCAAAGACAGAGAAAGCAAAAAAAGAAATCACAAAAAACTAGATCCTAGGTTCCATACATAATAGAGTTTTTTCCGGAAATATCCCTCAAACTATCCACCATTCTTCTACTTCGTCCTCAAACTATCAAAATTATTTACTTAGTCCTCCAACTATTGCATTGATTTCTTTAGGCATTGAATTCAGTTTTGGCAAAATTTCTTGTCCAAAACTACCCAATGCATAGAATTTTACACATCTATCTATTTATTACTAAAGGAAACACCCCTATTTGGTGTGAACCCAAAATTGAAGCTGGCTCACACCCCACTCTAAAATGATATAGATGTCTTGATCCCATTTCTCATAACATTTTCATTTCCAGGAACGTAAAATTGCAATGCTTCAAGCAAAAGATAACCACCAAAAATGAGGGCATCCACTAACAAAGAATAATAATCAAAACCAAGAAATGACCATGTCGTCATCAAATTTAAAGTCATATTCAAAAGCTTTGATGATAATCACTGTTAGAACAAGAAAGAAACAACTGCAACACTTGAATCTATGTTAAAACCCAAAGCACGGCTACGTACTACCAGGAAAGGACAAAACCAACCCTGTACTACAAAGTGCCTAATAAAAGGCCACTGAAATGCTGTAAACAAAAAACTTAACAATCTGACTTCCACAGTAAAGGCTACAGTTGCAGAGCGTCACCCTATCAGATTGGCCCCATATCGACAAATAGCTACATGATAAGGCATGGAGCGTTGCTCTTCACGTATTCTCGCGTGCTCTCCGTAATGCCACCAAGGCCCACAGCAGTGAAGAAGTTGATGGAAAATCTGGAATTCCTCGGACTATCCTTGGGGAAGATCAACTCAAAATAGTCCTGCATTGTGGGGTCAGAAAGACGTTCATTCAGCAGGCGAATCCCAAGGTGCTCTGACAATTCTTGGAAGAGAATCTTGATGAAAATACGGGAAGATGAGGTAGTGTCTTCTTCAGTCAACCGTATATAAGCTAAAACGTGCCAAGGAAGAGCATCCGTGCCAAGTAAATAGGCAAAAAACTTGGCCACATTGCGCAGCTTATTAGTCTCGAGGCGATGAATCATAGAGTACTGTTGCACAAAGCATTTCTCAAAATTTTCCTGGTGGATCTTGTTGATCATGCAGAACCGCTGCCCCAGAAGGCCATAATACCGCAAATAGGTTCTCTCTTGACTGCAGCATTCCAAAAGCATGATGCACAGTTCCATCTCTTGACCCGGCTCCAGTTTAATTTGCAATAGTTTGTGGCCAGCTTCCTCAAAATCAACACTAGACATAATCGTTAGATAAATCGTCCTCCGAAGGTTTACCAGATTTGTCTCCGTCTCGTCCTTTATTTTCATCTGCTCCTCGTCCTCTTCAATATCAGAGTCTTCACCATCCTCATCTCCTGAGCCTGCAACTGAATCTGCTTCATCTTCAGACTTGTCACCAAGTATTGTCTTTTTCAGTTGCTCGTAGCGTTCCTCATTTGCCACAGCTTCAGCATCCAGTTTGAAGACATCCAAAGCATTCTCGGGGTCCAATTCTTCCTCCTGAAGAGATATTTCATGAGTAAGCTGATCATCTAGCTCAACAAGGTCCAACTCTTTACGAACAGCTGGGTACCCCTGAAATCTGGCTTTTCTGATCGCAAATACACCCTCGATCAGAAACTGAACTCTTTTGCCAATTTCTCCTTCGTGAAGAATCCCACGAAAACGCTCAAATATTGCATGCAAGCCACGGGAGCAAAGATCTTGGAGAATTGAGCCACATTCGGTGACAAAACCCACTGCTACCTCCACACTGTCATCAGTAGGTTTGTCCAACAAAAGGGTGAGCAGCTCCAAAGCCACAAGCTCATGAAGCACTTGCTGGTTCACAAGATGCGCCACGAATTTAACAGCTGCTAATAGTTGGGGCTTGTCATTGCGTTTGTAAGCTCGCTTGAGCTGCAAAATTAACCTCCTCAACAAAAGATGACCCACTTGTGGGAACTTAGTATTGACCACGGCAACCAAAGCAGCAAAGACGTCCGTGAAACCAGGGGAGGCCATCTGAGACTTGATACACGCTCGACAAAACAGACCTCTACCGCGAACTAAATTCTCCGCAAAAAGTTCAGGAATTATGTTCTTAATATTGGTTGCATTCACTTTATTGACCAGTCCGTTTATACTCTTCCTTAGAGCATCCCAAGACAATCTCTGGTACTCAACAGAGTACTTGTCGGCCTCCACATCTTTCAAAATTCGGGAAACCCTAAATGGAGGAAGGTAAACCCTAAGAGTAGCAGCTCCTTGAAAAGACAAAGTCCTCATACTGGTGTGTTTCGTATCACCATCATCGCTGCTTTCACTACTACTTCTGCTCCTCTTACATCTATCATCATCATCAACAACAACAACTACCTCTTTTCTATCTCGTTTAACCCTTTCTCTCTCTACCCGAACGAAACGCTCCTCAACGAATTTGGAACTAGCCATGAAAAATACTGACAAAGACGACAAAGAGACACCGCGAGAAGAGAGAGAGAGAGAGAGAGAGAGAGGGACCTTCTTCGTTGAGAGGAGAGAGAGCTCTACCTTCGTTGCCGCAGCTCTTTCTTCTCGATTTAGGGCTTCGGAACTGAACTTCAAACACGTACAAAATATTACTACTGTCAATGATATACAGTATATATATAGTCCTAACCCTAAGTCCTAATCCTATTCGGAGTAGTACAACTTTAGCCTAAACGTCCCTATGCTATTGCCTTGTTTTTTTCATTCATCCTTCAAGTATATCAATTCAATCTAGTCCACCCCTCAACTATTTAATTTTAGTCTATTTTTTCAAATAGTACTTGTTTTAGTACTTACTAATGTCCGATTAAACTGATTTTCTGCAAAGTTACTTTTCTTTGCACAATACATGACATTTTTCTTTGCGCAATACATGAGATTAATTTGTACAAATGAAGTTTTTGAATGGGTCCCACATATAAGAGTGTGGAGATTTTAAAAAAAAGGATAAGGGTATGAAAAGGATGACCATTTCTCCTTTGCATAGAAAGGGATCAGGTGGTTCTTTAAGAAAATTCAATAATTGGATCGGAAAAAGCTCAGCATATCAAAGGCAGCGGGGTGCATGGATTGCAGAGATGGCGGTGGGGACATGGATTTCAAATCTTTGCAAGCTTTTAATTAAGGGAAGTTTCTTGTAAAATGGTTTCACAATAAATTCTATTTTAGTTCCTTGAGTATCAATTTTACAGATTGTAACACTTGTATTTTATTTGCTTCCCAATAAACACATCCGTTACCATCAAATTCAAAATGAAGGGGCAATTACGAAAATTCATCCTATTGGGACGAAAATAAAACATCTTGTAAAACACAGACACTATTCTAAAATTCTCTCAAGATTTTTTCCCTTGGGTTTAAAAGAATTTGGTAAAAGAAAAGAAATGCCCCAAGGTTTTGTATAGTAATATTTATTAAATATAAGTGTACAAAATTAAACTCATCCAAATAAACCCATCGAAAAATAATGGATACAGTGTGATCAAATCTCATACACATGCCCGCCCACTCACGAAGTCTCCTCTGCCTCTCCGCCTGCTTTCTCTTCCCCTACTACTTTTTTCTGCAACATTATCCCTCACCCTCCATTGCCAGCATCCTCATTCCTCTCCACATCGCTGCCCAACTCACAATCCATCGACTTCACCCACCACCCACAACCATCATTAGCCACCTTACCACCACCCTCTATCACCGCACCAAGCATTCCGAGCATCATTCAGCACTTAAATGAAGAGACTAGAGAGATACCGGAGTATCAGAGAAAGAGAGAGAGAGATCCTCTTCAATTTGAAGGGAATGCAGAGACTGGAGAGATTTCTCCCTCCCTCCCTCCCTTTTCTTTTCATTTTTTTTTAAAAATGGGAAACTCATTTTATTGAAATTCCATAATAAGTACATCAGCAGAAAGGAGAGGAGTAGCCCACCTCAGGCCCTTCTCTAGCCATACAACCTAAAATCATCAATAGCAAGCGCAAATCTAGCAAAAGAATGAGCAACAAAATGTCCAGACCGAGAAATGTGTGTGCATAAGCTGCCTTGAAAACCATTCAATGGCATCCTGCACTCCTCTAATTTAGAGGCTCTAAAGTAACACTTGCGCTTGAAAGAGTTGCCCGAATCGTGATGAATGGTGTCCACTGTGATCTTTGAGTCTCTCTTCACTGACATCTGGTGCAAAGGCTAGAAGCGGGATACAGCGACATCTGCTGCAAAGGATAGACCATTCGATACCGCCAAAGCTTCGGCAACTTCAACTGAACATAAAATGGAACGCGCTTTAAACATGCCGCAAACAAATGACCATGGCGCGACCGCGGTGCACAATTCCAATACCAGCTCGTTTATTCCTCACATTCAAACTGCCGTCGACATTCACTTCGAAGAACTCTTCTGGTGGAGGAACGCAAGAAGCTAATATTATAGGTTGATGGTACGAAGATAACATTATCCCATTTGCCTTGCCAAACCACTGAACGTAGTCAAAAGCATATATGCCCCACTATTTCGGTGGGAGATACTCCTTCATGCTTTGGCTTGTTTCCATATATCAGTCCAAGCAGACCATGCCAAAACTGCAAAATTTCTACTGATATCTAATATCTTGGTTTTTACACAGCCGCCCAGTGGTGAAAACTCCTAAATCTCAAACTCAAGATGTCTTGTCCTAAATCTCAAATTCAGGCTGTCTTGCCCCAGACCCGCGTCCGCATCTCTACAATCCAATCACAACCCATCAACACAGGGTCAACTGTTTCCTTCTCTTCTCCACATGCACTGGCCTAATCTCCACCTTGTTCCTTTACTTAAAACTTCCTGACCATAAGGACTGGTCCATCAAGAAAAAGACCGTTGCGATCCCAACTTTGCCTCCATAAAGTTGGAAATTGGGTAATATTTTGCCTTAAGCACTTTGATGAACATTAAGAGGAGTGGTTATGGATTAAACTCCACCCCTACTTTCCCACCACCTTTGATCTGCTCAACTATTCCCAAGCCAACCACTGGATTTTCTTGCCATCCGCACCTTGTCCGCACCAGAACCGAGCCACCCCCCTCCCTCTATGCGAACGAGCTAGAAATGATCAAGCTCCTCTTCACACCCCTATCTATTTTACCTCTCTATACTTTCCTTGTGGGACCATTCAAAGACTTCGTTTAAAATCCAAACCTTTAATCACATGCATTGCACGAAGAAAAATATATTTGCAAAAGATCAGTTTAATCCGACATTACAAAGAACAAAAAAAGGTACTAGGATTTTTTAAAAGTGCATTTGGATAAAAGAGGAGATTAAATTGGGTTAATTCATCATTTCGTCCATAAACTCTTCAGTCTTCCCCCTTTTTTTTCATTTTGTACTTAAAGTACCTAGTTAACTTATTTCATCCCTCAACTATCCAATTCCTTTTCAGTCTAATCAGTAACGGGGCATATTCATTTCCACTAGATAAGCCAAAGGCTCCCATGAATAGTCCCATCTTGTATAATTAGTGCCAAATTCGTTTATACTTTATTAACTAAATGTTCTTTCACTCAGCTTCTTGTCTCAAATCCAAGGTTAGCCCATTTCTTAAATGACTAATATATCTTTGTATCTGGATTTTTATTTAATTTTTTATCATAAGCAAACTCAATGAACTTTTCTAGCAATTGTATATAAGCAGTGTCTAGCCTATTATACCTTAACTAGAAAAATCCTGAAATGTTGCGTCCAAGTATTGGCCACAACTCGCAATAAGAACGAAACATGGATGAAAGAAACAAGAAATGCATATTGTTGCCACACAAAAGAACATAGTAAGCTTATAAACATTTTAGACACCGCAAAAGAAAAGCCTCGTTTCTTCTAATAAGCTAAACCCTTTCCGTCTTGGATACGGTATGCTGTAGCAACTATTAAATATATATGGGTTTGAGACCAATACCTCAAAATCATGTCGATAACCTTAAACTACAGTTACACATATTCATGTTTCCTTTATTAAACACCAATTTTCTTAATGTTCAAGACCTTAATATAGACTTCTAATGAGTTGCAATATAGCATCAAATAACACCTGCTAAGGAACACATAAGAAGAAAACCATGTATCGCCGTGCATCAGAAACTAACTTCATGTTACAGTCCACTTTACACTTTTTTTACAACCGAGGAAGCCTATAATAGACATCACACCGTGGAGTTCAACTTAAATACTTGCAGTATTACGTGCTCTTGTAAGATGTTTGAGTCTAAGGGATGATTATGCAGACATGCACTTAAAATACTTAAGGCCTAGAGTATCACCATGCTTCCAAGTACGTATATTTTAACTGGGTGGACAACACAATCCAAAAAGGTTAACCCAGGACAACCCAGTCCAAGTGGTAGAGGAGTCATCTAGGAGAAAAAAATCCTCATTGACAATATAAAGAAACCAAATGCAACTGGCTTATAACGGTCCATAAGTCAATTGGTTATGTCAGATGAATGAAACAAGGTGGCAAGTATGAAAGTGACAGAATTGTGGGAAGAATCCAAGAGATACATGGATACAATCCAAATAAAAGTACTGACAAAGGAGTCCTAAGTGTCAAGCTATACATCCGCTATTGATTGTGATAAATTGGTAGTGTTAGATCCCCCGTGTGTGAGGGAAAAGGGAGTTACTAATGCTTGAAAAAAGAGCTTTTTGGAGAAGAAACGAAGAAGAAAAGGGGATCACAAATTGTGATTTAGTATTGGCGCTGAACAAGGTAAGAAATTATCTGTACAATATTGTTTTAAGTAATTCCTTTTTTGTTTTCATTTACTTTCACAAAAGACAAAGCTCCAAATGATTTG
Source organism: Rhododendron griersonianum (assembly GCA_018127125.1). Classification (NCBI taxonomy): domain Eukaryota; kingdom Viridiplantae; phylum Streptophyta; class Magnoliopsida; order Ericales; family Ericaceae; genus Rhododendron; species Rhododendron griersonianum. The sequence goes on from CM030788.1 coordinate 45,672,868, forward strand.
TCAACTTTGCATCCACCACTCCATTCTTATGGAATACCAATATTCCATGCAAACAACAGTAACTCAGGATGTGAATAAGCTCTTTTTATAATTATTGTGTGAAACACTTTGTAATGTCCTCAGTCTTGGAGAAATTAAGAGCTTTAGGAGTTTTCGGATAGGAAAACTTACTAACAATAATAATTAACCAAAGCAGTAGACAAAATATTACGTGGAGAAAAGGATTAGGATAGCCTGCCTGTGGGTGAAGAGCTCTCCACGATACACCCCTCTTGCACTGGGTTGACCAGTGTTCCTTCCCCAATATACAATGACCTTCGAGTTTGCTTTTGTTCAGCGAAGCAAAAACTTACGAACCTATAGATGCCCGACACTCCAAAATCACTTGTAAAATATATAATCAAAGCAAGGTTTATCAATGGTGTTATCGGAGGTTTTCTAGAGCAAGAATTGGACTAAAGGAGAAGGAAGATTATTTATTTCACTTGTTCTGGTATTTTCCGTAGGATATGGGTAAGAGGAGTAAAGGATTTTTCTTTTCCAATGGGAGAATAATATGCTGGGAAGTGTGTGTCTCTAAGTACTGACTTGGTATGGATATATATATATATATACACACACACACACGTAGATTTCCAACATTAAGAAACCAGCAAGTGGTGCATGAGGAAAACTAGGTGATCACCAACATGCTATGCAGCTCGTTGGTTGGTAATTGTAGGCTTTTGTTGCTGCTAAAACGTTACGGAATTAACATTCATACATTAGTTGAGAAGTGCAAGGCTGCCTGCTCAGCCCGACAAGTCATACCAGTTGGTTTCAAGCGAAAAGAATTTGTCGGGGGATCACAAGACTGAGTAAATGCTACGCACGAAAAGTCATGCTCGTTGATTTTCAATTGAAGAGAGCAACGTTTATCTCTTTCTTTGCAATACAAAAATGTCTACATCTCGAAATTACATTTTCATATGCACCAACGCGAGATACCTCACTCTCATATGCACTTGCCAAGAATAGGTAAACTTTGTGAGAATTTTGCAGTATGTAGGATATTTCTATACTTTGATGTTAGCTCTCTCTTAGTCAAGAAGAAACAAAAATAAAAATAAAATGTAAAATCAATGGAACCCAGTAAATAAAGAACAAATTCAAAGGGAAAGGCTATATAACCAACAACCCAAGTTTTTATATCGGCCGTAGTCAATAACTTTTGCCTTGTTTGGAACACTTTTCAAAAAGTATTTTTCAAAAGATTCTCCCTACTTCCAATCATTTCTCTCTCTATCTCTCTCCACTTATTACCCCTACTACTCTTTCAAAAAAAATTCAAAAAGTGTTCCAAACACAGCATTTATGTGCATTAGCGCATACGAAATCTAAGTTTTGCGTTTGTCTAGGAACAGTACCACATACTTTCTAAGAAAAAGCATGAAACACTACAAAAATAATTCAGAATTAAAAAGGAAAAACTAAGATCAGAGCACCTTTGAGCTCGAGACTTACGCATCTATTCCTTGCAAGCTGGAAAGGCTTTTAGTTTAGATGGATCTTCCGTTGGAATTTGGAAACCACAAAGAATGTTTGACCTCTCCTTTATCGTTGATGCCTTCCTTTGCAGCTGTCAAGCTCTTCACCATATTCGACCGCAATTGTTCCCCACTATTACAGAGATGGCTGCAGAGAAAGAGTAGACCGATTGGGAACACAGAATAATACATAATGTACAAAGCCTTAAAATGAGAAGGCAATGAGATCATACGCATACTGTAAAGCGAAGAACAAAATCGGATCAAATGAGAACCATAGAAAATGAAACTGAATGCATACTCGCTAGTGACGCAGTCCAACCACAAAACTATATTTCCACAGATCAGAAGGACCGTAGATATTAGACATATTCGTGCCCTGAATATTTTGACAACCTGTTTACCTACAAACTGATGCACAAGCTAAGGCCATAGATGCATTAAATTGGAAGTTTAAGAAAGACAAAACAAGAAGAATATTAAAGTGATTTCCAGCAGCATGAAATAAAAATACACAACCTGTCAAGGGCTGGCCTTCTTTCTATATCAGCTGAGAAGATGACTGGAGTAGCATACTTGGGCAGCAAGTCCTGTAGCTGCTTTCTCTCTCTCAACAACCTCTGCTTCATGCATTCATTCATAACCTACAAACAACCCAGAAGAGATATAAAATCTAATATCGATAACATCTATGCATGCATGTGTGTGTGTGTGTGTGAGAGAGAGAGAGATCATCTCACACCTTTTGTTTCTCTACTAAGTCACTGTGATCAAATTTAGGATCACTTGACATGGTAGTTTCTCTGAAACTATTCACACAACAGATAAGTTGGTCAATCACCAATGCCCTCCCGGTTCCCAGTGTGCTCCTTGTAGCGCTCCTCAGTGGGACCTCCTGCTACCGACTTTACATTCCAAGTTAGATATACAAACCAAGAATTGAAGTGTAAAAAAGAGCAAACGACACAAAAGCAACCTGCTGGAGCTTCTCAAGCCTGGCAATGTAAACACCTTCTGTCTCGTCCTCACCATCTTCGTCAACCTTGAGATTTCGTTTTACGTTTTTTTGTGCATACAAATGGGACCATTTAGATCATCTCCGTCAAGTGATTGAAATCTTACGGCAAGAAAAGCTCACAATGAATCTTTTCAAGTGCATCTTCGCGACCGATAATTTTCCACCTCTTGGAGTTAAGCGGTAACCTCTTCTCTTTCTGACTCAATAGCAAATTCTTGTTATTTGTCCTGGAGCTGGAGAAAACATAGAAACTGTTGAGTTCAAAATACTCGAGCTTAGCTTTTCAAAAAAAAATACTCAAGCTTCTCATAGGATTTGTTTTAGGAGGTCATTATAATACCTTGTTTCTCAAGTCATAAACATAGGCCTCAACAGCATTCTTTTTGTCTTTGGTTTCTTCCATAACACGATCCTGCAAAGCCAATTCAAACTCCTTTTCCACTGCCTTTTGCACATCAGCAAGCAGCCATTCCTCCATAATCCATCTCAGATACAGGAATGTTCCATCTCTTAACCTTATTCTTTGGAACCTCTACCAACAAATATGGGGAAAAAATATATTTTCAAATAAAAAGCCATAATGGTTTACTAACTACTTCCGTAAAGTGAAAGTCTCAGATGTATCAGCCTAGAAGGTAACTAAAACAAAACAGGCATTTTAAGCTAGTTTATGCTGATCAATCATTTAACAATGTCAAAACCCCCAAAAAATATATAAGCCAGTCATTTTTTGCTTCTAACTTCAACAATGCTAGTTATTTTAGCTATTCTTGTGTTTTTGTTTTATTTTTAATCATCACAATTGCTTTGGCCTTGCAAAAATAAACACGCTGTTGAAATCGAAACCCAAATTCAGCATACAACAAAATCAACATACGTACATCTACCAGTTGAAATCAGAATTGAAACACCTTCTAGAAGTCATATAAAGAGGGCGACATTTAGACAGTGTTGAGGATTTCAGTTGCAAACCCTAAGAAACTCGCAGCCGGAAAAGGCATCGAGGGCATGACAAGCAGAAATTTGGGGTTTCTTTCACGGTTGGCTTTAGGGCTTCAAATTGAATGAAGAAGAAGAGAGAGCAGAAGCAAGACGTTTGAGTCAATGGCATAGAGACAATAGTCTTTTTTAAGTTATGCTTTAATACAATTCCTCTCCCTATCTTGCGAATCAACTCGCTAGATAAATCAAAATGGAGACATGGATTGCTAGACTGGTGGAGCTGATTTTCTTGAGAATAGCTATCCATTTTAGCTAAAAAATGCAAATAAAGTGCCTGTTGTACATGCTCTTAGAAGGGAGTTCAGTGATGGTTCCGGCCTACCAACAAAAAACAGTTTCCTACTTTCCTATAGTAGCATGTAGGAGAGAGCCTAAAAGGCAAACTATTGAGCATCGGCATAATAAAGTCATTACTCCTAACTCCTCAAATTGATGGAAACAAAAATGCAAAGAACAGAATCATACGTCATGAGCTAACACCACTCTAACCCATTTGTCGTACAGAATTGTGTACAAAAAAACCCCAAGTAAAATAGCAAGAACTGAAAAAATTAGAGGCAGAGTTTACAAAATTTCGGGGCAACAACATTCTAACCAATTCCTAGTCCAACCCAACAACTGATACTTCCTATCCAATTCAGTACTAACTTCATACAAATTTACGTAAATTTGTATGAGAAGCTATAGAACTTGATTTTTGAAGGTGAATCCAATAGTACTCGAAAGGGGTCAGGTTGCATAACTCACCAAAAATAACTAAGAGTGCCTTGGCTGCTTGGCAAACAAAATAAGCAGACCAATCATTCAAAGCTATGTGAAGAAATTGCATAGGGAAAATAAGAGGGGACCTCTTTTCAGTAGTGCTTTTAACCTATCAACCAAAAATATTTTCCCATCGTAGCAGTGGGAAGAAAGCCAAAATGACAAACTATGAGTATCTGTACGGTAAAGTCATTAGTTCTAACTCATCAAATGGAAATAAAAATGTAAAAAATAAAATCATACCTCCATCAAATCACCAAAGCATACCTGGACGGGACCAAAAAAAAAACTAAAATTAGTTGATCTCAAAGCTAGATTTCTGATGTAAAGGAGAACTGACTATCAGAGCAAACTTTTTTTTTCAATTCCCAATTTGTGATAATAGCAAAATAAGTGGTGGTGGTGTTGGCAGAACCAATCAAATCCTCTTCCTATCATAATATGTGAGGGAAAATAAGAAACAACCTATATCCAAAGAAACGACGACACACACTATATTTTCAAATAACTACACAACTTGAATACCATGGTTGTAAATATTTGCCCGTCTTTGTTATTTTTTTCAAAAAACACATCCGGACACCCCTAAAACTAAAGGGCATGATTTTTTTCCCATCTGTTAGGCTTGTTTAATGACATCTTAACAAGTATTAAGACATACGAAAGGGAAAAAAGTACTCATAGCAAGTCTGAATTAGACCAAAATCCATAATTTAAGGAGAAAAATAACAAAAGTCACTCACAATTTGCACTTCCTTATTTTGTTTTACCTTCTTCTTCACCAACCCACCGAAAATATACAAAACCCACTTAATCACAACTTGAATCCAGTCAAAATCGTGAAAAAAGAACTCAAAAAATTACCTTTTGGGGGCTTTAGTCCTCAATCTGCATCACCCAAATAACATTAGAGCACTTACTTTCACCAAAGGGAAAGTTAGAGAGAGAGAGAGGCGCCAACCTGCTGAAAATACACAAAACCCACCCAATCACAACTTATTCCAAACAATATCATGGGCAAAGAACTAAATCTCAGAGGTCAAACTGGAAATCCTTATGGAGATTCTACAAATTTCGGCTCTGATAATAATTAGTAAAAAAACAGAGCAACTTGAAACTTCCTTTACTTGTTTTTGTTTTGGGAATGTTTGGTTAGCGATAAATGAAAACATGGAGAACGTACCCCTATTTTGGTCGGACGGCGCACATACATCATGTATCATTCTAGACCCAAAAGAAGATGAAGAAACCAAATCACAAAACGCATAAGTAATTGAAGAACAAAAACACAAAGAAGCCGCAGACAGAGACATCCAGTCATATACATTACAAGCAAAACTTTTAAAAAAAACGTGAGAGAATAAGAGATCGATACCTGTGTTTTTTACGGAGAGGAGGAAATACATAGAAACCCACGGATTCAGCGACATATAGTGCATAGGCAGAATCAATCCCTATAAATATTGGCCGCGTCGTCATCGTCTTTTTCTCCTTCTCTCTCCCTCTTTGATCATCTCTCTCTCCGATCAGTAATTTTCTACCTACTTCAGTATCAACAGTACAGTCAATTTCCTATTTTTACACTAGCAATTTAGGGCTGTCCAGCAAATGAACCGTTCCGCCCAATCCAGACTAAACCGAACCAAACCAAAGTATGCTACAGACGGATACAGATCCAAAATTACTGATTATGGCGGATCCGGATCGGTTCCTGTTCAAACCACCCAATCCAGACTATATGTGATATGTTTTGCGATCACGAGTCTTGCTGTTTCTCTGTGACAACCACCAAACAACTGTGAGCCCATATCCCCCGCAAATTCTTACAAAACACTAGAAAAACATATTGCACTCGAGTACCAAAGCCCTATTCCCATTAGCATCCAAACCACATGTAAACCTAAATATCACAGTGAGAATCAGATTCTATGAACGCAACCAACCAATTAGCTTCTTAAAGTGCACTATTGTGCGGTTATTTGCTTGAATTCAATTGATATCGAAGCGAAATTCAATTGACCCATGTTTTGATTTTAGGGTGGATCAATGTTTAGACTTGTTTGAATTTGTTTAAACTTGATTGGAGTTGAAGTTTTGGGGCTTTATTTTTCAATTTTTTGGTGTATGTAAAAAAATTAAATTATGCTCAAATCCGCCGAAACCGCATCCAAACCGAACCATCCAAATAACATCTCAAACTGTTCGCAGATGGAGAAAACGACAATCCGCCACGAGCGGATCGGATTGGGAACCGGACCAATCCGCACCAAACCAATCCAAGGGCAGCCCTACCTGGCATACATGGACACAATCCTTCAAAGACAAATAACGGTCATTCTTTCCAACACCGCACGTGATCCATCATGCAGCACATCATCCCAGTCATGCGTGGAAGGACGCCAGCAGACGAATGACAAAATTTTCAAACGCAGATGATTTTCAAACGAAATACATCTGTATTGAAGCACCCAAAACAAGCAAATCATAACCTAAATATAAAAGCAAGCAGCAAACCAAGAATACATTGAAAACAGGAAACCGCGAGTGCAATTAGTCTTGTTTCCAGTTGTATTAGATGCAGTTGTCAATTTGTAATCTTTTTTGTCAATGAAGTTCTTACTTTTCCTCAAAAAAAAAAACATTAATTGAAAAAAAATCCAAAAGCCCTAATCATGAGGGAAGTTCTAACCCAGCATATCGATCATCTTATAGATTCTTCGGCAATGAAAGAAACGAATACGCAAGTGGAGTGGAGTAAAGTTGGTGCCTCTCTTATACTCTCTCATGCATATGGGTATAGTTGAATTCCCGTAAACACCCATTCCCCTCCCCAAATTACCTAGGAAAAAGTAGACTAGGATTAAGGAATGGAAAAAAAAAAAAAAAAGTAAGAAAAGAAAGAAACGAATACGATTTTCTCCCAAAATGCAGTTGATTCAAAAGTTAGGTTTCGTTTCAGTAACGACAAAAGAGGGGAAAAGAGTAGAAAGATTCAATTTACCTTTGGAGATGGGAGTAAGGAATGGTGCTGAGGAGAGAGACCTCTTGGCGCCTCTTCTCTCTCCTCTCCTTGCCCTCTCTCGCTTCTCTTTCTTCTTATCTCTCTACGTTCTGAGACTCCCTGTGTTCTCCTTTGACTTCGCTCTTGCTATCCCTATCTCCCTCTCTCTTTCTCTTTCTCCTTCTCCTTCTCCTTCTCCTTCTCGATTCAATGGTCATGTGGGTCTGCGGTTACTTCTTCTCCCTTCTGGGTTCCAAAAGTTTAATTGGATATGTGTAGGTTATTGGATCAAGTTTCTCCATGTTTGAAAAATCAGGAAAAATGACAAAATTGATTTTTTAGTGTACAAAGAAGTTTGGCCCGGAGCGGGTTCCACACGGGTGCGGTGGCTGTAACGCTGCTGCTGTTTTGGTTCCACAAATGAATATCAAACGAATAGTACATCAGTAGTGATGCACCCAAAATAAGCAAAAATAAGGAGGCGGAAAATAGACAACCTGTGACGGTAGCAAGCGTCTTCCTCACTCTTGTGTAGGGCGGTAAACGAACCGAATCGAGCCGAATATTAGAATGTTCAGATTCGTTCATTAAGTTTTTTAGCGAACTCGAACCGAGCTTGTCTAGGTTTGAGTCGAACTCGAGCTTGTTCACGAGCCTTAACGACCCAATAATATCATATATTTATGCTCTCATACAGGTCTAAAGCTGCAAGTAAAAATTTTAGTATGTACATAAATACGTTTATATACATATAAACTGATAAAAACGTATACATAAGTAAGTTTTTAGTAATTGTAAACATTTAGACTTGTACAAGTTTTAAAATTTTCACTATGTAACTATATAAAATCCCCATGATATACATATACTCCAGGTTCGCGAGCCTAATCGAGCCGAATACTACTATGTTCATGTTCGGTTCATTTATGAAACGAGCCTAAAATTGAGGTTCAGGTTTGGTTCGTTAAGTAGACGAATCGAATTTGAACGAGCCTTTACTGAGTCGAGTCTCGAACAGTTCATGAACGGCCCAGTTCATTTACAGCCCTACTCTTGTGACACCCATAGTAGGTGGCTGGTGGACAATACGCCTGGACGCACTCGATCAAAGCTCGTTTGAATTCAATTTGTTTACTAAATGAACTGAACCTAAACCTCAATTTAAGACTCATTTCATAAATAAGCCGAACATAATCTAACAGTATTTGGTTCGATTAGGCTTGTGAACCTAAAATATATGTATATCATGGAATTTGTATGAAAATTGTGTATGTGTACATAATACAAAATTTACAACTTTATTTTTTGGGCTAAGTAAAAAAAAAAATTACTCCAACTTGTACAGGTATAAGTATTATTATACCTAGCATTGTTGAATATTAAATGTGTGTGTAGTGTACCTAGCATTTTTGAATATTAAAATAAGAGCATAATACAGTCCTCGTTTGATTCGCAGATTGAAAATGATAGAATTAGTAGTCCTGGACTATTTGTCATGGATTAGTTTCATCCCTAATTTCACCCAATCGCATGTTTGATTCACGTGGGATTAATTATGGGATAAGGAATAGTATTTTTTTTCAAAATTTTGAAAAACATTTTTTGAAAAAAGAAACATTTTTAAAAAAATTGGTAAACATTTTTATTACAAAACAATTTGGGAAAAGTTTTTTAAAAAAAAATTCTTAAAAAAGTTGAAAATCGATTTTTGGAGAAAAACAAAACTAGTTTTTGAAAAAAAAGGTTTTTTGAAAACATTTTTCAAACAATAAAATTTTGAAATCATTTTTTGAGAAAAAGAACTCAAAAAAAACGAATCTTTTGTATTTTTTTTAACAAAAATAGTTTTTTGAAAAAAAAAGTTTTGAAAATAGTAGTTTTTTAAGTTTTTGTAAAACATTTTTGAAAAATAAGAAAGTTTTGGAAATATATATATTTTTTAAAAGTTTTTTTGAAACATTTTCTAAAATTAATATTAAGGAAAATATTTTTTTAAATCAATTCAATATCATCGAAATATTTTTAAAAACAATTCCTTCTTTGTTAATCCTTGATAATCCCACCTCCTCCCCTAGGATAATATAATACCCCCATATAGGGATAAAATTAATCAAGGGATTAATAATCCCGACAATCATTTCAGGAACAAAATATGAGATAACTCAGGATTATGTACAATTAGTCCTATCCCAGGCAGTAGTAGGGTTGTTACAAACCCAACCAGACCGAAAAAACTGATCAATCGGTTTTTGAAAAGTTTTTTTGAAACATTTTCTAAAATTAATATTAAGGAAAATATTTTTGAAAATATTTTTTGAAATCAATTCAATATCATCGAAATATTTTTAAAAACAATTCCTTCTTTGTTAATCCTAGATAATCCCACCTCCTCCCCTAGGATAATATAATACCCCCATATAGGGATAAAATTAATCAAGGGATTAATAATACTGACAATCATTTCAGGAACAAAATATGAGATAACTCAGGATTATGTACAATTAGTCATATCCCAGGCAATAGGGTTGTTACAAACCCAACCAGACCGAAAAAACCGATCAATCAGTTTGGTCTTCAATCGGTCCAGGGGCGTTTTTTGGTGGTTCGGAGTGGACCGAACCGAGCCTAGGTTGGTTCAGTCTCGATTTTTTGGAAATCTATACAAACTGAACCGAATGCGGACCAAACAGATGTAGGGCCGAACCAACCGAACCATATATATTATATATATTTATATAAATTGTTTTAATCTTGACCGTCAATCAATTTGGTGTTTTAATCTACACCATCCACTCCCAAACCCTACCCTATCTTTTGACCTTCGGTCTTTTTTTTTCCCTTCAAATTATCATACCTTTTGGATCAAGATTAGAAAATGGAGTACTTTTCTTTTTGTATTTTTTGATCTTTTTTACACTAGTGTATATAACTTGGAGGAGTTAAAGTAATTTAGAACAGAGAGAGCAATCGATTGGAAAATTCTGCAAAAAACGTAAATAAATCAAGCAATGAAATTCCAAAAAAAAAACAGTAAGAGCCAGAAGTTAACAATTCAAAATTTGAGATGGCCCAACAGTCCGAAGATCGGAAATGGCTGGAAATGGCCCAAATAAGGGTGGAAAAATGGCCCAACAGTCCATTGTTTTGAAAATGGTCCAAACGGCCCAATTAAGGCCTATTTCGGGGTGGACCGAAATCCCCGAACTGAACAAAATCAAAATTAATACCAGTTGAGATCGGTCTCGGAATTGCATACCCCAAACCCGATCGATTTCTGGCAAAACCACCCCGAACCGAACCGACTGCAGAACACCCCTACCAGGCAGTTAGTCCTTAAATCAAACGAGGCTAGCACTATTCATTAGTCAACGGATGGTCAACTAACGGAAGGGGGTGTAAGTTGTCATATACCAAAACAAAAGGGAGGTCAATGCAGCTTTGAAAAAATTAGGGGATGTCAGTGTTGTAATATGCCACAGGGGAGGTTAGCGTAATTTACCGTATGCTTTTGTTTCGCTGTTGAGGGAGTTTTGTAGGCCCCGTTTCACTTTACGTCTATTTTGTAAAAGTTTTTTTTTAAATTTTTAAACTTAAATATAATGAAGATGAAAAATAATTTTTTAATTTTTTTAACCGTATAAAAAATCTCAATGAGATCTATCAAACAAGATTCATATTTATAGAAAAATTATTTGCGTAAACACATGATTTTTAAACTTGAAATTACCTTCTTTTTTAAAAAATATTTTTTTCACAATCTGGAACACCATCCATTCCCCGGATGTGGTGTTTTTTATGGAAACCAAGAACTCTAATTAATACTTGGTTTGGCTTCAAAAAGACCTGGATGTAGAAGTTGGTTTTTTCCGTTAGCCGATAGCATTTTTCCCATTATATCCACGAGATAACATACAATGGTGTGCACGTTTGCACGAGACAAAAAAAATCACATTGTTATTTATTTCGCTCTTGTGTATCAAACGGACACATCGCTAGTTGATAGAACAAAATTTTAATGTGAATTTTTTATTATCTCATGCGCATGCGTCAAACAATCACAACTCTAATTAGTAGAGTATATAATTTTAAAAAACATCGATATGGGTTTTGGAAAACAAAAGAAGTACGATTTTTATTTATCATTACTTTGTTACTCAACTCCTTTCCATTTAAAAAAAATAGGAGGCGACTATTCGCAATCCTCAAATTTTCTCCCGTAGCCCGTTAAAAATTTTTAAAAATTATATTTCAGTAACTACATGTCGAAAATATGTTCAACATTCGGTAAACAACTGCCGAACATACATTTCGGTAAATAGCTGTTGAAAATAAGATTATATTTCGGTAACTACATGTCGGAAATGCACAAGAAACATATATTTCGGTAATTGGATGCTGAAAATGTATCTCAATTTCGGTAACTAACTGTCGAAATGTATCTCAATTTCGGTAACTAACTGTCGAAACATATGAAAATTTTTAAAGGGCTACAGGAGAAAATTGAGGGGTGCGAATAGCAGCGCCCAAAAAATATCAACTCCTTCCCCTAAAATCTCTCCCCCACCCCTCCCTGTATTCTCTCTCTCCACCCTCACCCACGTTTTTTTTCTTCTCTCTCTTTTTTTTTTAAAAAAAAACTGAAAATCTAGGGATTTAGGGATTGAAGTTCACACATTTATATAATATATTATTTTTTTAAAAAACTAAAAATTCTAGGGATTTAGGGATTGAAGTTCACACACATTTCTATAATATATTGATAGATAGATAGATAAATTGTGCCCCTAGTGTTTTACTACTCTGTCCAATCAGTTATTGCCGCAAATGTAGAGTGTGGTGTGTATTCGATCAGTTTTTTTGGGGGGCAATTTTGGAAGACTAAAATGTGAGCCAACTTCAAATGTGAGTCCTCACCAAAAGGTGCTCCCCTTTAGAGATATTAGAATAGATGGCAGTCATACTCGATCGAGACAATTCAAGTATTACTAGAACATATCATTTGCATAGAAATTGTAAAACATGTAGGAAAAATCCATGTAACCGTAGTATTTCGTACCCACCTCGACTCCAAGTTTTCACACGAGTCTCCTATAGTAACAAGTAATATAAACACACACACATATATTAGGCATCAATCAACATTCAGAATATTCGAAAACAATCCTCCTAACTACCCACATCTGTAATAACAATATTCTACGGTCAAGGTAGGAGATTCGATTGAAGTCTAACAACAAAAATTAAAGAAATTCGTAAGTTTAGGACCATCAAGAAAAATTACACTTTAAGTTTAGTAACTTTGACAATTGGTAGGTAGTAAGACCACCATCAAGAAAAACTACACCATCAAGAAATTCGTAAGTTTAGTCATGTTGTCCGAACTCTGTTTTTAAACTACACTTTAATTGTCTAACTTTAAATGGGTGCAGTCATAGTTTAAAAACAGAGTTCGGACAACATGACTGCACCCATTTAAAGTTAGACAATTAGTTTTAAAAAAAATTAAGTTGCAAAATCTGCACCTTAACCAACTTCAAATCAAAAACTAATTTTGTTTAGGAATAATCAAGGTTCAATCTTTACATATTTTAAACGGTCTATGTGTCTAGTTTCATAATCAAGAAATATTGCGAAATTTCGACGCTTGTGCTAATACATATGGTCGTTTTCCAACACGTGTCGGTGTAGACTACATAGTTCCAGATTCGACAGCAACCATGTCAAGTAATTCTATAGTGCTCAATACTTTCAATTTGGTTCTGAAATTCTTACCATATACAACAAACACATAAATGAACTAAGACTATCCATCCATGCATGCATATCCAAATGCTCAACGCATTACTTTTGTTCCATAAAACTTAATGCTACAAGACAACCTCAATATCAAAATGAGAAAGTAACTTCGTTATAGGGAATAGCTCTCTTTCTTTTTATTTCTTAATAAGGGGTATTACATCGGTATTACCCGTTAGGTTGTGATCGTTAATAATGTGACCAGGTAGTTGACAAATCTCTATTAGCGCGTGTGTGGGTCATATTACGTGTGTTAAGTATGCTGGCTTATTTTATATATAGAGACCAATTAAAAGGGCCCAATTGGTTTCATCTATTATTATGGGCTACGATGGAATTATAATAGGTGGTTAAGGTCTCCACCCCACTCCACTCCAAACCCTAGTCTCTTTTCTCATACCATCCCAATGTATGTGAGACTAAGGTCAAGATCAAGATAAGAGCTTTGGAGGTGGAAGACAAACAATCACCAGAAGGTTTTCATATGCATCCAGTAATATTTTCTTCAATGGTTTGACATGAGATTTTGGGTTTAGGGTTTCTTATAAAATCCTACATAATACTTTTCCTCAGAGCATCTGATAAGTGCCTAATTGTTACTATTTTGGCCCTCCAAACTGTATTTACTAGTCATTTATATTTGTTACTTGATATTTGTTTTTGCTTTTTATGTTTATAGGTTGTTCGAGTTCATTGTCCAAGATTTTGGATAAAAACAAGAGTTTAAAGAAGTTCAGGGTCAAAGTGTAGAGTTCATCAAAGTTGGATTGTCAATTAGTTCTTATACAAAGTCCAAAGGGCCCTTCATGTAATCAAAGCACCAAAACCCTATCTATCTACACAAGCAAAAGTTGCCCACTGACTTTGGCAGTCACTTGTTGGCCTTGGACGAAATCGCATAAAAGACAGAGCTCGAGAAGACCAACTCATGACCGGCTTCGGCTAAACTTGTCTCTAGGGTGTAGATGAAAGTCGCACTCTGAATAACAACGTTTATGTTTTGATTTAGTGTTTTATTATTCAAATCGTAGTTGTATGACTTGAGGATTTTATCTATAGAATTAATTTTCTCCATCAAATCTTGTGCATGATTTCCTAGGTCTTATGCACGCTCATGTAACGGCTCTTAATTGTTTTGTGATAACTGGGTAAGATAGATTATGCTACGTAAGATGCGTCGTGCTATTAGACGATCCGTGTCATAGAAACAAGTCGTACTAATAAGACCCAGGCGGCGATACCCCATATTATTTGGTGGCGATACCCCATGTTATTTGGTGATTCATAAAAATCTTTTTGCAATACCGTGAGGACCCGCGAACCCTAACAATATCCGGATTGATTCGAATAATTAATCTTTATCATTGCATAAATATTGTTATAATGAGTCGAGTGGATTCGAAACTCTAGATATTTTATCTCATAAACTCTCTCTACTTTCTAATTGCTTTAATTTAATTTAGCTTTTAATATTTTAAAAATCCAATAATCAAATTTTGAATTAATTTAGAAATTAATTGAAATAACTGCAAACTTAGCCTTTGTTTATCGTTGTCTTTTAGGTAGTAGTAATTATATCATTTCATTAATTATTTTTGGTACGAAAACGACATGATCAGCATCCCATTTCGCTCTCTGGTACCCATAACTCTCGTCCATCATTAGGGAACTCTTGAAAGGGGAAATGAAAATTCCCCAATACTATTTCTTCTCCTCTTATTTCCGTTGAAGATAATAACATCTCTTAAATCTTTTGAAGTCTTTTGAATTTCTTTGGAAACTTTCGAGCTGTTCCATAAAAATATAGACTTCACTAGAATATTGCGGGAGCATCTTAAGCATGCTATTCTTTTGGATTTTCCCGGAATGTTATATATGGAGTATACAAGGACATTAGGACATGCTAAAAGCAGGTGGATTCCCCTAGAATCTTCTAGAACATGATGGAAGCTTTTAAGCCTCCCTAAAAATTTCTAGAACCTTTCATGTAGAGATGTATCTAGAAAAGTTTCATTGGTGTCTATAAATAGGGAATGGAGACCCCTTGTAAGAAACATGTAAGAAAGAGATATCCCAGTGCGGATCAACTGAGGCAGAACTCTTGTATTTCACTAGAAAGTCAGGAGCTAGAAAGTCAAGAGTTTAAGTGCAAGTTCGGTCTTTTTGGCCTTCTCATCCATCATTAGGGCTATTAACTTGTAAGGGGAATGTAAACCCTTCCTCCTACTGTGTTTTGTAGAATACCCATCATCGCTTTCATTACTACTACTACTACTACATCTCCTCCTCTTATAACCTCTATCATCATCGTCATTGTAATCACCATCAACAACAACTACTAGGTTTCTATCTCGATCTTTCTACGTTCCCTCACATTGAACTAGCCATAAACAAATTCGAACAAAGAAGCAAAGAGAGGGAGAGAGATAGACCAGTCATCCCACCATAGAAAAGGTCAAAACTCTCGAAAGCCGCTTGCATCCAATTCATTGAAGAGCCTCATGTTCTTCCCGCGCCTTGAACAAGTGGAAAGAAGAGAGTCAGAAGCGGAGGGTTTTCCTTCATAGGGATTGACCTCACACAGTTTTTTCGAGATTTTAGAGCATTTATATGAGTAGTAATGGATTCTCAGATTAGGCCTTTACACCTTTATCATCTATATCCTCATCATTCCCTTTCTTATTCCTCTATCTCGTATTCATGCCCGCCATTCTCCCTCCCATGCTTTCTATCCCTATCATCCCTTCCATTTCTTCTCTTATTGTCATTATCATCATCATTAACAACCACTTCCCTACATCTATGTCCCTTAACTTCTCCATCCTCATGCCCGCCCTTCTCCCTCCTATGCTTTCTATCCCTATCATCACTTTTGATCTTGTCATCTCTATCCTCCTCAAACCTTTCTTAACCCTCGTTCCCTTACCTTCAAAAATCTCCCCACCTTCTATCCTCCTATTTTCATTCTTATTCCTATCATCTTCTCAAACCGAATGCCCATCCTTTCCTCTATCCTCTAACCCATCCCCCTCTCTCTATCATGCTTACACCATCCTCTCTCAACCGAACCCTTTTCTCATTAAACCTATCAATTCTTTCTTTGTCTTGCTTACCTTTTTCTCTCTCAACCCTCCCATCCTCCCTAACTAAACCCTTTTCATACGTAGTATACCTGTAGTTTATCTCTTCGTCTTGCTTACCTCTTTCATCTGATCGTCGATGCGAGTCCTTGCACTCTCAATGGTGGTTGGTTTTTTGTTTTGTTGGCATCTCTAGTTCGATCGTTCTCGTCCGAATAGGATGAATTGCTCTTGCAGTGAGTTCTCCAGCTCAAATTGTTCCTTTCAATGTCATCGTCACTGGAGTCGCTCCTGTACTTACGCACCATGCTGATGTAAAACCCTAACTGGGTTGAATCTCGATGTACATGGGGGTGAGAGAGAGAGTATGGATCTATGAGGAGGAAAATAATAGTTGTTAAATTCCGATTAAGTTCTGATTAAGAAAGAGGAGGGCACAACCGAACAGGGAGGGAAGTGCCTTAGAATTGGGCATTTAAACAAGCTCGGCCCAAACTGTTGTATGAGGCCCAATTCGCAATTTAGCACAAGAAAACGGCATTTTCACGGGATTGTTTATCATTCTCATTAATTTGCTAAGTTTTTCATTGTAAAATTTGGGATTAATTGTTTGTCTCGATGATATGAATTAAAAAATTATAAACATGTGGACCAAATTTAAATAAAGTTAACGCTAAAAACCAAAAGTTATTGTTTGGTGTTTTTTCGTTTGTTGGTGAACTTTTTTTCCCCCTTCTTTTAAAATAAAGTTAATGCTAACCAAAAGTTAGTTGTTTGGTGTTTTTTTGTTCGTTGGTGAACTTTTTTTTTTATCCCTTCTTTTGGTTGTGATTTTTCTTTTTGGTCATTTTTTCCGAAATGTATAGCAAATGTGAAAAAAAAATCAGGAAATATGAAAGTGAAACAAAAGTTTAGGAAGAAGATGGCCAAAATAATCTCTCGTAAAAATGACTCCTAAAATGAATGTAAAGGTGGACACATAAGAGCATCTCCATCTCCAAATGAGACCATTTTGAGAGCCAAAGCCAAAAATTGGCTTCAAGGTCTTTTTTTAACCCTCTCAACGGCCATTTTGAGAGCCAAAGCCAAAAATAGGGGCCGTGACCCTATTGGAATTTCAGCTATTTTTTTTTACATTTATTTACTTATTTTTTTTACTGTGTATCATCTTGCGCATTGCTCTTATTTTGTCAATACAGTATATGTGCTCCACTCATTCAAGTTTTGGCCTTCAATCTCATGGAGTCAGGCCGTAAGAGATAAATCTGTTGTAAATCCCCTAGTTTCAATGTAGATGGCCTGCATTTTTTTTTTGATCGGCAAAAAGATGAAATTTTATAAAAACGGGAAAAGGGGAAGGGGATCCAACAAAAAGTTGGATAAAACACCTCAAGGGCATAGCCCAACACATCCAAGGGTCTACATGGGACCAACAAACAAATATACAAGATAGCACAGCCTAGTACCCAAATAAAACAAAAAAGGCCCAATACACCTAACCCAGTCCAACCAAAGACCGGCCCACCCAAAACCCTAAGAGCTATAAACTCCGCCGCCGCACAAATCACCCTGACTGCCGGAAAAAAAATATACGTGAATGATCCAATGACTAAGATTTATCCTAATTTGTGCTCTACATGATTGTGATTCGGAAGGATTCACTTGTTGTGCTCATGCGTCATATGTCATATTTGAATTTTTTTTTTTCATAAATCCAACCATTGGAACGTATTCTCACATACCAAATAGTTCAGAAATGGAGTTTAAAAGGCATTTGGCATAAATAGATAAAATAGTTTGTGTTTAAAAGTTAGTTAAAAAAAGTGGTTAGAAGTTAACTTGAGGTATATGGCATACATTTGGCTTTGTCACCATTGAAGCGATTTGGCCAAATTATAGTAAAAAAATATTGTAGCGAGCCAAATTATAGGTTTGTCTTTTGAAAATTTGCCTCCAACCATTGGAGATGCTCCAAGAGAGTCTTCAATACATGCCCTAAAGTCGCCATTTATAACGTGGTTTAAATTTTAGCTTCCTCTCTAATGGATTAGATAAAAAAAGGTCATAAACTTATCAACTGACTCCATACATTTGGCCATTTACATACTTAGAGAGAGAGTGAAAAAGAGAAAAGATAGAAACTTCTTGCTTAGTTTGTTTTTGAAATATTTTTATTTTTCTTTAATATACATTTTGCCACATGAAAGTGTGTGCCATTTAAATTAGTACACATTTTAGCTATTCCATTGGAATATCATTCACTCTACAACTAATTAATACTCAATGAATAGGTTCCAATTTTATCGAAATATAATCTACTCTCTAGCCATCACATTTCAACTCCAACCAAACCTTCATTTTCTTTGTTTTCCAAATTATTGGCTTCTTTTCATACTTCAAAATGAAAAAAAAAATTCACTTTTGATTCTTGATATGAAGATTCCACACAAAAAAATCTACATTTTCCTTTAACATAGGTCTAACTTCTGATTCAATATTTGTAATAATATTAAACGTTAGAAACATATTTGCAAATATTCTTCAATTCCCTCAACATGTAGTAGATGCCAAGGGACAGGGTGAGTCAAAACTTGAATATCGAATTGTCCATTCCCGGTAAGTATTTTAGCTGAAATCACTTTCGGTTATTATACAAGTACTAACAATTTTTTTATCATAAAATAAAGGTTTCCATACCATTAAAAAAATGATACAAAACAAAAACCTTGTAGTGATACACCAGAGAAAGAGTCAAATTATATGTAAAGAGAGCAGATCAATTAGACGAAAGAGTGCCATTTACATAAAAATTCAACAATTTACAAAATTCGTCCTTAATAGTGAGCTTATCGAGTTCCTTATGGAGGACCGGGGGTGCTGTAGTTAGGGTTGTAAACGAGCCAAGCCGAGCTCGGCTCGTTTACTAAACGAGCCCAAAATTCGAGCTCGAGCCTTAAAAAGCCGAGCCCTTATCGAGCCAAGCTGAGTCATTTACTAAACGAGTCTCTTTAATCAAGCTGAACCACCCTTAACGAGCCGAGCTTTTGTCAAACAAGCCGAGCCAAGCTCGACTCGTTTACTAAACGAGCTGAATACTCAAGCTCGAGCTCGGCTTGTTTACTAAACGAGCCTAACCGAACCGAGCCTAAACGAGTCGAGTCGGTGTAGTGCGTGTGTAGTGCGTCACACTGTTGGTTCCCTATTAGTTTTGAGGGCAATTTGATGATCAATTGAAATGCAGGCATGGGCGGCTACACTAGGTTTTTTAAAAATAAAAAATAAAAAAAAGGGCAAAAGTAACATTTTATTAGGACTAAAAAATAAACTATAACTATGTATTTTTCTGTATATTATGTTTTAAAAAAATGATTTCCACACTCTTTTTTTATTATGACACTCTATTTTTTGTGCTTTTGTGTATATTTTTTTACACTAAAAATAAGAGAATGAGTGCCATAATAAAAAAAGAGTGCGTGAAAATCATTTTCCTTTTATTTTTAGTACTTTATGCACTGGACCATTGATATGAAGCCAAAGTAAATTAAAATTAAACTAGATTTGTGAGAAAAGTAGATAATGGTGCTCAACGAAACAAAATAAATCAAACCCAAAATTCTTTCAAACAAAGTAATATCATAGTAGTAATTACATTAGTACAAAATATTTCAGGCATCTTTGTCACCACCAAAAAAAAATTCTAGAGCCGCCCCATAATGCAGGCGCCTTTGGTTCACATCTTACCCTAGCTGTCATAACAGGTTTCGGATTTATAAAAGGGAAAAATTCAAAAAAACCCCTGAACTTTGAACTCAATGTCAAATAGGCACCTGAACTTAAATAAACTTCAATTAAACACCTGAACTTTCACTCCGTTATCAATTTACCCCCTGCCGTCTCAATCCGTGACTTGTCGTTAACGGCACAGTTAAAAAAAAAAAACTTACCACCAGTTTGCAATCCAATGAAGCAGAAACGTGATTATGAGAGCCTTAGAGACAAAATTTGATTATGTCTCAATAGAATAATATGATCAGAATAATAAGATCTTCACACCCGTTCAAACGGATTAAAAATTGGAGCACTTAATTTTTTAACCATATTTTTTAATATATAAATGGTCTAAAAAAAATTAAGTGCTCAAATTTTCACTCCGTTCGAATCGGTGCAAAGATCTTTTTATTCTTATCATATTATTCTAAAGGGTCGTAATTCATTTTTATCTCTAAGGCTCTCATATTAAGTATGTGTTCTTTATTTAGGACCCTATGGAGCAGAAATGTGATTATGAGCACTTAATTTTTTATGAGCACTTAATTTTTTATGAGCACTTAAATATCTTTGTACTGATTCAAAACGGAGTGAAAATTTGAGCACTTAATTTTTTATGACCGTTTATATATTAAAAAATATGATTAAAAAATTAAGTGCTTCAATTTTTAATTCGTTTGAACGGGTGTGAAGATCTTATTATTCTAATCATATTATTATAAAGAGACATAATCAAATTTTGTCTCTAAGGCTCTCATAATCACGTTTCTACTCCATAGGATTGCAAACTAGTGGTATGAATTTTTTATTTAACCAAAACGTTGCCATTTTGGTGTGTGGGTAGGGGCTGATGTGCCCGGGGGTCTGGGTAATAAGTGGAGAGAGATAGAGAGAGAAATGTTGGAAGCAGGGGGAATTTTTTTAAAAATTCTTTTTGAAAATTTGAGTACTTAATTTTTTTAGACCGTTTATATATTAAAAAATATGGTTAAAAAATTAAGTGCTCCAATTTTTAATCCGTTTGAACGGGTGTGAAGATCTTATTATTCTGATCATATTATTCTAAAGAGACATAATCAAATTTTGTCTCTAAGGCTCTCATAATCACGTTTTCTGCTTCATAGGATTGCAAACTGGTGGTAAGTTTTTTTTTTTTTTTAACTGTGCCGTTAACGACAAGTCACGGATTGAGACGGCAGGGGGTAAATTGATAACGGAGTGAAAGTTCAGGTGTTCAATTGAAGTTTATTTAAGTTCAGGTGCCTATTTGACATTGAGTTCAAAGTTCAGGGGTTTTTTTGAATTTTTCCCTTTATAAAAGGAGTTGTTGGTGGCCAAGAATCGAGAAGAAAGAGCTGCGGCGAGGGTCTCTCTCTCCTCTCAACGAAGGTCTCTCTCTCTCTCTCTCTCTCTTCTCGCGGTGTCTCTTTGTCGTCTTTGTCAGTATTTTTCATGGCTAGTTCCAAATTCGTTGAGGAGCGTTTCGGTAGGGTAGAGAGAGAAAGGGTTAAACGAGATAGAAAAGAGGTAGTTGTTGTTGTTGATGATGATGATGATAGATGTAAGAGGAGCAGAAGTAGTAGTGAAAGCAGCGATGATGGTGATACGAAACACACCAGTACGAGGACTTTGTCGTTTCAAGGAGCTGCTACTCTTAGGGTTTACCTTCCTCCATTTAGGGTTTCCCGAATTTTGAAAGATGTGGAGGCCGACAAGTACTCTGTTGAGTACCAGAGATTGTCTTGGGATGCTCTAAGAAAGAGTATAAACGGGCTGGTCAACAAAGTGAATGCAACCAATATTAAGAACATAATTCCTGAACTTTTTGCGGAGAATTTAGTTCGCGGTAGAGGTCTGTTTTGTCGAGCATGTATCAAGTCTCAGATGGCCTCCCCTGGTTTCACGGACGTCTTTGCTGCTTTGGTTGCCGTGGTCAATACTAAGTTCCCACAAGTGGGTCATCTTTTGTTGAGGAGGTTAATTTTGCAGCTCAAGCGAGCTTACAAACGCAATGACAAGCCCCAACTATTAGCAGCTGTTAAATTCGTTGCGCATCTTGTGAACCAGCAAGTGCTTCATGAGCTTGTGGCTTTGGAGCTGCTCACCCTTTTGTTGGACAAACCTACTGATGACAGTGTGGAGGTAGCAGTGGGTTTCGTCACCGAATGTGGCTCAATTCTCCGAGATCTTTGCTCCCGTGGCTTGCATGCAATATTTGAGCGTTTTCGTGGGATTCTTCACGAAGGAGAAATTGGCAAAAGAGTTCAGTTTCTGATCGAGGGTTTATTCGCAATAAGAAAAGCCAGATTTCAGGGCTACCCAGCTGTTCGTAAAGAGTTGGACCTTGTTGAGCAAGATGATCAGCTAACTCATGAAATCTCTCTACAGGAGGAGGAATTGGACCCCGAGAATGCTTTGGATGTCTTCAAACCGGATGCCAAAGCTGTGGCAAATGAGGAACACTACGAGCAACTGAAGAAGACAATACTTGGTGACAAGTCGGAAGATGAAGCAGATTCTGTTGCGGGCTCAGGAGACGAGGATGGTGAAGACTCTGATATTGAAGAGGACGAGGAGCAGATGAAAATTAAGGACGTGACGGAGACAAATCTGGTAAACCTTCGGAGGACAATTTATCTAACGATTATGTCTAGTGTTGATTTCGAGGAAGCTGGCCACAAACTGTTGGAAATTAAACTGGAGCCTGGTCAAGAAATGGAACTGTGCATCATGCTTTTGGAATGCTGCAGTCAAGAGAGAACGTATCGGCGGTATTATGGCCTTTTGGGGCAGCGGTTCTGCATGATCAACAAGATCCACCAGGAAAATTTTGAGAAATGCTTTGTACAACAGTACTCTATGGTTCATCGCCTTGGGACTAATGAGCTGCGCAATGTGGCCAAGTTTTTTGCCCATTTACTTGGCACGGATGCTCTTCCTTGGCACGTTTTGGCTTATATACGGTTGACTGAAGAGGACACTACTTCATCTTCCCGTATTTTCATCAAGATTCTCTTCCAAGAATTGTCAGAGCACCTTGGCATTCGCCAGTTGAATGAACGTCTTTCTGATCCCACAATGCAGGACTACTTTGAGTCGATATTTCCCAAGGATAGTCCGAGGAATTCCAGGTTTTCCATCAACTTCTTCACTGCTGTGGGCCTTGGTGGCATTACGGAGTGCCTGCGAGAATATGTGAAGAGCAACGCTCCATGCCTTATCATGTAGCAATTTGTCGATCATAGTGCAATCTGATAGGGTGAAGCTCTGCAACTGTAGCCTTTACTGTGGAAGGCAGATTGTTAATTTGTTTGTTTACCGCTTTTCAGTGGCCTTTTATTAGAGACTTTGTAGAGCAGGGTTGGTTTTGTCCTTTCCTGGTAGTATGTGGCCGTGCTTTGGGTTTTAACCTAGATTCAGGTGTTGCAGTTCTTTCTTTCTTGTTCTTACAGGGATATGATCAAAGCTTTTGAATATGACTTTCAATGTTGACATGGTCATTTCTTGGTTATGATTATAGTTCTTCGCTAGCGCATGCCTCATTTTTTGATGTTAATGTTTTGCTTGAATTATTGCAATTTTACGTGCTTGGAAATGAAAAATTTATGAGAAATGGGATCAAGATATCTATATCCTCTAGTGTGTGGGACTGTGGGGTGTGAGCCAACTTCACTGTTGGGTTCACACCAACGAGGGGTGTTTCCTTTATAGAAGTAATAGATACTTTAATAAACAGATGTGTAACATTTGTGAATGTAGTGACCATTGGGGAGTTTTGGACAAGATATTTTTGCTTAACCATGTAGATATGTATTTCTTGCTTTATTGTTGATTGACATTTAGTATTCCAATTTCCAACTGTTGTTTGTGTTTAGTTCGCTGCCCAAACAAGGTTGATTTGTATTTGTTTTTTTGGGGTCAGTTTTCTGAATATATACGATCGAGATGGTGTGGACTCGATTGGATTGGACGTTGCTGCAAACAGATTATGTCTGGATCTATGTCTATACTCTGGTTCTCTCTTTATTTATTTTTCTTTTTTACCCAAGTATTTTTGGTTACCTATTGTGTTTATTGAACCTATTCAATGTGGCAGGTGTAGTTACAACATTGCGATCAGTTTAGATAGTGTTGGCTTATGCTCTTTTTCATTTCTTTCGCTTCTGATTAGGGTTCTTTAATTGAGCTGAATTCTGTTACTTATTGGATTGATCAATTTCTGAGGTTTTGTCCAGAAAAGCGAAAGAATCAGTATTTTTGGTGGGATTCCTTGGGCTTTAGATACGCTTAAAGTACTCAAAATTTTGATCGTTATATATCAAAAAGACCTAGAAATTGGGAGTGGAAGTTTCTGAATGTTACCCTATTTTGATTTGTTCCAGAGGAAGTATTGAATAAGAACTTGTCTACCCCAGTTGCAGCCATCAGATTGTTATGTATGGTACCTACTACCTAGGATCTAGTTTTTTGTGATTTTATTTTTCGCTTATCCATTCTTTGGCCGCTGATGCTGAGTAAAGATGAGGCAAGCAAAAGAAACTTAAATGCTTGTAATAGTTTCCGGTATATTTTGTTCCTGGATTATGAAGAATTAGTATCAACTCAGACAATTGAACTAGTACTAGGTTCAGATTTATGGGGCACAAGAAAGTATTTTGTGAATCCGTTATGCCAATTTGATGAGTTCATGATGTGCCGTTTCACTTGTGGTTGTGTTTAGATGACCCACTTTGTGTTTGGCTTCAAATGTTGGAGTGGTCGGAACTTCGAACTACTGCCCCACTTTTTAACACATGGACAATCATGAGCAACGTTTTCGTGAAATATTTTCTTGTGAGGTACCCAACTCAACCTGGATGCTGCACACAATTGGAGATTCTTATGTGCTTGTGTGTGTCTCTATGATTCTATTGACAGAATGGAGTTTTATTATGCTTTTCATATTCTTCTCTGAATAGTCAATTTGATCTTCTTGCAATAGGTTTCACATGACAATCGTTGTGCAGGGCTTCCGAATTCGAAAGCTGATAGGAAAGAGAAACCCTCGGTACCCTCCAGGAATTGTCAGAGCACCTTGGGATTAGCCGGTTGAATTAATGTCTTTCTGATCCCACAATGCAGGACTATTTTGAGTCGATAATCCCCAAAGATAGTCTGAGGAGTTCCAGATTTCCCATCAATTTTTTCACTGCTGTGGGCCTTGGTGGCACTACGGAGAGCCTGCGAGAATACATGAAGAGCTTTCCATGTCTTATGATGTAGCAATTTGGAGATTATAGTGCCAATCTGATAGGGTGAAGCTCTGCAACTGTAGCCTTTTCTGTGGAAGGTAAATGGTTAGTTTATGGCTTTTTACAGGGCATTTTTAGTTCAGGGTTAGTTTCATCCTTTCCTGGTAGTATCTAGCGGTGCTTTGGGTTTTATTGAGATTCAAGTGTTTCAGTTGCTTCTTGTTCTTCCAGTGATACCATCAAAGCTTTTGAATATGACTTTCAATTTGATGGCAACAAGGACATTTCTATGTTATGATTATTACTCTTTGTAAGTGCATGCCTTGTTTTTGGTGGTTATGTTTTGCTTCAAGCATTGCCATTTTGGTGCTTTCTTCTGGAAAAAAGAAAAAAGAAGTGACTTGATTATTGTCCCGTCCTCCCCAGTCTCCATTGTCCCTTCCCTTGCTGACATTAATTCCTAAACCAGATTTGACTT
The DNA here is from genome assembly GCA_018127125.1 of Rhododendron griersonianum. Taxonomy (NCBI): domain Eukaryota; kingdom Viridiplantae; phylum Streptophyta; class Magnoliopsida; order Ericales; family Ericaceae; genus Rhododendron; species Rhododendron griersonianum. The sequence goes on from CM030788.1 coordinate 45,698,530, forward strand.
GCGGTTGCAAAACTGATCCCTGGTCTCATTTTTTGCAGCGAGTAATTCTGTGACTTGATCTCCAGCACAACCTTCAAAATACAGCATAGCACACGTTCAAAGTTATCTATTTGCACATTCCGTTTCTGTGACTTGATCTTGCAGCACAGCATGAAAATAGATAGCATAGCACACGATCAAAGTTATCTATCTGCACATTCTATTTCTGAATTAGTTATACTAAAAGGTGGCTCCGATGTGGATTGGTTCTTACTCTTCTACATTGAATGATTGACCAATCTGGCCACATGAACTTTTTTAACATGACACTGTTCCTATCCTATTAAACCATGAAAAGTATCAACTTGGGACGCTTTTCTCTTTCAGAGAAAAAAGATGATTAACTTGTGTGTTTCTTCAGGGAACTTTTGTGTTCTAAATGCTTGAAGATGCAATCAACTTGGGACGCATTTCTCTTCAGAGAAAAAAGATGATTAACTTGTGTGTTTCTTCAGGGAACTTCTGCGTTCTAAATGCTTGAAGATGCAATCTAATTGTTCTCTGCAGACAAACATCCATTTGTATACATCTTTGCCAATTAATCACAAAAATGTGATTTCTTACTGTCAGTTTTCATCGTTTTAGAATATAATAATGTCTCACATTAGCTTGCACATCCAATCACCCGTCTTGATTTGTGGTTGACAAACAATTGTGCCCGCACTTTGAATTTCATTTGACTGGTCAAATGAACAAACTCGATATACAGTTGCTAACTAAGAAGCACTGACATGTCTACCGGCCCCACGTATCTGTGTAAGACACGTGTCAGTCACGGAAATGACACGACACTCTCCGGACACATGTCATACATGCCTAAATACTTGTCTGGCATTGTTACTATATTTCTGTACTCGGACACATAGTAGATTCTATAGGACACATTGGGGACACTCTTGGACATGCTAATGAAGGACTCATTAGGAAGGACTCATTAGGAGGCTAGAATTCAATTTTTAAAACTCGGTCCATGGTGAAAGTTTCCGTGGATGTATAGTTCGTGTATACTTGGAGGGATATTTGATTTGTATCTACATGTTATGAATTTAAGTTTGATAGAGGTAATGTTTATAGCAAATCTTTCTATAATATATGAATATGAATATGTTTTATATTCAGCGTGTCACCGAAATATGCGAGTGTCTAATTTTTCTTAAAATGACGTATCTGCGTCTCTATGTCGTGTCCGTATCCCATATTGGGGTCCGTGCTTCTTAGGTTGCGAATCAAATGGAAGTTGTTTTAGTACTTTGACCAAACATTGATGGTGGTCATTACTAATCCTGAACATTGATGGCATCATACCAAGATGCCTTCTGCACTTGTAATTGTAGTTAGCAATCTTGTTAGTTGAGGGGGAATCCTTTCAGGCGGGAAGATCTGTTAGGCTTAAGGGGAAGGTGTATATAGGTAGCGTGGAGGGGTGAAGAAGCATATAGAGAGTATTGCAACGGCTTCTTAGAAAATAGTTGAACGAGGGTTTCTTTACTTTCGTAGTCTGTAACTCCATTGATTCACTAAAATTCCATGCAATTCTTTCATTTACTTTGATTTCCATTTCCACTTTTATCAACTGGTATCAGAGCCCTCTTTCCTCGGACTTCTTATCTGCCATGGCTGATGGTATGAGAGCTCAGCAACAGCAAAAAACTGAAGGGGCTATTCAACAATTGAAGGAGAATTCATTGAGGCAAGCACAATCAATGAGGGAATTCAGTGATTTGATTGTAGCCATTAGTCTGAAGTATGATTAGATTGCCTCAAAGATTTCTAATTTCGCCTCTGAAATCAAAGACACGTCACAAATACAGCAAAAATATTGTTTCATGTCTTCTGGTTCAATTCAGATTAGGCATACAAAATTTTGATTTCCCTAGCTTTCAAGGAGAAGATCCTGTGGGGTGGATTTACAAGTGTGAGTGTTTCTTCAATTCAATCAAATTGAAGAAACACAAAAAGTAGAACTTGCGGTCATGCATTTGGATGAGAAGGCCATCCAATGGTTCGAGAAAGCTCGAGGCACTTTGTAGTGCGGGACCGCGGGTTTGGTTTTGTCCTTTCCTGGTAGTATCTGGCCGTTCTTTGGGTTTTAACCTAGATTCAAGCATTGCACTTCTTTCTTTCTTGTTGTCAAGGCTTTTGAACATGACTTTCAATTTGATGGCGACGAGAACATTTCTAGGTTATGATTATTACTCTTTGAGTCTTTGTAATTGCATGCCTCATTTTTGGTGGTTATGTTTCTGCTTCTTTGTTTGAACGCTGTTATGTTTTGCTTCAAGCATTGGCATTTTGGTGCTTTCTTCTGAAAAAAAGGAAAGACAAGTGACTTGATTATTGTCCCATCCGATAGCTTGCAAAGGAGAGAGAACGTGGAACAACGTAACGTTCTATTGCATAATCCAATTGATTACAAGAATAACATAGCAAGCTAGGTTAAATAGAAAATGGAGAAATCCTAATTAAACCCTAATTAACGTTATGATTAAACTACGCTGGAAATAATATAACATTTACAAAAATATACATTCACACCATTCTCCCCAGTCCCCATTCTCCCTTCCATTACTGGACATTTAATCCTAACCCTGTTTTGACTTGCAATCGCAAATCTGATCCCTGGTCTCATTTTTTGCAGCCAGTAATTCTGTGACTCGATCTCCCAGCACAGCATGAAAATAGGTGGCACACCTTCGAAGCTATCTATCTGCACATTCTGTTGCTGAATTGGTTATTCTAAAAGGTGGTTCCGATGAGGATAGGTTTGTATTCTTCTACAATGAATGATTGACCAATTACATTCCGCCGCATGAACTTTTTTTTATTATTTATTTATCATCTTTACACTATTCCTCCATATCCGAGCAAACCATGAAAAGTATCAACCTGGGATGCATTTCTCTTCCAGAGAGAAAAAATGATTAACTTTTGTGTGTGTTTTTGGGGAACTTCTGCGTTCTAAATGCTTGAAGATGCACTCTAATTGAAGTTCTCAGCAAACAAACATGTCTTGCCAATCTATCTAATATCTCACATTAGACTGCGCACCCAATTGCGTGTCTTGATTCACAACCACTCACGTTCACACTGTGCATTTTGACTGGTCAAATGAACAAATTCTAAATAAAGTTGCTAGTGAAATGTAAGTTGTTTTAGTACTTTGACCAAACATTGATGGTAGCCTCATCGCTTATTCCAAACATTGATATATCCTGCCAAGAGGCCTTTGGCCCAATGACATCATGAGTGCACTTAGATGTCACTTGTCAGGAGTAAATAAGGTCATGGCTCATGAGTTAAACTCCTTGTCCAAGGTGGTAGTCTTTCTATTCTATTCTATTCTATTCTAAGTATGCTTACTTTTGCCAATCCAAAAAAAGACATTGATGGTATCCTGGAATTGTGAATTGTATCATTTTAACCATGAAAGATTGCCCGATTAGATAAATATTTAGTTTGTTTCTTTAGAAATGGAAAATTGCTATTATAGATGGTTTTTGGAATTCCAAAAGCGTGTCTAGTTTCGCTTACCCCTTTGACAGATGCTTAGAGGTAAACTATGTATTAAAAGAACACAATATTGTATATAAGAGAATTGGAAAGGTTTTCCAATGGCTCGTATTGTTGCCACCTCTGTGCCGAAAAGGACCCTGGTTTTACATAGGGCGTAGTAGTCGTGACTTGTGTAGGGACATTCTTGACTTCTTACTCTATTAGCATTTGTGTTTTTTTTAGTAAAAGAGAGTACTTAATAGGGAAACTGAGGGTACGTGTATGGCTTACCATAATTTGTCCCTGCTATTTGGTTAAAGGGTATGATGGTGTTTTCAATCGTTTTTTTTGGAAACCAATAAGTCCAATAAGCCAGATTTTGCGCATATTTTCAGGATTGGTCCGACTAGATGGTCTTGTCATCATTGGCATTGTTTGGCTCGAGAAATCCTATTGATGTACTAAAGACAGGTTTTGGGCCAATTTTCCTCTATTGTACATCAGTTTTGTCGTTGTGGTTTGTGTAGAGTCAGTACACAACTGAATAATGCTCCAAGCCTCTGACCATCTCGACCCTCTCGGCTTCAGTCTCAGGCAACAGACCTCCTTTTGCCTTCCCTCTCCTTCGCACCAAGGGAAAGCTTTGAATCACGTGTGGACTATAGACTGCAAGAAGCAAAAGAGGTACGGTATTCTCAAAAAGAAGGAAAACCTAAAACGGCAGTCGTTTTGTGTGTGTTCTTACAGACTATTGTCATGGTGTACTATGTGTTTTTATTGTAGGTTCTTGACCAGCAAAATCCTCTTAACTCTATGGTCGGAAACCTCTTCTCCAGTGAAAATGACAATAAGGTTAGATTTCTGTCTTTGTGGGTTTGTTTCCGGTGAAAATATGGACCTTGATACGCTGATGAACTGTTTTGATCTTTGGCTTATTTTCTTTTCACATTATTGTAGATGCTTTTGTCACATCTATAGATTTACGAATGACGAAAAAGTTTTATTTTGCCCGCAGTGAAATTTTTAAAAAATGTACGAGCAAACGTAAGAAAACTAAATTCATGGCTGACATTTTCAAATTCTTGGTTTTGTTTTTTGTTTCTTATGCCGCTATGCGTGCTTTGCCTGCAGGGATGCCACATCCGGTCGAGATTGACGCAGAGACGGCGGCAACGAGAGCCAAGAATCTCCCACCAGCCGTCCGATTCGAGGCCACAGACACCAACGGCTGGATTCCTCCCCCACACCATCCAATCCGACGTAAGCTCCTCCTATCTTTTTCCAAGCCGTCTTAGATCGTCATAACAGAGTCAGATGTTTGGAAAGAACAAAAGAAAGAAGTCTAGTCCACCATCACCATATGATGGATGCTAAGGCAGCGAAAGACTTCAGTGCCACGATTGTTGTGGAAGAGATCTTAGGTAGGATGAATTACATTCATTTAGCCATGCTTCCGAAAGGGGAATGGCCAAAATGGCGCAGGATCCTGCGGTAGTAGTGGCCTTAACAATTATTCTCGTTGTTTTTGGGGTGGTGATAACAGGTATGTACTGGCCTTCGCTTTCATGAAGAGAAAATCAAATGACACCAAGATCCCAAAAAGTACGAAGATGATTTCTTTTCTGTGCAGTTTAGGCTCCGTTTGTTTCTTCATAAAACATTTTACGATGTAACATATTCTTTCGGTAAAATAATTTTACCAAAAACAATCTTATCGTCTTTAATTTCGGGAGTTTGGTTGACAAATAAAAAGTAGTTTCTATTGAAACAGATATCCAACCTTTTAAAAAGAAAATTGGCTTGAGCTGTAGTGGTTTTGCATAAACATAGCCACGAATACACATGGGTAAATATACATGTAGACACACACGTGTATATATGGATATATGTAGCTAGGTATATACATAGAGAGAGAGAGAGAGAGTTTATGCAGGAACTTTGTACTGTAAGACATTATGTACACATGATAATCAGTTTGTGCAAATTTTGTCAAATTTCTAATTGACCAATTTTTTTTTTTTTTTGTCGGATATTGATCCCCCATGGTTCTCGTTTGATATTGTTTCCATGGAGAGATTGGTGCGCGAGAAATGTGCTTTCATGGGTTGTCGGATATTGATCCCCAAAAAATGTTTGGTTCCTTCAAAGAAAACATTCTCCCTCATACGATGGAAAACATTTTATGTGTAAATGTTTTTTGCACTTTTTACCCAAACAAACAAGGGAAATGGGTAAAACATTTTACTCTGAAACAAACGGAGCCTTAATGTTTTTCTTTCTAACAAAAATACCAAGCCAATCACCGTATCACATACCCAAGTTCCCTTTGGTGGGGTAATCTCCCTCATATGTGTGTGTGTGTCTCCAATGAATGTTCTCTTAGTTTTTGCCATAGGTGAATGACGATCGATATGCTTTGGGTTGGCTATCCCTAAAGAGCCAAAGAAATAAGTTGAAGATCTCAATTATGGATCCCTAGAGTAAGAATTTGTTTGAGTAATATGTGACTTTGTTGTATTTGCAGACTTGTGGAGCCAACAAACTCTACCGTAAATGTATTTTACCATAGAGTAAAATACGAGCCGTGGTGTCTAGAAGCTATGAAGCACCGACACTCCAAAAGGGCGTTATATCCACGTATTGGACACGGGGATACGCGGGGACACGTATTAGACGCGCCATGTGGCGTGTCCCATAATTTTTATTATTTTTTGATAGGGTACAAGCCGGGGACACTGTTGGGAGTCAAAATGTATTTTTTTTAATTTTGGGAGGTTAATATGAAATTATTCAAAACATTTGGGTTAAATTGTTATATCAACCCTCACCCTCCAATCTCCATTACCACAACCTCTCCACATGGCGCCCTCGTCCATAATCACCATCCACCTTCCACCACCACCAATATCCATCACTGCACCACCGACACCAAATCCCAAATCCTCTCCTCTTCTGGCGCGAACCCACCCATACATTAGATCCTTGGAGGGATGAAGGTGAGGCCGTGGAGTGATCAAAGATGCAACGGGGGTGCTGAAGTAGAAAGAGCACTTGACGGATGTAGAAAATTGCGTTGAGTTTGGGATGGAACTGAACTACCTCAATTTTGTGTTTTGTATTTTTTTTTTCCATCATTTAATTTTACTCAGTTGAGCACAGTTTGGGGAGGCTTAGGGGCTATATACAATAAGTCATTTTTATCCTTGTTTCTTATGGGCTAACGACAAACGTTCCACTCCGTTCAAGATATTGATGGCCCGTTACCCTTTACTGAATAGTCATCAATAAACTCAAATTAAAATTTATTTTTATGAGTACAAGCAAGAAGTGTTGGTTGTTAGTGAAATTTGATCCTTAATCTTTTGTATTGGGAATCTGGTGCCTTCCAACTTGACTACCACTTACCACCCCATTATTTTGCTCCAGTTAGATAGTTGGGCAATGAAACAGGTGGAATTGATACTTTGAAGGATGAAAAAAAAAATAGAATAGTTTAGAGACGAAAACATGAATTAACGCTACTTACGCTCCCCCTTTAAACCAAATGTACTTATAAAATACTAGTACTTGTGTTAGTCCCTCCTATATCAATACACTTGTATAGTACTCCCTCCGTCCCATAAAGTTTGGCACTTTCACTATTCCAGCCCTTTGAGAAAATTAACTATATCTTTTAATCCGTAATGTTTTTTATGACCAATATGGATCTTGTTTGATAGATTTTAATTTGTTCTATTAAACAAAGTTCAAAAAATCGCCTAAAACATTATGAATTGAAAGATATATGCAAATTAAAAATGGCACGCATTCCTGAAAATGCCAAACTTTATGGGACGGAGGGAGTAATAAAAAGATTCTAGGCTGGTAAGCCATGGCATGGTGTGAAATTACATTATTACCCTTTGAAGTTTTCCTTGGTGTTTGGTCCTTGCATGTGTGGAGTTGGGGTTAATTTTGGTATTTTGCCTTTTGCCTGGAACGATCAAGAGCAGAGCGACGATAGTCGTTTCTCCAGAATTCACTCACGAAATTGGTACTCTTCTTCCGGATTTCGCTGAGACGATAGTCGTTTTTCCGGAATTCACTCACGAAATTGGTACTCTTTTCCGGATTTCACTAATTTTTGGTACCGATTCCTGATTTTCCGGCCATTTTCATTGCTTTGTCGACAAGGTGAAAGTACCGATCAACTGTTGTATATGGCGGAGAGAAGATGATGAATGGAACCCGAGAAGCTGAAGTTGGAGACCCAAATTGATTCATCGTGGCTTTAGGGTTCTTCTTCCCTGTGATCACAAAATTGAATGTTTTCTTTCTAGCTTTCAGCGAAGAAATCATATCCCAACGACTCGATGAATATCATTTGGAATAAATCGATTTCAACTCGACGAACATCAACATCGACACTGGGTATTTTTTCGAAAGCCCTTGAATCGAATGGAAGCTATGTTTCCCCTCAGGTTCAGGTTCTCCTTTATTTTCTCTTGCCCTAGCCCCAAGTTTTTTTTTGGATAACTTAGCTTGAAATAGAAAAAAGGCTAACCGAATATACAGCCTACAAGGGGACATACCCCAGGAGGAAAAGAAAAAGAAAAAGGAGAAAATCTAAATCCTAAGTAAAACATAGCAGATTTTCAAAAACGCTCAAAACACACTTCAAGAAAGCACCACAAATGGCATGCAAGCCTTAACACATTTTGTCTCTCGAAACCTAGCCCCAAGTTGATGTTTCATGTATTTGATGTTTGTAGATAGTGACAATCGCAGAATTTCGTTTCATTTTTTGAAAATTCCGATCTCCCATCTTTCAATTGATTTGCTTGGATTCCATTTTGATTTCAGTTGTGACCTCTATGTCATGAAGGAAAGCGTTGGGAGTTGAATGGTTCATCTCTGCGTGATTCTCAAGGTAAATATGCACACCTTTCTCTTTCTGGCCCTCAATTATTCGCGAGAACAGGATAGGTGATTTCGGCACTTCAATTATTATTCTTCTTCAAATAAGTTTAAAAATTACCATTGCGACAACTGATTCTCGTTCATACTCCCGATACCATTATACCTCGATCGTTACCATTACATGTCTCGATATTGTTATTTAAAACCTTGATATGAAGTTAGAGGACCTTGAGTAAGTGAATCGCTGTGAAATTTATCGTACTCATAACTCAATGCTTGTACTGTGATCGAGAAAAAGTTGTGAGCTTTTGGATTATTCAGCTTTTCTGTTTGTTGATCATGGAAAAAAGTTTCTCCGTAGAAAGAAAACCATTCGAGACGGTAAATTCGTCGATAAGTTTATTTGTTGTACTCGTAGTTCTCGTGCAGTCGTCTGGATTGAGAAAATTCGGAGCAAAGGAAGCACTAGCTGTGAGCGGAAGTATCTTCCAGTTATTTTGTAGGTTTTGGATTATGAATTGTAAAGTATAAGTGTTTCAATTATAATCCAAATCTTTGGATTTTAGCTCCCAAAAAGTCGCAAACGACGAGCGTTCACCCCCTTTCACTTAGTTGAGAATAATTCTTCAAAAATTGCAAAAGCTTAATTGGAAAAGGTATACCCATTTGCTCCCTCTGTTCACTCATGTCTCACGGTACAAGAAAATGGAGAAAGGGAAGGAAGCATTTGGATAATATGTGCAAAATAGGTTTTTTAGTGTTAAAAAAACAAGGAGAACCGAAAAAGCTCATATGGATTCTCCAATTCATTTGTTTTAATGGATATGGAATGAGCTTCCAAACACCCAGATGCCAAAAGTAGAAAATTGTTACCAAGTAATCAGGTGGCCAAACGTGCCCTAAGTTGATAAGTAAGATGATCAATGACACTTTTTTTTTTCAAGCACTTCTCTTCCCCCGTTTACTCCCATGTCTTCCCACTTGGGTAATAGGCCATGTTCCCTCAATCCAACTTTTTATGTGCCATATAGTCTGTTCTCAGTTTCGGATTCTTGTTTCTCCAATGAAATTGGAGAGTTTATTTTCACTTTAATGTGCTTAAAACTTCACATCAAACTTGAATCCTTGTAAATTGTTATAGCACAGTTTAAAGACATGGTCAAATATTGCTGGCACAATGATGCCTGTTGCCTTTGTATGCTGATCTTTAGTTTCAACTGCCTTCAAATTTTGGGATGCTCTTTATTTACTTGGGATAAATGGCCTTGGACGATGTCTGTAGTGCATCCTTCTGTATGTCAAAATGTGAGGAGTTTATGATGTGCTATAGTTGTTATTTTTGGAGGTGTCATGAAATGAGTTTATGGAAGAAAATATAGAATAGAGAGGATCCTTAGTCTTTTTGAATTGTGAGCAAAATCTTGTAATCAAAGAACAAAGGCTGGAAAGCCAAGACATGTTTTGAAATTACATTATTGCCCTCTAAAGTTTTTTCCTTCCATTTGGTCCTTGCATGTGTTGATCTTGGGGTAGGTTTGGTATTTTGCGTTATACCTGCAAGGCTGCAAGCGCTTGAGAGCGAGAGAGACGATGGTACTCCGTTTCCGGATTTCACTGAAAACTGCTTTTATCGCAATTTCCGCCGTTTTTACTGGATGCTATATCCCAATTTCAGCCGTGTTTTGCGTTGCTTGGTCGACAAGCTAGAAGTACAGATCTACTGTTTTAGCGGTTGTTGCCGTCCTTCATAGGAGAAGCCCCATTACTTATTTCTTCAATTCTATGTTCGTTAGGGCTCCAAGCTAGAAATCGCGTGCTTTGCTCTGATTTGGGGTTTTGATTTTGCAGAGGTAAAATCTGTTTGTGGATGCTTTTGGACGTTGATGGGAGATGAAGTCGTCCAATTTCGTAAGCCACTCCTCTCTTCTACGTTTTACTTTTAGGACTTGGGTTTTCTAAGATCTTGCCCATAATGTGTGATCTGATTGGTGACCAATACAAATACAAATTACTGTTGTTGCTCTGTGACCACTTCATAGCAGATTAAGCCCCCGTCTATTGTTTCTACTCTGTTTAGCTCTTTCAGGTCTTAAGCATAGTTTCTATGTAACCTGGGGTGAGGGATTCATACGTGAGGTAAGGGAAATTATGGGTTAGGTTTTTTGTTTCGGATTTACTCATGTACTGGTAGAGTAAAAGGAAGTTATTTATTTGTAGATTGGAATTTTGAGATTGTTTTTTCGATAATTCAAGTGTCTGGGCGAACTTATGCTCACCTCGAATAATTCTGGGAGTTTGAGATTGTTTTCTTATTTTGAATGAAATTTACCCCTAAAAAAATTGGAGTTAGACTCCAGCGTGGTTCGTTTGGTAAGACGTCATCATTGAGTGGATTCAATATTGTTGCCAAATTATAGTTCTAAAACTCTTTTTTTTTTTGACCTGCAATTTCAATTTAATATCTCATGAACATTTGCCTTAATAAGTAACTGTGTTGTAGTGCATCCTTTCTTGTAGTTCTACTCATCCTTAGTGCAAATCCTCTTTAAATTGATTCTTTATTGCTCAACATGTTATGAAGCATAAGTGGACTTGCTTGTGGAAATTTCTGTATATGTTATCAAGCCTTGTTTCTCTCTTAGTTGTATTATATTGGACAAGATTGTCTTCTCAAATATTGCCTTGTAAGGACAAAAGACACATATAATTCCATGGGTTGATGTATTGTCTATAGACTCATGGTTGTCACTCTTCGCAGGCATATCTACTAGCAGATCCTAATAGTATGAGATCATGTCTCTTTATTGTGTCTACTTTTCATAATAGGAAGTGCATTCTTAGCCCAAGATGACAAAGAGGTATCGATACTTCCTTGAATCCCTTCACTTGGCATGTTTTGGTAATTGCTGATATGAGTTTGTATAATCGTGCTTAAAAAGTTCCCTTCTTACTTTGTAATTGTTTGAAGTTCCATAAAATAACTTCCAAATTACATGAAATTTTACAAAATCTAGGGTATCCTATCCATCGCTGCAATGGAAAAGCTTTCTGAAGGCATTGAGTATGTTAAACGTGTTCAGGCATTGAACTTTAGCCCCTGCTAGATAACGCAGTGTGTGTTTAACATACATGAGTATGATCTCATCAGCAACATCAAAACAGATGATGAATATCTCTCAGGAGATACTTCAATTCTTGAATCATCTATCAAGAAAACATGCTGCAGGCAACTGTTTATGCCTGAAAGCTCAACTATTGCTATGAATGATGATGATTTGCTGTTGGCGATTGCTTTCGTGAAGAAGAAGAATGATTAGAAGCAAGCGCAAAACAATCTTTTTGAGAAGCTAATCTATTGCGTGTAGCTTACTACTAATATCTTAAGTGTTATGGCTCACTGATTCTGTGCTTTGTAGTTTCTTGAAGCTTTAGTACTACTTAACTTAATGGCTCTTAAACCAGAGATGTCCAAAGATTTATCTGAATTGATTAGTTATGTTGACTACGACATACTAATCAAAAAGATAATCCCTTTTTTGGGTTGGAAGCACTATCTATCTTTTGTATCTAATTATGCAGAACTTATATTTGATTTGGTATGATATTGAGATCCTATCTCTTTTTCTTATGTTCATTTGTCGTCATCTACATTATGTTTTGGATTCCTACTACTGGATTGCTAGGATACAAGAAACAGTTCTATTGCACTTTTGGATTTCCTGTTTTGAAAACTCTCCGGAACTGTATTTTGACAAAAAAAAAATGGTGCTTCATGTACAATTTCTTTATGTGTATTTTGTTTTGGGGTTTGATGTAAGGTTCAGGAATTTGAAAAAAAACTGCTACTAATGATGCAAGGTACCTATGGTGGATATTAACAAAAACTTTGTTTTGGAGAGATTGACTTATGCCTTCTCTTATAAGGGGTGTGGAAGGGTGTAGAAATGCTAAAGGAGAAAGGAACATATAGAGACTACGCAACTCGAAATGATTCTTGGTATTTCACAGTCGTAATTTTTGGGCACTATTTTCATCTTCATTTTAAAATGACTGTTTGATTTACTGTATGATTGGGGAACTGAAAATTATGAGGTATGTCTTATGTTGATTAGGTTGGTTTGATTGTAGGTAATTTAAAATAGGGAAAAGGATCAGAGGCACAGTTTTGGATTTGCGACAATGAGTACTATTGAAGAACCTGGGAAGGTTGTTGAGATGTTCAACTGATAGTTCGATGTTTTCAAGCCTATGATTGGTAATGCTCTTCTGCATGTAAGTTATGTTAGCATTTTGTGCTTATGATTGTTTTTGGAGAAGGCATATTATAGTCTGTATAGAACATGTGCTCGATTTAGTAACCACAATGACCCTATTGCATCTGATAGTTAGCCACATGAGGCACTTGACTCTTATTCCTTCTTTGGGACAGTTCATTTGAATGTTTGATCCTATCTGTTACAATATAATTGATAACCCTTGATAGTGTCAAGCTTTAACTGTTTGAAGTTTGGTCGAGTGAATTATTGGAAAAGAAAATAAATTGCAACGTCATCTTTTCTTTTGAATATTGTGGTTTATTACCATTTAAAGTTTTCCATTCTCTTGTAATTATCTGTACATTTTCCGGAAGTGATGGATTCCTTCTCATTAGTGTCCTTTGAGTGCAGCCTTTACATTCTGAAATTTAAGTGCCTCTTTAGGAAGAACTAAACTGGTTCCTCCAAGCAACGTGAATTGCTTTAACGTTATAGTAAATGCATGCTAAGATTACAAAGGACCGACTTTTGTTTTACAAAAGTTCCCAAAATTTGACTAGAATCAAACCCATGAGGAGGGGTTGCTTTGTTCCTTCGAGGGAAAAAATGCAGTTAATGAAAATGGACCTAAAAACTGGTCCATTTCACATTACCAAATGGGCGCTGCATTGTAGAGCTGCCTAGAATGTTATGCTATCTTAATAGTAGTTGGCTTCATGTTCTACTGTGTTGCCATGGATTCAATATTCAACCTAACCCATATTTTATGATGCATTGCTTAAAGTCAGTTTAGATTGATAGGGGATGCATCTGCGTCTTTCGAAAAGAATTGTGCAAGGGGAATTCAAGAAAATATGGAAAGGATTTCAAAAATACTGGATGAGGTAAGTCAGCAGAGGCTATGTAAGGAGGGTTTTTTTTCCCTGGGATTGAAGATTGAACCCTGCAAGTTTCCAATCACAAGTGCAGGCTGAACCTTTTCTGCGACTATGTTCTCTCTCTCTCTCTCGAGAAATGATAATGCACAGTACACTGGAAATGTATTTTGGCAAACAATGTTGGCTCATGTAGAACTTGTTTATGCGTATTTTGTTTGGGGATTGATGTATATTAACCAGAACTTTGCCCGTGCTTTACAGTAAGTAATAAAGCCATGGCCTGCTGTCTTTTGTGGTATAAAAAGTACTCTAACAGAGCTTGCTTTGTGAAATGCCTTGATAAATTTCTGCTTAAGAGCATACATTTCTGTTAAGCTATGCACAAATATTGGTTGATTTGCTCAAGTATTCTTAGACACTGCTTATGAATCTGCTTCCGTACCTTCACAAATTATCGGCCAAGTGATGTTCGAAATTATCTTCCACCAAAACAGTGAATCCCTTGGATTGGAACATCTAAAACTGATTTTTGTTTCAATGACCTCTTGCTATTTCTCTACTATCATCACTACAAAAATGAAAAACACTTTCCGATACCAATTCAACCAATGAGCACGCGGAAACGTGCGAAGCACGGGCATTAGACTAGTATATATATAAAATCAATACACTTGTAATAAAAGATCCTAGGCTGGTAAGCCATGGCATAGTGTGAATTTACGTTAATACCCTCTGAGCTTTTGCTTTGTGTTTAGTTCTGCAGGTGTTTGTGTATGGGTAGGTTCGGTATTTTATGTCATTGTTGAAAACGGTGTCGTGGGAGAAGTGATAGATTCATCGTCGGTCGTCCGTGTTTCACGCTTACAATTGGTACCCTATTTCCTGATTTCGCCGAATTCTTGTACGGTCGTATTCTTCCAAGCGTTTGATTGAGAGAGCAGCGACAGAGATATGGTCGATCGTCCGGTTTTGGCGCTTGAAATTGGTACTCTGTTTGCTGATTTTGCGGAATTTCTTGTACTGTGTACGATTGGCGCCGTCTTTGAACGAGAGGCACGCTTCGTTTTTGGTACTTCGGTTCCGTAATTTATTGGATTTTTGTACCTGTTTAGCCGAATTGTTTTTCGTAACTCATAATGGCGACACTGTTGCTCCGGCGGTCCCCGTCTTTAAAGGGGATGCGAGATCAGTTCTTGGTTCACTGCATTCCGGCTAGAATCAAAGAGGAGGTGTGAGAAGAGGTAAATTATTGATTGATTTATTTCCAGTTTCGATCGATTCGATTTTGATTCGATTCGATGATTTAGGGAAAAAAATTTCAGACCAACTTTTGAACAGATTTTACGTTTGTGAGAGTTTCGATTCCGATCTGATTCCATGATTTAGGGGAAAACAGTTTTTCAGACCATATTTGCTGCAGATGTTACGTCTGCGAGTCACTGGAATAGGATTGAACTAACTCCCACTGACATATTCAACTAAGAATAAAATTCACACGCATTTCTGGTCTAGGTTCATTCTTGATGAAAATTATCCCATATTGCACAGAGCGATATAGTTTAGGCTTGTTTGAGCTGTTTATGATCTTGTCTACGTGTGGAATTTTCCGCCGTTTAGTGGTCTTTGGAGCGTTTTGTGTAGGAGTGTTAGGTATTTTGCTATCATACTAGCAATATATCAGTCAACCTTTATGTAATTTTTGGAATTGCCTTTAAAGGTTTCTTGCGTTTAGTATGGCTGTAAGCTTTCAGGATGCTTTGGCATCTACTTGCCCGCACTTTGTCGAAGTTTTGCGGGTGTGCAGCTGTAGGCTTGGAATAGATCATATAACTTACGTTATACCACTGATGTACCTTTCATAAAGAAATATTCAGTTTTGTTTGAGCTTGGTGAGCAGTTCGAGTGGGAAAAAGCTGGAGACTTTGAAAACTGGTTGGGTTCAATTGTACAACACTTGCAATGGTTTTTATTGTGACCAATTCACCCCCGCTTCTGCAAACAGACCGAAAATGTGGACTACTGGATGGTAGGATTTCAGATTCTTAGTCCCTCATAGTACTCCCGTTGTTTGGATTAGAAGTTGATCATGTCAAGTTCATAGTTCTGTCCTTTTGATGCTTCTGGTTTCACCTGCTCTAGCTATCTAGAACCTTTAGGTTTCTTGTGTTCGGCGGTGTTGCTTCTTGGTCTCTCGAATATATATCTAAGAGATCACCCCAAGCGTAGGGTATAAGCGTCCAATTGAAGCATAATAAATCCGGAAGTCCGGGATCGTACCCACAGGGATAACTAATACGGCTTGATGGATTGTAGATGCGAGTATGGTTTCCGGCTTTTAGTCAGCCAACTTGTTTTTTCGTATGCGGTGGAAAGTAAAAAGGCTAAATTAAACGAGAATAAACTAGATAAAAAGAAGGTTAGGTCTAGGAATTACTAACGCCCACGACTCAAGCAAAATCACACTTTCCACCTCAATACACGGTTTTACCCGGAAGATAAGAAGGTTCGAAAATCAAGCTAGCTATAGAATCCATTTAGCAAACACCTCGAGCGACCGAGCTCCAAGCATCATGTGTGGTAAGTAGGCGAAGCTCTTACCTACACATGATCAAGGAGGTTATCACCTCGGTAATTTGACAAACAAATCCAAGTCCCACATCAATTTCCAAAACAAAGTTGCAAACTTTTTGGTGAAAAATGCAATTTTTACTCAAGCCATGGAGTGCTAATCACCCCATGACCCAACCTTATGAAACTACTCACACATATCTAAAAAGATAAGAGCAAGCAAAAATCTACTTAGCATAAGTGTAAACACAACACTAGAAATAAACTAGCTAGAAAGATAGATCGGGAGAAATTAAACAACTTTAATTAAAGAGAGAATAGCAAAAACTAACTTACAAGAGTTGAAAATGCAGAAATTAAGGGCTGGAAATTAAAAACACTCAAGAACATGAAGAACAATTCAAATCTAGCTCTAGATCTAGAAAATACAATGCAAAAAAGTAAAAAAGGTGTTTGTACCATGACATCACGCCTATAAATAGTCCCTAAGTATACGGATGGAATATTCTCCAGAAATTCCCCCTTAAGGCCTCGGTACCGATGGCAATGGGCTTAAAATGCATTTAAACTCTCGGTACCGATGTCCCATATCTTAGCCATCGATGCCAAGCTGCTTAGTGGCTGACAGGAGATAAGAGCTCGGTACCGATGTCTCCAATCTTAGCCATCGGTACCGAGGGCTTATCTTCAGAACTTGGTCTTGACCGCGCGTTGACTTGCCTTGGCAGCCTTGCTTTGCTATTTTTGCTCGGGCCACGCCTTGGCCATTGCCTTGCTCGGGTTGCCTTGCCTCGCTTCCTTGGCGTGGCTGTCTAGCTTTGGCCACCGGGTCATCTTTTGAGCTTTGAATAACCTTGGCACGCTTTGGTCTTTAAATTACCTGAATTAAATGGTTTCTCTACAAAACAAAACCAAAACGCCTTACGAGCAAAAGTAACTAAAAACAACTAATTAAGCGATGAAATAAACCAAAACTAGACACTAGCGCACCCTTTATTACATTCTCGGGTGCTTATCGGGTGTTGTGCCCTACAGACCTGTGGAAGACATTGCTTTTGCCGTGGCACATTTTTTCCAGTGCGGGGGAACCTTCCAAAATTATTACATGGTATTTTTTTGTTCTTGACAGCGATTATAATTTATGAGTTGGTGTATGTTTCACACTGGCTTGAATCAACCAGAAAGCAATATTATATAAGAATTATGTTTTGGTTGCGTTACCAGTACCATGGTGGGACTAACTTTGGCCGGACTACCGGTGGGCCATTCATTGCTACAAGTTATGATTATGATGCTCCAATTGATGAGTATGGTATGATTTTATCCCTCCATCACTTATGTAGCCATCAGTGGTATCCATTAGGCAAACTAACTAATACCTTCTTGCTATTGATTGAAGCCTATCTTCCATCTGTAAAAGGCTTTTAAAATTTGTCCCAAATGTTGCAGGATTTCTTAGACAACCTAAGTGGGGCCACCTCAAAGATGTGCATAAAGCCATAAAGCTGTGTGAACAGGCAATGGTGGCCACTGATCCTACAATTAGTTCTCTTGGTTCAAATTTGGAGGTGCACCAATAATCCTCTACTCACCCATCACAGGAACAATATTTCCCCCCCCCCCCCCCTGCAATTAGCTGTGCTTTCCCAACAATCTAATGCTTTCAGAAACGAGGATTTATATGCCAGATCAAACAAAAGAAAGTGCATCTGTATATTTAGAGTCTTAGACAGACAGTTTGAAATTGTTGTATGCTTTGTTTTCAAAATACTTGACTAAGGAAGAAAGGTGTCTCAATGCATGACATTTCACCCGTCAAACATATCTGAACTTCTTCCTCTGTGGAGCCCTATAAGTAATTTTTTTTTTGGATTTGTGGTATAGGGTAATATACAGGCAGCTGCTTTTATTTAATTTCTTTTGTTGCCACAAGAGAGCTAGCTGTTTATTCCTAGGCTTTTCACACAGACACCATTTGACAGCACTTAGTAACTTACAAACAGAAACTACACAATTTTGACTGAGAATTTTTTTACCTTAAATGCACTATTTTCATACTTTGCTCAGCTTCTCTAAGATTAGTTAGGCTATTTATTTCTTCACTTGCCACAACGTGTCTGTGTTTTGTCACCAAATGTTCTTTTTTCAATTCCTGCTCTATAGCTTATGAATTATGGTGGAGTATTGCTTGTCTTAAAACATATGTGTCCTCTTTCAGGCAAGTGTTTATAAAACAGGCTCGGGTTTGTGTGTTGCTTTTCTGGCCAATATTGGTACACAATCAGAAGCAACTGTGAACTTCAATGGCAATTCTTATCAGTTACCCCCATGGTCTGTGAGCATCTTACATGACTGCAAAAATGTAGTGCATAACACCGCAAAGGTTAGCCTCGTCTTCTTTGATTTAGGGCTTATACTTACCGCGCAAGAACTCTGTTACAACTACATTTTGTGAGTGGGGCTCCTTCATACCTTCTGAAGCAGTCCAATTAAGTATTTTTGCTCCATTTCATCTGAGATCCCCTCAATTTGGATGTTATTGTGTCTCATGAAGGCAGGGCCCAAAAATATGAAGAACTCTTTATTCTGATATCAATGCAAGCCACTTTATGATAATTTTTCTGTGACAGATTAATTCTGCAACTACAATTCCAAAATTTGTGCGTTAATCTTCGAGCGATGCAGTTGATGCTTCAGGAGGATTTCTGTCTGGCTGGAGTTGGTTTAACGAACCAGTTGGTATCTCGAGTAGCAATGCAGTCATGAAACCAGGGTTGTTAGAGCAAATAAATACTACAGCTGACGAAAGTGACTATCTATGGTATTCGTTAAGGTAACAGTACGATCTTAGTTGTGACCATATGATAAGCCTATAATTTCATAAGGCTACCAAATGGATAAAAGTTTGGGTAAAACCTTATAGTCTTGGTTGCTTTTTCCATAGTGCCTTGGTCATTTAAGGAAATTGAACTAAATGAAAGAGACACTGTCATGTGGTTCATTGTACGGAGCGGGAAAGGAAACAGTAACAATGCTAAGGTTTCCATTGACGTTCCCATCACTCTCATACCCAGAAAGAATAAGATCGATCTCTTGAGTTTGACAGTTGGACTTCAGGTTTGACCTTCCTGATTAAATTTAAGTTAGCATTCACATAGTAATCTTTCTTTTATCAAGTTCAGATTGTCAAAATGTTACTGACCATGATATAATGCAACCATAACAACACTGTTCCAGAACTATGGAGCATTCTTTGATGAAGAGGGTGCAGGGATTACTGGTCCAGTGAAGCTGGTAGGTGTAAATAATGGATCGAACGTTGATCTCTTCTCACAGCAGTAGACATATCAGGTATGTAAGTTCGTTTTCATTTCAGAATTCCGGCTATAGTTATTTGCTTGAACGATTCTCATCCAATAGGAACTGGGCATTGAACTGGCACATAAATCTTGTATTATAGTCTAAGTTTGATTTACTGAAGTGTCAAACGAAGGAATATTCAGATTTACACTTACTTTTGTTACTTTTGGTGCAGACTGGACTAAAAGGTGAAGAGTTAGGCCTCTCCAATGGAGGTTCTTCAGCTTGGGTATCAGGAGCTACCTTACCCAAGGAGCAACCCTTGATTTGGTACAAGGTAACATCGTATCTTTCTTTTCCGCTCACATATTAGGCAAATTAAGGGATTCAAGGCCCCAAGAGAAACTTTGGAAGACCCGAGACTTCATGAGGAGGCATGTTATAGCATGGTTCACTTACTACATTTGTGAAGAAAATTACCCGGCAACAGCTAAATGTGGTTGTTGGCCTCTTTGACAAGATTATTGTTTAGGAATTTGGCTCAATCCTTAAGATGCTAATACAGTGAACAATACTTGTGGATTCAGACAACTTTTGACACCCCTTCCGGCACCATCCCAGTTGCACTGGACTTCACGGGGATGGGAAAAGGCGAGGCGTTTGTGAATGGGCAGAGCATAGGGCGCTATTGGCCAACTTATATCGCTCCATCTAGCGGTTGCACAGACTCCTGCAATTACAAAGGCTCTTATTCTTCAAACAATGCCTCAAGAATTGTGGGAAACCCTCTCAGCAACTGTAAGCATTCAAAACTTTTCGCTTAAATACTTGACTCCAACATATTCCCCTAAACGTCGTCTATTTTGAGAGTAGTATAGTTGCTCTCCAAAGATAGGGAGCAACTACGGACACCCAAGCACGAATCCTGAACGTTCTTCCAGTTGGTTGATTTTATATATTTGAGAGAGAACAGAGAGCATTGCTGGGCAGGCCAGCTCAAAATGCATATCTGCAGAATCAGAACCATGTTATTGGATTTGCTCTAAGATCTTGTTTCTGATCTCGCGGCAGGTACCATGTGCCTCGATCATGGCTGCAACCGAGCGGGAACACCCTGTCACAAAGTTTGTAATGCATTACTGGATGCTAAAATCTAACATATCTGTTATTTTGAAGGGTTTCAGGCATCGAGAACAAATCAAGTCATCCAATGGTGGCTGCACTTATTGACTATGCACAGACGCTTTCCATCGAGGTGAAACCTGAAGAGTGGAAGAATTTGAAAATTTTCAATGAAGCAAACTGGTGTAAGAGAAGCGATCAACGAGCTGAAGTCAATGAACATCAAAACTGTTATGCCGATCGGAGATAGCCACGAGGCAGCCATAGAAGCACAAAAATATTTGAAGGGTCAAACCTGAAATTTCAAAAATTGGCTGGCATACAAGATAGTATTTTGCAAGCAGTGTCAAATTGCAGCAAGCCACTAGGGGGGACAACGTCCCCACAATTTTTTTCTAAAACTGCACTTTGGTCTACATATTTTAATTTTTATTAAGCATATATGCCCCCATTTAGATCGATTTAATAGTTGACAACTCTGAACAAAAAATTCCTGACTGCATTGCTGCTTCCAAACATTGATTTTTCTTCGTATTTTTATAAATTGCTAAGAGAGGAGATGAATTTTTTTGAACAGCTAGCAGGTGATCTGGGCGTAGCGCATGACGGTCTACTTCCCAAAGACAAGGCACAAATCATATCTAACTTTCAGAAAGAAGCTCCAACAGCCATGGTGGGTGATGGAGTGAATGATGCCCCTGCATTATTCGCGTCTACCAACAACTGCTTGCTAAGACATCATTGAAGTCATAGCTGATATCAGATACTACGATGTGCTACTTCTACCAAAACAAAGCCACGTATTGCAAAATGTTTTCTTGTTTTACTTGCTCCTGACTTGCTCTTCTTGGGGAAGCGTAAGATCATAAAAAAAAATTACTCCGTAACATAATTTCTCCTACAATAACACCTTAATATTTCACTATTATCACCACTACGAGAACAAAAAAAAGACTTGCAGACAACAAATCAACAAATGAGCACGCGAAAACGTGCGAAGCACGTGCATTACACTAGTATATATATAAAGAGGCAGTTAGGCTTCTGGGTTTTGGTACGGGGTTATTACCCAAATACCCTCCACTAAACCAGTTTTGCCATTTCTTAGACCTGGGTAACAGGTCGTGTCGGGACGTGTTCGTGTCGTGTCAGTCGGGTTCGTGTCACAAACCACCCAACCCGAACCCGACCCATTTAGAATTCGTGTTTCTCGAGTCGTGTTTCATGTCAGAAATGCTCAACCCTAACCCGTTAACTTCGTGTCCGGTTCGTGTCGTGTTATCATGTCCGTTGCCCAACTCTATATAGAATTACAGATATACCATATATTATATATATATATATATGTTCGTGTTAATGGGTGACACAGATTAGTAACCGTGTTAGTCATGTCAATTTCGTGTCTCGCGTGTTCAACCCGAACCCGACCCATTTAGAATTCGTGTTCTCGAGTCGTGTCATTTTCTTGTTTCGCGTCGGAAAGTTCAACCCTAACCCGCTAACTTCGTGTCCAGTTCGTGTCGTGTTATCGTGTTTCGTGTCCGTTGCCCCAGCTCTACCATTTCTTTTCTGTTGGGTTTGAGACGTGGCTTGTGGTAAAGTGAACGTTGTTCGTCCAAAAACACGTGGATTGTTCATCCATTTCCATTTGAATGGAGAAATCTCCATTTTCCTCTTTGAAGTTTGCAGAAGAACCACAAGAAGATACATTGGAGACGTTCTTCAAGGCTGCTTAATGTTCTCTCCTGCTCATTTTTTCTGCGGTGGTTGATTTTGCTTGCAAGACGTGCAGGTAAGTTTAGTTTCTGCACTCTGAAACTCCAATTTCATGCTGAAAATTAACTGCAAGGTCTTTTCTTTTTCTTTTTGGCTTCTATTTGCTTGCATGTACCATTTATATTCTTGAAAGGGAAAATCTGGATGAAACAAAATTTGCATTTTTATGTTTCTTACTCTTTGCTTCAATTGGGTTGTTCAATTTCATGATGGAAACTCCAATTTCCTATACTTTGCATGCACCATTATATTATTTAAAGAAATAATTCAGAGGAAACGATGTTACCTATACTTTGCCAGCTTTTAGCTTTCCAATATTGCATGTCCTTAGTTGATATAGTAGGGATATGGAGCGATGGGCACCAACTGTTTGATTCATTGCGTCAATGAGTATTACTTTTTGGAAATGATCCAAAAAGATATGGTCAATTAAGTTTAGGATAGTCAAGGAAGTTTCGTCATTAGTGCCATGTAGAATTGCAGATTATTAGTTTCAGTGGAGACATATATTCCACATTTCAGATAATTAAATGGACGATGAAGTGCGCGAATCGCGGAATCGACGGAGACGAGAATCATATGCTAATAGGCGGCAATTGCTTTTGGAACAACAAAAAGTTGCTGGTACTCGATCAGACTTGATTTCTTCTTTGGATTAGATTTAGATTAAACGATTTGTAGATTGAGTTTCTCTTGGGATAATACGTTAATAGACAATAGTGTTCCTCAGTTCATATCCTTATTTTTTATGTGCCCAGTAAATAGTGGCAATGAGATTAGTGTTGGTGAAACAAAGCGAAAGAGGGAGAATGTGCTACAGCTAGATGAGCAAACAAATCAAAAAAACAAACGCCCTCGTGAATTTTCAATGCTCAGTGAAAATATTGCCCAAGGAATGTGCCTGGTAGATAGTGACATTGAGATTAATGTTGGCGAAAGGAGGCAAAAGAGGGAGAGCGAGCTACAGCTAGATGAGGAAAGCAATGAAGCAAACAAACGACCTCGCGGATTATATAGACAGAGGAAAGAGCAAAATACTTCGCAACTCTCAGCTCTCAGTGGAAATATCGCCCAAGGAATTGTACAAAAGGATTCACGGAATGGTTCCTCTCAAACATTTGAACGTGGTTAGCATTGTCACATCCCGTATCTCTCAACCCTTAACTTTGTAGAGTTTTAGGTAGATTAAGAAATATGTACACAACCTTATAGTTTTATTTGCCTTTGGTATTAGGTTCATCTTCAAAAGTACCGAATCTGCCAACAATGTCAAAGGGTATTACTTCAAATGATTGCTACTCTATCCAGATTTAATATTCACCATATTTTTTTTAACAACCATGGCGTTTGATGTGATAAAATAATAGGGCTGCGTAGCTTGAGGAGAAATTAGCGAACTTCTAGGATAGTGTTGACAATCCCAGAAGAAGCATCCCAACTACCATCACAGCTACCTTGCATGTATTGTTCTGCAATGAAGTATTATACGGAAGCTCATGGTTTTTGCTGTATGAATGGACAAGTCTCCGTAGTTGCAGCTAGGTGCCCACCTGGGCTTTGAGGAATTATATAGCTCTGACTTCAGGACTCACATAACACAAGAAGGAGCACAACTGTTATAGAACACTAACCCATACTCAATGCTGATCAGGATTTGCGTCAAAGTTACTACGTACAATGGTTTGTCCTAAAGTCATTATATTTACTTATAAGACAAACCAACTTGAAAGAAACACATTAAACCAGGCTATTTCGTACAGGTCTTTCACTGTCAAGTGTCAAGTCGAGCAGGAAGTTCTTTTGTCATAAATCCAGACACAGTTGTTGCACATACACTGAAAAACATGGTATGGCTTCTGACCACAAAAATAGAGTATTGCCATTAATGATATTTTCTCTACTAAAATTTGAGACGTAGGTGTATTGCAAACAATTGTGCATACCGATGCTCTGGACTATCAATAAAGGAAGCATGGTAATGTGCACAGAAATTGAATTGGGTCTCTTGGCCTGCCCTCTCTGATGCCATTTGGCTTTGATTTTGGGGCATGGTTCCGCAGCAAAACAGGTATAGGGGGCCACTATTTCAATGGTTTTCTGAGAGCAGCCACTTTGTGCATATTGCCAAAGGTTAGGTCTGTCTCCAATCTTCCCCTGCTCATACCCCCAATGATTGGGGACTACATGGGTTTTGTTGTTGTTGTTGTAGGTGTATTGCAAACAAAGAAAAGGTCGAGCAACTTTGTGATCAGTTCTTGGCCAAACCAATCATCCGAATAGTACCAGAACCAAAAGCTAACGATATCACACCAATCACAGATATTCCAAAGACACCAGAAACAGTGAGTATATTCACTCGTAATCGCGTTTTCTTACCCTCTATAGCTCTGCAGTCCAATTTACCATGAAAGTGAATAAATACTACAAATTCGAGCTTTATGAAGTTCATACGTTTGGAGCTTTTGAACTTCAATTTATTTTCCTCTATTGTTTTATGTGTATCTTCTGTTATTCTGAATCTGTTTCATTATCCAGAAGTAGGGGTAAAACATGAGAGAATAGTTATAAGCTTTTCAATACTTCATGTTCTCTTAAACAATATGCCGGCCTCTGTTGTCTACTGCCTGAAATCTTACATTTCGAACTAAGATAATGTAGCTGGTTTCTTGAAAATATGCCAATCATTGAACACAGTTTTCCGCTTTGGTATGATGGTGCTTTGGTTTCTGCTATCAGCAACTAAACATTGGATTTGGATTGAAGTTGACTCCAATTGATTTGAAATAGCTTAGTTGCTGCTATTATTTTTCCAGGCTATATATATGTCGTGGTCTCCTCTTGCTACATAGCTATATTCGCTGCAGCTCGCAACTTCTACTATTATACCTATTCCGTTTTCTTGGCTTATGGTTTGACATATGATTATCCATTGTTGTGATGCCATCTTACATAGGTTGAGAGGGAAATGTATTGGATCTGAGGCAACATATCGACTGTATCTTTGGACCAAAACTTATGGTACATGGCCTGCAGCAACTGCCGAAAATACATCAGTGCAAGAGATGGAACTCTATTTGATTGCTTCCATTGCAACAGCAAAAAAGTTATGGCAAAACCAAGGTCAGAAATATTTACAATAGCAAACTTTTCTGAAGAAGCTCTTCGAACCAGATGATACTGCTTCAGAAGAAACACTTGAATCACCGTAAAAGCCCAGCTCAGTGAGCATGCTAAAACTAGAACTAATCGCCAACTTTATTTTTTGTAGGTGTCTTCGTTGGTGTGTAGCCTTTTGATTCACAGTAGCACTTACAAGGCATTGTGCCTTCCATTTTGTAGCAACTGCTACTATCGCTTCCAAACAATAGCTGTTGGTGTGTAGCCTTTTGATTCGTGGTTCCTTGCTAACGCCACTGTATATCCAACAATAGCTGTTCCGATGCATTGTGCATTCCTTTTGATAACAACAGCTGTATATATCCAAAGTAGCTAATTTGGAGAAACTCTATGTGGCTCAATTTCTTTGTGTCGGGCCTCAATTGCGTGCCCCGCGCGCAATCATCTCACTAGTACTTACTAATGTCTGATTAAAAGGATTTTTTGCAAAAGATATTTATCTTTGCGCAATGCGTGAGATTTAAGTTATGTACAAATGAAGTCTCCTTTGCATGGAGAGTGATGGGTGGTTCGTTAAGAAAATCCTTTTTTTTTTTTTTTTTTTGCCACTCAGTATATTTAGCGGGGGTTAGTGGGGTGTGTTAGGTTAGCACGGGAGGGTGCATAGACTATCCATAGTCTGGACCCTACGAACCTCCGTCTTCTAAAGGAGGGGAGTTGTAGGCAATCAACTGCACTAGGCAGTGGTTCCTAAAATCTTGGATTGGGAACAGCTGACCATATCAAAGCCGGTGGGGGCATGGATTTCAAAGCTTTGCAAGCTTTTAACTAAGGGGAGTTTTTGTAAAAGGGTTTTACAACGAATTCTATTTTAGTCCCTTGAGTATCAATTGTATCGAATGTAACATTTGTCTCAGGTTTCTCTTTTCTTCAGCATACCAAATTTCGTGAAAACATACCAAATCTCTTTGTTATTAATTCTATCACTTCTAATGTATGTCTTTGGGTTTAGCGTCTTCCTTACTAAAACTATGGCTTTTGATGTATATATTTCTGTTGTTAGATTCTTGCTTACATAAACTATAACAATGGACACGGACAAAACACTAGTGAATCTATAAGTGGGTCCTATTTATATCAAAAACTACCCTTTAGTGATCATAATTTAGCTATTCCACTAGAGATGCTCTTAGTAATGACTAATGTCTGATTAAAAGGATTTTCTGCAAAAAGATATTTAGCTTTGCGCAATGCGTGGATGGCCTTAGTAGTTTCTAATGTTTGATTAAAAGGATTTTCTGCAAAAGATATTTAGCTTTGCGCAATGCATGAGATTTAAGGTTTGTACAAATGAAGTCTCCTTTGCATGGAGAGGAATGAGGTGGTTCGTCAACAAAATCCAATAGTTTTTTTTTTTTGTATTTTTGCCACATGGTATATTTAGTAGGGTTAGTTCGTGTATTAGGTTAGCATAGGAAGGTGCATAGAATATTCATAGGTCTAATCCCAAACTGCCTACGGAGGGGCTCGAACCTCCACCTTCTAAAAGAGAGGAGTGGTAGGCAACCAGCTGTACTAAAGAGTGATTCCTAAAATCTTGGATTGGGAACAGGCTGTTCCGAACAGCTGACCATATCGAAGCCAGTGGGGGCATGGATTTCAAAGCTTTGCAAGCTTTTAACCAAGGGAAGTTATTGTAAAACGGTTTTGCAAAGAATTCTATTTTAGTCCCTTGAGTATCAATTGTTATCAAATGTAACATTTGTGTTTTATTTGCTTCCCAAGTAAGGACATCCGTTACCATCAAATTACGAAAATTCATCGTATTTGGGAACAAAAATAAAACATCTAAATACAGACACCATTCTAAAATTCTCTCAAGCTTCTCCCCTTGGGTTTAAAAGAATTTGGTAAAAGGAAAGAACATGCCCCAAGGTTTTGTAGTATAATATCAATCAGTCATCAATATATATTATAAGCAAATATGTTTTTCTTTCCAAAGCTTCCAAACTTTCAATCTTAATTTTCTTTTTCTTTTTTTATTAAAAATAAAGAGACCGAGAAACATGGGAAAATGGAGGGAGAGGAACGTGGGAGAGGGAGGGAGAGAGATTTGGGGGTTGAATATGGAGGAAAAACTATTGGGATGTGATTTTGGCACTCCACTTTTTGTTTTGCAATCTCACATGATCAAGACACAAAATAGAGTGTCAATAGATAAAATTAGAGTGTGAAAATCAATTTCCAAAACTATTCTATGCCCTTGCAGACTGCCACGGGGTATTCTAAATTTATTTTCCACCACACATATGTTTTTCAGTGCATAGAACATGAGACCGGATAGTCATAAAACTATCTTCTTTTATCACTAGTATTGTGCCCGTTCGATACAAGGGGTCGAAAAAAACCAATGTAAATTATTCTATGCTCCTACAAGGGTACCGTCACGTGGTATTCCAAATTTATTTCCCACTGCACATATGTCCTTTCAGTACATAGAATGAGACCAATGCTAGCGTGAATCAAAAACATGACTGAAAAAATATTAAACTATATTTTTTTATCACTAGCGTTGTGCCTGTTCACATACGGGACCAAATAAACAATGTGAACTTTTTATCCCGTACATTAAACGGGCACAAACACTTTTGTTAAATAGATTGTACAAATTTTCAGTAAACGATGATAAAAAATTACTGTAAAATTCAGTAAACTGCGAAATAGTTTAGGGACGTAAAGGAGGATAACAATCAACCGTAATCATGATTAGTAGTATAGGATTAGGAAAACATATATTAGAGTATAAGTTCGGTTGTAACGATTCGGGGAAACTCCTCCATCCCAAAACGATTGTTGGAGAGAAAGCCGAGGCAAGGAAGGTTCGGTCTCTTGTCTCAACGAAGGTCTCGTTCTTTCTCTCTCGATTCATAATCTTCCTTAGAATCTTGTTCTCTCTCTATTCATAATCTTCCTTAGAATCTTGTATCCGGTGGCGTATATTCTCGGCTTAAGCGCTCATAGTTTTCATGACGATCGTAGAGTTAAGAGGAGCAGAATTAGTAGCAGTTAAAGCAGCGATGATGGTGATACGATACACACTAGTACGAGGAATGTGACGTTTCAAGATCTGCTACTGCTAGGGTTTATCTACCCGTCTTCCAGATGTTTTAAAGGATGCGGAGGCCGACAAGAGCTTGACTTGGGATGCTCTAAGAAAGAGTATAAACGGGTTGGTCAATAAGGTGAATTCAGTTAACATTAGGAATTAACTTTTCTATTTTTTTGATTGGCAAAAAAATTTATTAATCTCCGTAATATTAATAAGCCTCAAGGCTTTAATGGAGTGTTTTCAATGGCGGAAGCAAACGACCAGGCTTTAATCTCCTGGGATGGATCTACTGAATTGGGGAAGCAAACGACCAGGGTTGAGTTTGTCAAATCGATTGGCGAGATTTGGGTTCTTTAGGCCCGTTAATGGCTTTCTCAAGTGATTATTCCAAAAGTGGTCACTCGCCCTTAAGTGGTCCCTCCTCGCTTTGAGCTTGGCTTTATCTCCAGCCCGAAGGAAGACAAAAAAGAAAAGAAAAGAAAGACCAAAATCAGGGGTTTCGTCACAAGTAGGCGACGTTCATGAAGAGTTTTCGACTCGAAAGGCTCCCGCTTAATCCAATCTGACTCGCTTGGATTCGGACTCGAATGACGGGCCCCTCCTCTCTTTGTCTTTGTCAAGATTAATATTACGTAGATTAGCCAATCAAAAAAAAAGAAGAAGGTTCAGGAATTATGTTCTTAATGTTAACTGAATTCACTTTATTGACAAACCCGTTTATACTATTTCTTAGAGCATCCCAAGTCAATCTCTGGTACTCAACAGAGCTCTTGTCGGCCTCCGCTTCCTTCAACATCCGGGAAACCCAGGGTAGGTAAACCCTAACAGTAGCAGCTTCTTGAAACGGAGAATTTCTGTTCGCGGTAGAAGTCTCAGATGGCCTCCTTTGTTTCACAGACGTCTTTGCTGCTTTGGTTGCCGTGGTCAATACTAAGTTCCCACAAGTGGGTCATCTTTTGTGGAAGAGGATAATTTTGCAGCTCAAGCGAGCTTACAAACGCAATGACAAGCCCCAACTATTAGCAACTGTTAAATTCATAGGACATCTTGTCAACCAGCAAGTGGTTCATGAGCTTCTGGCTTTGGAGCTGCTCACCCTTTTGTTGGACAAACCTACTGACGACAGTGTGGAGGTAGCAGTGGGTTTTGTCACCGAATGTGGCTCAATTCTCCGATCTTTGCTCCCGTGGCTTGCATGCTATATTTGAGCGTTTTCGTGGGATTCTTCACGAAGGAGAAATTGGCGAAAGAGTTCAGTTTCTGATTGAGGGTTTATTTGCGATAAGAAAAGCCAACTTTCAGGGGTACCCAGTTGTTCGTAAAGAGTTGGACCTTGTTGAGCAGGATGATCAGCTAACTCATGAAATCTCTCTTCAGGAGGAGGAATTGGACTCCGAGAATGCTTTGGATGTCTTTAAACCGGATGCCGAAGCTGTGGAAAACGAGGAACGCTACGAGCAACTGAAGAAGACATTCCTTGGTGACAAGTCTGAAGATGTAGCAGATTCAGTTGCAGGCTCAGGAGACGAGGATGATGAAGAATCTGATATTGAAGAGGACGAGGAGCAGATGAAAATAAAAGACGAGACAGTGACAAATCTGGTAAACCTTCGGAGGACAATTTATCTAACGATTATGTCTAGTGTTGATTTCGAAGAAGCTGGCCACAAACTGTTGGAAATTAAACTGGAGCCTGGTCAAGAGATGGAACTGTGTATCATGCTTTGGGAATGCTGCAGTCAAGAGAGAACGTATCTGCGGTATTATGGCCTTCTGGGGCAGCAGTTATGCATGAACAAGATCCACCAGGAAAATTTCAAGAAATGCTTTGTGCAACAGTACTCTATGATTCATTGCCTCGAGACTAATAAGCTGTGTACTGTGGCCAAGTTTTTTTCCCATTGACTTGGTACAGATGCTCTTCCTTGGCACATTTTGGCTTATATAAGGTTGACTGAAGAGGACACTACCTCATCTTCCCGTATTTTCATCAAGATTCTCTTCCAAGAATTGTCGGAGCACCTTGAGATTTGCCAGCTGAATGAACATCTTTCTGACCCCACAATACAGGACTACTTTGAGTCGATCTTCCCCAAGGATAGTCTGAGGAATTCCAGATTTTCCATCAACTTCTTCACTGCCGTGGGCCTTGGTGGTATTACCGAGAGCCTGCGAGAATACGTGAAGAGCAACGCTCCATGCCTTATCGTGCAGCTATTTGTCGATACTGTTGCCAATCTGATATGTTGAAGTTCTTCAACTGTAGCATTTACTGTGGAAGGCAGATTGTTCATTTGATTGTTTACTGCTTTTCAATGGCCTTTATTAGGTACTTTGTAGTGCAGGGTTAGTTTTGTCCTTTCCTGGTAGTATCTAGCCGTGCTTTGAGTCAAGTGTTGCTGTTGTTTCTTCCTTGTTCTTATGGTGATATCATCAAAGCTTTTGAATGACTTTCAATTTGAGGGCGACTTGATCATTTCTAGGTTATGATTATTATTCTATGTAAATGCATGCCTCATTTCTGGTGGTTATCTTTTGCTAGAAGCATTGCAATTTTACGTGCCTGGAAATGAAAACTTTATCAGAAAATGGGGTCAAGACATCCATGCCATTTAGTATAGGGTGTGTGCCAGCTTCAATTTTGGGTCCACCAAGGAGGGGTGTTCCCTTTCTAGTAGTAATCTTCGAGATGTAAAATTATATGTGCTATAGTGAGCTCTAAGGAGTTTTGGACTAAACATTTTTGCTTAACCATGTAGATATATATGTTGTGCTTTATTGTTGTGATTGATATTTGGTATTCTGACTGTTGTTTGTGTTTAGTTTGCCGCCCGAACAAGGTTGATTTGTACTTATTTTTTGGGGGTTGATAGGGATGGAGTGGACTCAATTGGGTTGGACGATGCTGCAAACAGAGTAGGTCTAGATCTATGTCTACACTCTGGTTCCCTCTTTATTTCTTTTTCTGTTTTACCCCTGTATTTTTGGTTACTTTTTCTGTTTATGGAATCTAATTTATGTGGCAGGTGTGAAAAGGCACTTCATTTGCGACCATTTTTGAAAGTGTTGGTGTATGGTATGTTTCATTTCTTTCGTTTCTGATTAGGGTTCTTTAATTTAGCTGAATTCTGTTACTCATTGGATTCATCAATTTCTGCTGTTTTGTCCTGAAAAGCGACGAATCAGTATTTTTGGAAAGATTTTGGTGGGATTCCTAGGGCTTTAGATACGCTTGGTGCTCAAAATCTCGATCGTTATGTATAAAAAAAAACCTAGAAATCGGGAGTGAAAGTTTCTGAACGTTACCATACTTGATTTGTTTAGGGGGAATTATTGAATGAGAACTTGTCTACCTCCATTTGCTGCCATTTGATTATTATGTATATTGTATGGTACCTAGGATTCCGAATTAGGATATAGTATTTTTTTGATTTTCGTTTTTTCGTTTACCCATTCTTTGGCTGCTGCTGCTGCTAAGTAAAGATGAGGCAAGTAAAAGAAACTTAAATGTTATTAATAGTTGCGGGATTATTTTGTTCCTGGATTGTTTAGAATTGTACTAGGTTCGGGTTTATGGGGCACAAGAAAGTATTTTCTGAAACTGTTATGCAACTTTGATGAGTTCATGATGTGCTGTTTCACTTGTGGTTGTGTTTAGATGACCTGCTTTGTGCTTGGCTTGAAATGTTGAGTGGTCGGAACTTCAAACTACTGCCCCACTTTTTAACACATGGCACCAAACACGAACTACGTTTTGGTGAAATATTTTCTGTGAGGTACCCAACTCCACCTGGATGCTGCACACAAATTGAAGATTCTTACGTGCGTGTGCGTCTCTTTGATCCTATTGACGGAATGGAGTTCCATTATGCCTTTCATATTCTTCTCTGAATAGTCAATTTAAGCTTCTTGCAACAGGTACGTTTCACATGACAATCATTGTATTTGTGAAGGGCTTCCAATTTCCAAATTCGAAAGCTGATAGGAAAGTGAAACCCTCGGTACCTTCCAGGAATCGCCAGAGCACCTTGGGATTAGCCGGTTGAATGAACATCTTTCTGATCTCACAATGCAGGACTATTTTGAGTCGATATTCCCCAAAGATAGTCTGAGGAGTTCCAGATTTCCCATCAATTACTTCACTCCTGTGGGCCTTGGTGGCACTACAGAGAGCTTGCGAGAATACATGAGGGGCGTTAGCAGATGTTATTTGATACATGGTTTTCTTCTTATGTGTTCTTTAGCAGATGTTATTTGATGCTATATTGCAACTCATTAGAAGTCTATATTAAGGTCTTGAACATTAAGAAAATTGGTGTTTAATAAAGGAAACATGAATATGTGTAACTGTAGTTTAAGGTTATCGACATGATTTTGAGGCATTGGTCTCACACCCATATATATTTAATAGTTGCTACAGCATACCGTATCCAAGAGGGAAAGGGTTTAGCTTATTAGAAGAAACGAGGCTTTTCTTTTGCAGTGTCCAAAATGTTTATAAGCTTACTATGTTCTTTTGTGTGGCAACAATATGCATTTCTTGTTTCTTTCATCCATGTTTTGTTCTTATTGCGAGTAGTGGCCAATACTTGGACGCAACATTTCAGGATTTTTCTAGTTAAGGTATAATAGGCTAGACACTGCTTATATACAAGTGCTAGAAAAGTTCATTGAGTTTGCTTATGATAAAAAATTAAATAAAAATCCAGATACAAAGATATATTGGTCATTTAAGAAATGGGCTAACCTTGGATTTGAGACAAGAAGCTGAGTGAAAGAACATTTAGTTAATAAAGTATAAACGAATTTGACACTAATTATACAAGATGGGACTATTCATGGGAGCCTTTGGCTTATCTAGTGGAAATGAATATGGCCCCGTTACTGATCAAACTGAAAATGAATTGGATAGTTGAGGGATGAAATAAGTTAACTAGATACTTTAAGTACAAAATGAATAAAAAGGGGGAAGACTGAAGAGTTTATGGACGAAATGATGAATTAACCCAATTTAATCTCCTCTTTTATCCAAATGCACTTTTAAAAAATCCTTGTACCTTTTTTTGTTCTTTGTAATATCTGATTAAACTGATCTTTTGCAAATATATTTTTCTTCGTGCAATGCATGTGATTAAAGGTTTGGATTTTAAACGAAGTCTTTGAATGGTCCCACAAGGAAAGTATAGAGAGGTAAAATAGATAGGGGTGTGAAGAGGAGCTTGACCATTTCTAGCTCGTTCGCATAGAGGGAGGGGGGTGGCTCGGTTCTGGTGGGGACAAGGTGCGGATGGCAAGAAAATCCAGTGGTTGGCTTGGGAATAGTTGAGCAGATCAAAGGTGGTGGGAAAGTAGGGGTGGAGTTTAATCCATAACCACTCCTCTTAATGTTCATCAAAGTGCTTAAGGCAAAATATAACCCAACGGTTGGGATCGCAACGGTCTTTTTCTTGATGGACCAGTCCTTATGGTCAGGAAGTTTTAAGTAAAGGAACAAGGTGGAGATTAGGCCAGTGCATGTGGAGAAGAGAAGGAAACAGTTGACCCTGTGTTGATGGGTTGTGATTGGATTGTAGAGATGCGGACGCGGGTCTGGGGCAAGACCGCCTGAATTTGAGATTTATGCACACACATTTCTCGGTCTGGACATTTTGTTGCTCATTCTTTTGCTAGATTTGCGCTTGGTGCGGTGATAGAGGGTGGTGTGGTAAGGTGGCTAATGATGGTTGTGGGTGGTGGGTGAAGTCGATGGATTGTGAGTTGGGCAGCGATGTGGAGAGGAATGAGGATGCTGGCAATGGAGGGTGAGGGATAATGTTGCAGAAAAAAGTAGTAGGGGAAGAGAAAGCAGGCGGAGAGGCAGAGGAGACTTCGTGAGTGGGCGGGCATGTGTATGAGATTTGATCACACTGTATCCATTATTTTTCGATGGGTTTATTTGGATGAGTTTAATTTTGTACACTTATATTTAATACTCCATATTACTATACAAAACCTTGGGGCATTTCTTTTCTTTTACCAAATTCTTTTAAACCCAAGGGAAAAAATCTTGAGAGAATTTTAGAATAGTGTCTGTGTTTTACAAGATGTTTTATTTTCGTCCCAATAGGATGAATTTTCGTAATTGCCCCTTCATTTTGAATTTGATGGTAACGGATGTGTTTATTGGGAAGCAAATAAAATACAAGTGTTACAATTTGTAAAATTGATACTCAAGGAACTAAAATAGAATTTATTGTGAAACCGTTTTACAAGAAACTTCCCTTAATTAAAAGCTTGCAAAGATTTGAAATCCATGCCCCCACCGCCATCTCTGCAATCCATGCCCCCCACTGCCTTTGATATGCTGAGCTTTTTCTGATCCAATTATTGAATTTTCTTAAAGAACCACCTGATCCCTTTCTATGCAAAGGAGAAATGGTCATCCTTTTCATACCCTTATCCTTTTTTTTAAAATCTCCACACTCTTATATGTGGGACCCATTCAAAAACTTCATTTGTACAAATTAATCTCATGTATTGCGCAAAGAAAAATGTCATGTATTGTGCAAAGAAAAGTAACTTTGCAGAAAATCAGTTTAATCGGACATTAGTAAGTACTAAAACAAGTACTATTTGAAAAAATAGACTAAAATTAAATAGTTGAGGGGTGGACTAGATTGAATTGATATACTTGAAGGATGAATGAAAAAAACAAGGCAATAGCATAGGGACGTTTAGGCTAAAGTTGTACTACTCCGAATAGGATTAGGACTTAGGGTTAGGACTATATATATACTGTATATCATTGACAGTAGTAATATTTTGTACGTGTTTGAAGTTCAGTTCCGAAGCCCTAAATCGAGAAGAAAGAGCTGCGGCAACGAAGGTAGAGCTCTCTCTCCTCTCAACGAAGAAGGTCCCTCTCTCTCTCTCTCTCTCTCTTCTCGCGGTGTCTCTTTGTCGTCTTTGTCAGTATTTTTCATGGCTAGTTCCAAATTCGTTGAGGAGCGTTTCGTTAGGGTAGAGAGAGAAAGGGTTAAACGAGATAGAAAAGAGATAGTTGTTGTTGTTGATGATGATGATGATGATGATAGATGTAAGAGGAGCAGAAGTAGTAGTGAAAGCAGCGATGATGGTGATACGAAACACACCAGTATGAGGACTTTGTCGTTTCAAGGAGCTGCTACTCTTAGGGTTTACCTTCCTCCATTTAGGGTTTCCCGAATTTTGAAAGATGTGGAGGCCGACAAGTACTCTGTTGAGTACCAGAGATTGTCTTGGGATGCTCTAAGGAAGAGTATAAACGGGCTGGTCAATAAAGTGAATGCAACCAATATTAAGAACATAATTCCTGAACTTTTTGCGGAGAATTTAGTTCGCGGTAGAGGTCTGTTTTGTCGAGCGTGTATCAAGTCTCAGATGGCCTCCCCTGGTTTCACGGACGTCTTTGCTGCTTTGGTTGCCGTGGTCAATACTAAGTTCCCACAGGTGGGTCATCTTTTGTTGAGGAGGTTAATTTTGCAGCTCAAGCGAGCTTACAAACGCAATGACAAGCCCCAACTATTAGCAGCTGTTAAATTCGTGGCGCATCTTGTGAACCAGCAAGTGCTTCATGAGCTTGTGGCTTTGGAGCTGCTCACCCTTTTGTTGGACAAACCTACTGATGACAGTGTGGAGGTAGCAGTGGGTTTCGTCACCGAATGTGGCTCAATTCTCCAAGATCTTTGCTCCCGTGGCTTGCATGCAATATTTGAGCGTTTTCGTGGGATTCTTCACGAAGGAGAAATTGGCAAAAGAGTTCAGTTTCTGATCGAGGGTGTATTTGCGATCAGAAAAGCCAGATTTCAGGGGTACCCAGCTGTTCGTAAAGAGTTGGACCTTGTTGAGCTAGATGATCAGCTTACTCATGAAATATCTCTTCAGGAGGAAGAATTGGACCCCGAGAATGCTTTGGATGTCTTCAAACTGGATGCTGAAGCTGTGGCAAATGAGGAACGCTACGAGCAACTGAAAAAGACAATACTTGGTGACAAGTCTGTAGATGAAGCAGATTCAGTTGCAGGCTCAGGAGATGAGGATGGTGAAGACTCTGATATTGAAGACGACGAGGAGCAGATGAAAATAAAGGACGAGACGGAGACAAATCTGGTAAACCTTCGGAGGACGATTTATCTAACGATTATGTCTAGTGTTGATTTTGAGGAAGCTGGCCACAAACTATTGCAAATTAAACTGGAGCCTGGTCAAGAGATGGAACTGTGCATCATGCTTTTGGAATGCTGCAGTCAAGAGAGAACCTATTTGCGGTATTATGGTCTTCTGGGGCAGCGGTTCTGCATGATCAACAAGATCCACCAGGAAAATTTTGAGAAATGCTTTGTGCAACAGTACTCTATGATTCATCGCCTCGAGACTAATAAGCTGCGCAATGTGGCCAAGTTTTTTGCCCATTTACTTGGCACGGATGCTCTTCCTTGGCACGTTTTAGCTTATATACGGTTGACTGAAGAAGACACTACCTCATCTTCCCGTATTTTCATCAAGATCCTCTTCCAAGAATTGTCAGAGCACCTTGGGATTCGCCTGCTGAATGAACGTCTTTCTGACCCCACAATGCAGGACTATTTTGAGTCAATCTTCCCCAAGGATAGTCCGAGGAATTCCAGATTTTCCATCAACTTCTTCACTGCTGTGGGCCTTGGTGGCATTACGGAGAGCATGCGAGAATACGTGAAGAGCAACGCTCCATGCCTTATCATGTAGCTATTTGTCAATATGGGGCCAATCTGATAGGGTGAAGCTTTGCAACTGTAGCCTTTACTGTGGAAGTCAGATTGTTAGTTTGTTTGTTTACAGCTTTTCAATGGCCTTTTATTAGGCACACTGTAGTGCAGGGTTGGGTTTGTCCTTTACTGGTAGTAGGTAGCCGTGCTTTGGGTTTTATCATCGATTCAAGTGTTGCAGTTTTTTCTTTCTTGTTCTAACAGTGATAGCATCAAAGCTTTTGAATATGACTATAAATTTGATGACGACCTGATCATTTCTTGGTTATGATTATTATTCTTTGTTAGTGCATGCCTCTTTTTTGCTGGTAATCTTTTGCTTGAAGCATTGCAATTTTATGTTCCTGGAAATGAAAACGTTATGAGAAATGGGATCAAGACATCTATATCCTTTTAGAGTGGGATCTGAGCCAGCTTCAATTTTGGGTTTACTTTAGTGATAATTAGATAGATATGTAAAATTATATGTGAGTATGGTGACCATTGGGTAGTTTTGGACAAGATATTTTGCTTAACCATGTGGATATGTATGTCGTGCTTTATTGTTGTAATTGATATTTAGTATTTTTCAACTGTTGTTTTTGTTTAGTTCCTGGCCAAAGCAAGGTTTATTAGTATTACTTTTTTGGGGGTTTAGCTTTCTGAAGTTGTAGGATCGAGATGGTGTGCACTCAATTGGATAGGAAGATGCTGCAAACTGATTAGGTCTGGATCTATGTCTAAATTCTGGTTCCCTCTTTATTTCGTGTCCTTTAACCCCTGTATTTTTTTTTTCCTTATTGTGTTTATTGAACCAAATCAAAGAGGCAGGTGTTAGACGGCGCATTTACGACATTGAGAACATTTTAGGAAGTGTTCGTGTTTGCTCTTTTTCATTTCTCTCACTTCTCTATAGTTACTCGTTGGGTTGATCAATTTTCTGGTTTTGTCCAGAAAAGTGAAGAATCAGTATATACGCTTAAGGAGTTTAAGGTACTCAAAATCTCAATTGTTATGTATCAAAAAGACCTTGAAATTGGGAGTGAAAGTTTCTGAAAGTTACTCTATTTTGATTTCTTCAGGAGGAAGTATTGAATAAGAACTTGTCAACCTCCAGTTGCTGCCATCAGATTATTATGTATGGAACCTAGGATCTAGTTTTTTGTGATTTCTTTTTTTGTTTACCCTGTCTTTGGCTGCTGCTGCTGAGTAAAGACGAGGCAAGTAAAAGAAACATGTTTTTAATCATTGCAGGTATATTTTTTTCCTGGATTATGAAGAATTTGTATCAACTCAGACCATTGAACTAGTACTAGGTTCGGGTTTATGGGGTACAAAAAAAAGTTCATGGGGTACAATTAAGTATTTTATGAGACCGTTATGCAACTTGGATGAGTTTATGATGTGCCGTTCCACTTGTAGTTTTCAACGTGGTTGTGTTTAGATGACGCACTTTGTGCTTGTCTGGAAATGTTGAGTGGTCAGAACTTCGAACTACTGCCGCACTTTTGCACTTTTTAACACGTTGCCAACCATGAGCAACGTTTTCGTGAAATGTTCTCTTTTTGAGGTACCCAATTCAACCTGGATGGTGCACACCTTATGAGATTCTTATGTGCGTGAACTTGTCTCTCTGTGATCCTATTGACAGAATGGAGTTTTCTTATACCTCTTATATTCTTCTCTGAATAGTCAATTTGAGCTTCTTGCATTAGGTTCGCATGAAAATCGTTGTGAAGGGAAAGACAAACCCTCGGTACCTTCAACCAGGAATTGTTGGAGGACCTTGGGATTTGCCGGTTGAATGAACGTCTTTCTGCTTCCAAAGTGCAGGACAATTTTGAGACGATATTCCCGAAACATAGTTTGAGGAATTCCAGATTTTTCGTCTTCTTCTTCAGTGCTGTGGGCCGATGGCATTATGGAGAGCCTGCGAGAATATATGAAGAACGTTCCATGTCTTTATCATTGTAGGCAGTTTGGAGATTATAGTGCCAATCCTTTAGTCCTTTACTGTGGAAGGTAAATTGTTACAGTAGTTTATGGCTTTTTACCGGGCATTTTTTAGCTGTGTCAGTTTTGTCCTTTGGGTTTTAATTGAGATTTTAAGTGTTGCTGTGTTAGTTGATGGCAATGAGGACATTTAATTCTGGGGTATGATTATTACTCTCTGCATGTGCGTGTGCCTCATTTTGGGTGGGGTTATGTTTTTGCTTCAAGCATTGCCATTTTGGTGCTTTCTTCTATAGAAAAGGAAAAAGAAGTGACATTAAACCTAACCCAGTTTTGACTTGCGGTTGCAAAATTGATCCCCGGTCTCATTTCTAGCTTTGAGTAAATTATATATGTGACTTCATCTCCCAGCACAGCATTAAAATAGATACAATAGCACATGTTCAAAGTTCAATTTCTTAAACAATGTTACATTGGGATCCCATGGATCGATCTGCTCCTTGCGATAGTTTCCTACTCTCATTCTTAAGCACTTCCCCCAATGAGCCACTCAACCACCGTCAGAGATTAGTACTCCTAAATCTTAACGTGGATGGTGCATGGAAAGAGGGAAACTCTTGGATCGGGTTGGGATTTATTACTCCCTCCCTCTGTCCCTTTTTAAGTGTCTTGCTTCGTAATTCCAACTTATTAAAAAGACATTATCATTACACCTTTCACATCAACTTTTATCTCAACTTTTCCTCATTACCCTCTATGAAAACATCATCATTACATTTTTACTCATCAACTTTTCAAAATGGAATCTACTTTTAGGGGCAAAATGGAAAATTCACCAACTTTTACCCACTAACTTTATAAAATGGACGCTAATTAAGGGACAGCCCAAAATGAAATACTGGACTCTAAAAAAGGGTTGGAGGGAGTATTAATAATTTTTCAACATCATGGTCGATCCTAGTTATCCTACTTGCCATAAAATGGTCGTTCCATCACAATTATACTATATATATACACACACACACCATGGATCTAGTGAGGGATCCCTTACCAGTCTACCGTGCGGACCTCCCCTTTTCCGAGCAAATTTCGATGATTCGAGCCGCTCAAAGTGTGCAGAACGTGATTTTAAGGGTATCCGTGAGAAATCAGCAAAAAAAATGATCAGGAAGGACTTGATTTGAACAGTTTTTTATTGAACCGTTCAATGAAAACTGCTCTGATTAAGCCCTTCCTGGTCTTTTTTTTGCCGATTTTTCGCTGGTACCTTTAAAATCACGTTCTGATCACTTTTAAGCGGCTTGGATTATTGAAATTTTGCTCGGGAATGTGAGGTCCGCACCGTAGCACCGTGCGGGACCCCTTTGGAATCTGTAGACAGTGGATCTTAAAATCTTGGATTGGGAACAGCTGACCATATCAAAGCCGGCGGGGGCATGGATTTCAAAGCTTTGCAAACTTTTAACCAAGGGAAGTTATTGTAAAATGGTTTTGCAACGAATTCTATTTTAGTCCGTTGAGTATCAATTATATCAAATGTAACATTTGTGTTTTATTTGCTTCCCAAGTAAGGACATCCGTTACCATCAAATTACGATAATTCATCATATTGGAACAAAAATAAAATCCATCTTTGATTGTTTTAGTTTTGGTAGTGAGTAGAGAGATAAATAGGAGGATGATTGGAGAGGGGTAATGAGTAAAGAGAGAGAAATGAAAGTAATAATTAAAGAAATAAGGTAATGATTGAAGTAATTAGAGAAATAGGGTAATGATTGAAAAGATAAATAGGGTACTGATTAAAATACAAAAACAAAACAAAATTAAACTGGAAAATGGACAAAGCCCTAGGACAGCCACCACTCTAAAATTCACTCAAGCTTTTCCCCTTGGGTTTAAAAGAATTTGATTATGCAAATATGTTTTTCTTTCAAAAGCTTCTAAACTTTCAATCTTAATTTTCTTTTTCTTTTTTCTTTATAAAAAAAAAAAAAAAGAGATAGAGAAACCTGGGAAAGTGGAAGGAGAGAAGGGAGAGGGAGATAGATTTCACGGTTGAATATGGAGGAAAAATTATTTTATGTTATTGTAGGGGTACCGTCATGTGGTACTTCAAATTTATTTTTTACCACACATATGTTTTTCAGTGCATAAAATACGGGACCGGAAAAGTACAAAACTCTCTGTTTTTATCACCTGCGTTGTGCCCATTTGATACATGGGTTGAAAAAATCAATATAAATTATTCTATGCTCTTACAGGGGTACCGTCACGTGGTACTCCAAATTTATTTCTCACTGCACATATGTTCTTTTAGTGCATAGAATGAGATCAATGCTAGCATGTAGTATCGAACAAAAGACCGAAAAAGTATTACACGGAGTACATTTTTATCAGTTGTGCCCTTTCGATAATCAATGTGAAATTTTTATTACGCACTTTAAACGGGCACAAACGGTTTTGTTAAATTCAAGTGAACAAATTACTAACAGTAAACCGCCCGTAATCATAAGTCGTATGGGATTAGGAAACCGTATTAGTTTAAGCTCGGTTGTAACGATTCAGAGAAATCCCCCTCAACGGTTGTTCGAGAAGAAAGGTGAGGCAAGGTTCC
This sequence comes from Rhododendron griersonianum, assembly GCA_018127125.1. NCBI lineage: Eukaryota > Viridiplantae > Streptophyta > Magnoliopsida > Ericales > Ericaceae > Rhododendron > Rhododendron griersonianum. Next base: position 45,740,394 of record CM030788.1, read on the forward strand.
GTCCTCAACGAAGGTCTCCTTCTCTTCTCTCTCTCTATTCATAATCTTCCTAAGAATCTTGTATCCGGTGGCGTATATTCTCAGCTTTAGCGCTCATAGTTTTCATGGCTAGTTCCAAATTCGTTGAGGAGCGTTATGGGAGGGTAGAGAGAGAGAGGGTTAAATTAAACGAGATAGAAAAGAGGTGGTTGATGACGATGATAAGAGTTAAGAGGAGCAGAATTAGTAGCAGTGAAAGCAGCGATGATGGTGATATGATACACAGAGTATGTTAGAGATTTTCTAAATAAAAGAGTTGTCGTTTTGGTTTTGAAAATTTCCTTGTTTCCTTAGAATGCTTGTTTTCCTCTTTGTGAGCTTTGTCCCACATTGGATAGTTGAGAGATGTTGGAGTGGTATATATTAGTGATTAACTAATAATCCAGTGTGGTGCAGCCCTATGGTGCTCCGCACATGCGCGCGGCGTGGGCTGTGTGACGTGGGCACGCGCGCGTGGCGTGGGCTGTGGCGCTTTAGCGGCGCACTTTGCACTTAGCACGTCAGCGCTAGGCGCTTTCCGCTTTCTTATTGTAAGGTGGTGCTGACGTGGATGCCGCTTTCTTATTGTAAGGTGGTGCTGACGTGGATGCCGCGTGTCACACGCGTGCCAGGTGAGTCACACGGAGCGGTTCCGATCGGGTGCAACTCGTGTCAACGGGTGCACTGGTTCGTGGGTTACGATCCCAGCCGTCGGCCGCGAATGGTCACGATCCAACGGATTGGATTAAATCCGATTGGGTGTGAATGAAACAGTACACCAGTTCGGTGTGACTGGGTGTGACTGATCGATCTAGACCGTAGGATCGAATCCAACGGTCAGAATAGATCGGGTGTGTACCTATTCACAATGGGTGCGTAGTGGCCTATAAATAGACCACTACTTGACAAAATCTGGACAGTGACATACACACATATGTGGGCCGAATTTCTCCACATCTCTCTCTATATTTTCTAGCATTCATTCTGCGTGCGTTCTGTTTTGCTGCAGAAAACAGAATTCAGTGATTCTCGATTCTTAGATTCACACAGCAGGTATTCTGTCCGTTTCGTTAGTGCAAACGAAAACGGAAAGAACTTCGAGTTCGGGCTTCGTTTTATCTTGAAGGCAGGTTCGCTGTAACCCTTTGCATACCAACTGGTGGGGGCAAATACTGTCTTTAGGAAAGCGACATAGTCGTGACTTGAAGTGTTTTCAGCGTTTGTGGAGGTTTCGCCAACAGTTCAGAATTTGCAGCAACAATCGGGTAAATTATTTCCAACAGAGTATCAAGAGCTGTTACTGCTAGGGTTTATCTACACGTTTTAGGATTTCCCGGATGTTCAAGGATGCGGAGGCTGACAAGAGCTCTGTTGAGTACCAGAGATTATGTTCTTAATGTTAACTGAATTCACTTTATTGACAAACCCGTTTATACTATTTCTTAGAGCATCCCAAGTCAATCTCTGGTACTCAACAGAGCTCTTGTCGGCCTCCGCTTCCTTCAACATCCGGGAAACCCTGGGTAGGTAAACCCTAACAGTAGCAGCTTCTTGAAACGGAGAATTTCTGTTCGCGGTAGAAGTCTCAGATGGCCTCCTTGGTTTCACAGACGTCTTTGCTGCTTTGGTTGCCGTGGTCAATACTAAGTTCCCACAAGTGGGTCATCTTTTGTGGAAGAGGATAATTTTGCAGCTCAAGCGAGCTTACAAACGCAATGACAAGCCCCAACTATTAGCAACTGTTAAATTCATAGGACATCTTGTCAACCAGCAAGTGGTTCATGAGCTTCTGGCTTTGGAGCTGCTCACCCTTTTGTTGGACAAACCTACTGACGACAGTGTGGAGGTAGCAGTGGGTTTTGTCACCGAATGTGGCTCAATTCTCCGATCTTTTCTCCCGTGGCTTGCATGCTATATTGAGCGTTTTCGTGGGATTCTTCACGAAGGAGAAATTGGCGAAAGAGTTCAGTTTCTGATTGAGGGTTTATTTGCGATAAGAAAAGCCAACTTTCAGGGGTACCCAGCTGTTCGTAAAGAGTTGGACCTTGTTGAGCAGGATGATCAGCTAACTCATGAAATCTCTCTTCAGGAGGAGGAATTGGACTCCGAGAATGCTTTGGATGTCTTTAAACCGGATGCCGAAGCTGTGGAAAACGAGGAACGCTACGAGCAACTGAAGAAGACATTCCTTGGTGACAAGTCTGAAGATGTAGCAGATTCAGTTGCAGGCTCAGGAGACGAGGATGATGAAGAATCTGATATTGAAGAGGGCGAGGAGCAGATGAAAATAAAAGACGAGACAGTGACAAATCTGGTAAACCTTCGGAGGACAATTTATCTAACGATTATGTCTAGTGTTGATTTCGAAGAAGCTGGCCACAAACTGTTGGAAATTAAACTGGAGCCTGGTCAAGAGATGGAACTGTGTATCATGCTTTGGGAATGCTGCAGTCAAGAGAGAACGTATCTGCGGTATTATGGCCTTCTGGGGCAGCAGTTATGCATGAACAAGATCCACCAGGAAAATTTCGAGAAATGCTTTGTGCAACAGTACTCTATGATTCATTGCCTCGAGACTAATAAGCTGTGTACTGTGGCCAAGTTTTTTTCCCATTGACTTGGTACAGATGCTCTCCCTTGGCACATTTTGGCTTATATAAGGTTGACTGAAGAGGACACTACCTCATCTTCCCGTATTTTCATCAAGATTCTCTTCCAAGAATTGTCGGAGCACCTTGAGATTTGCCAGCTGAATGAACATCTTTCTGACCCCACAATACAGGACTACTTTGAGTCGATCTTCCCCAAGGATAGTCTGACGAATTCCAGATTTTCCATCAACTTCTTCACTGCCGTGGACCTTGGTGGTATTACCGAGAGCCTGAGAGAATACGTGAAGAGCAACGCTCCATGCCTTATCGTGCAGCTATTTGTCGATACTGTTGCCAATCTGATATGTTGAAGCTTTGAGTCAAGTGTTGCTGTTGTTTCTTCCTTGTTCTTACGGTGATATCATCAAAGCTTTTGAATGACTTTCAATTTGAGGGCGACTTGGTCATTTCTAGGTTATGATTATTATTCTATGTAAATGCATGCCTCATTTCTGGTGGTTATCTTTTGCTAGAATCATTGCAATTTTATGTGCCTGGAAATGAAAACTTTATCAGAAAATGGGGTCAAGACATCCATGCCATTTAGTATAGGGTGTGTGCCAGCTTCAATTTTGGGTTCACACCAAGGAGGGGTGTTCCCTTTCTAGTAGTAATCTTCGAGATGTAAAATTATATGTGCTATAGTGAGCATTAGGGAGTTTTGGACTAAACATTTTTGCTTAACCATGTAGATATATATGTTGTGCTTTATTGTTGTGATTGATATTTGGTATTCTGACTGTTGTTTGTGTTTAGTTCGCCGCTCGAACAAGGTTGATTTGTACTTGTTTTTTGGGGGTTGATAGGGATGGAGTGGACTCAATTGGGTTGGACGATGCTGCAAACAGAGTAGGTCTAGATCTATGTCTACACTCTGGTTCCCTCTTTATTTCTTTTTCTGTTTTACCCCTGTATTTTTGGTTACTTTTTCTGTTTATGGAATCTAATTTATGTGGCAGGTGTGAAAAGGCACTTCATTTGCGACCATTTTAGAAAGTGTTGGTGTATGGTATGTTTCATTTCTTTCGTTTCTGATTAGGGTTCTTTAATTAAGCTGAATTCTGTTACTCATTGGATTCATCAATTTCTGCTGTTTTGTCCTGAAAAGCGACGAATCAGTATTTTTGGAAAGATTTTGGTGGGATTTCTAGGGCTTTAGATACGCTTGGTGCTCAAAATCTCAATCGTTATGTATAAAAAAGACCTAGAAATCGGGAGTGAAAGTTTCTGAACATTACCATATTTGATTTGTTTAGGGGGAATTATTGAATGAGAACTTGTCTACCTCCAGTTGCTGCCATCTGATTATTATGTATATTGTATGGTACCTAGGATTCCGAATTAGGATATAGTATTTTTGTGATTTTTGTTTTTTCGTTTACCCATTCTTGGCTGCTGCTGCTGCTAAGTAAAGATGAGGCAAGTAAAAGAAACTTAAATTTTATTAATAGTTGCGGGATTATTTTGTTCCTGGATTGTTTTGAATTGTACTAGGTTCGGGTTTATGGGGCACAAGAAAGTATTTTCTGAAACTGTTATGCAACTTTGATGAGTTCATGATGTGCTGTTTCACTTGTGGTTGTGTTTAGATGACCCGCTTTGTGCTTGGCTTGAAATGTTGAGTGGTCAGAACTTCAAACTACTGCCCCACTTTTTAACACATGGCGCCAAACACGAACTACGTTTTGGTGAAATATTTTCTGTGAGGTACCCAACTCCACCTGGATGCTGCACACAAATTGAAGATTCTTACGTGTGTGTGCGTCTCTATGATCCTATTCACGGAATGGAGTTCCATTATGCCTTACATATTCTTCTCTGAAATGTCAATTTAAGCTTCTTGCAACAGGTACGTTTCACATGACAATCATTGTATTTGTGAAGGGCTTCCAATTTCCAAATTCGAAAGCTGATAGGAAAGTGAAACCCTCGGTACCTTCCAGGAATCGCCGGAGCACCTTGGGATTAGCCGGTTGAATGAACATCTTTCTGATCTCACAATGCAGGACTATTTTGAGTCGATATTCCCTAAAGATAGTCTGAGGAGTTCCAGATTTCCCATCAATTACTTCACTCCTGTGGACCTTGGTGGCACTACGGAGAGCTTGCAAGAATACATGAGGGGCGTTCCATGTCTTATGACGTAGCAATTTGGAGATTATAGTGCCAATCTGATAGGGTGAAGCTCTGGAACTGTAGCCTTTACTGTGGAAGGTATAATGTTAGTTTATGGCCTTCTATTAGGCACTTTGTAGTGCAGGTTTGGTTTTGTCCTTTCCTGGTAGTATCTGCCGTGCTTTGGGTTTTAACCTAGATTCAAGTGTTGCACTTCTTTCTTTCTTGTTAAGGCTTTTGAACATGACTTTCAATTTGATGCCAACGAGAACATTTCTAGGTTATGATTATTACTCTTTGAGTCTTTGTAATTGCATGCCTCATTTTTGGTGGTTATGTTTTTGCTTCTTTGTTTTAACCCTGTTATGTTTTGCTTCAAGCATTTCCATTTTGGTGCTTTCTTCTGAAAAAAAAAGGAAAGAGAAGTGACTTGATTATTGTCCCATCCTCCCCGGTCCCCATTCTCCCTTCCGTTACTGGACATTAAATCCTAACCCTGTTTTGACTTGCAGTCGCAAAACTGATCCCTGGTCTCATTTTTTGCAGCCAGTAATTCTGTGACGCGATCTCCCAGCACACCATGAAAATAGGTGGCACACCTTCGAAGTTATCTATCTGCACATTCTGTTGCTGAATTGGTTATTCTAAAAGGTGGTTCTGATAAGGATAGGTTTGTATTCTTCTACAGTGAATGATTGACCAATTACATTCCGCCACATGGACTTTTTTTTATCATCTTTACACTGTTCCTCCATATCTGAGCAAACCATGAAAAGTATCAACCTGGGATGCATTTCTCTCCCAGAGAGAAAAAATGATGAACTTTTGTGTGTGTTTTTTGGGAACTTCTGCATTCTAAATGCTTGAAGATGCACTCTAATTGAAGTTCTCGGCAAACAAACATGTCTTTGCCAATCTAATTTCTCACATTAGACTGCGCACCCAATTGTGTGTCTTGATTTACAACCACTCACATTCACACTGTGCATTTTGACTGGTCAAATGAACAAACTCTATATAAAGTTGCTAGTGAAATGTAAGTTGTTTTAGTACTTTGACCAAACATTGATGGTAGCCTCATCGCTTATTCCAAACATTGATGTATCCTGCCAAGAGGCCTTTGGCCCAATGACATCATGAGTGCACTTAGATGTCACTTGTCAGGAGTAAATAAGGTCATGGCTCATGAGTTAAACTCCTTGTCCAAGGTGGTGTTCAAACTATTCTAAGTATGCTTACTTTTGTCAATCCAAAAAAAGACATTGATGGTATCCAATAATTTTGAATTGTATCATTTTAACCGTGGAAGATTGCCCGATTAGATAAATATTTAGTTTGTTTCTTTAGAAATGGAAAATTACTAGTATAGATGGTTTTTGGAATTCCAAAAGCGTGTCTAATTCCCCTTACCCCTTTGACAGACGCTTAGAGGTAAACTATGTATTAAAAGAACACAATATTGTATATAAGAGAGTTGGAAAGGTTTTCCAATGGCTCGTATTGTTGCCACATCTGTGCCGAAAAGGCGGTTTTACATAGGGTGTAGTAGTTGTGACTCGTGTAGGGACATTCTAGACTTCTTACTCTATTAGCATTTGTGTTTTTTTAAGTAAAAGAGAGTAGAGAGTACATAATAGGGAAACTAAGGGTACGTGTATGGCTTACCATATTTTGCCCCTGCTATTTGGTTAAAGGGCATGATGGTGTTTTCAATATTTTTTTTTGGAAACCGATAAGTCCAAGAAGCCAGATTTTCGCATATTTTCGGGATTGGTCCGACTAGATGGTCTTGTCATCATTGGCATTGTTTGGCTGGAGAAATTCTATTGATGTAATAAAGACAGGTTTTGGGCCAATTTCCCTCTTTTGGGTTTGGTTGAAGAGTAAGACTTCATCAGTTTTGTAGTAGTGGTTTGTGTAGAGTCATTACACAACTGAATAATGCTCCGAGCCTCTGACCATCTCGACCCTCTCGGCCGGCAACAGACCTCCTTTTGCCTTCTCTCTCCTTCGCACCAAGGGAAAGCTTTGAATCACGTGTGGAATGTAGACTGCAAGAAGCAAAAGAGGTACGTCATTCTCAAAAAGAAGGAAAACCTAAAACGGCAGTCGTTTTGTGTGTGTTCTTACATACTTTTGTCATGGTGTACTATGTGTTTTTATTGTAGGTTCTTGACCGGCAAAATCTTCTAACTGTAAGGTCGGAAACCTTTTCTCCAGTGAAAATGGCAAAAAGGCTGTATTTCTTTTTTTTTGGGTTTGTTTCCGGTGAAAATATGGACCTTGATACGCTGATGAACTGTTTTGATCTTCGTCTTATTTTCTTTGTGCAATATTGTAGATGCTTTTGTCACATCTATAGATTTCGAATAACGAAAAAGTTTTCTTTTGCCTGCAGTCAAATTTTTAAAAATTGTACGAGCAAACAAAAGAAAACTAAATTCATGGCAGACTTTTTCAAATTCTTGGTTTTGTTTTTTGCTTCTTATGCCGCTATGCGTGCTTTGCCTGCAGAGATGCCACATCCGGTTGAGATTGACGCAGAGATGGCGGCAATGAGAGCGAAGAATCTCCCACCAGTCGTCCGGTTGAGATTGATGCAGAGATGGCGGCAATGATAGCGAATAATCTCCCACCAGCCGTCCGATTCGAGGCCACAGACACCAGCGTCTGGATTCCTCCTCCACGCAATCCAATCTGACGTAAGCTCCTCCTCTCTTTTTCCAAGCCGTCTTAGATCGTCAGAACAGTGTCAGATGTTTGGAAAGAACAAAAGAAGAAGTCTAGTCCACCATCACCGTATGATGGATGCTAAGGTTGCGAAAGACTTGAGTGCCGCGATTGTTGTGGAAAAGATCTTAGGAGGTAGGATGAATTACGTTCATTTAGCCATGCTTCTGAAAGGGGAATGGCCGAAATGGCGCAGGATCCTGCGGTGGTAGTGGCCTTAACAATTATTCTCGTTGTTTTTGTGGTGGTGATAACAGGTATGTACTGGCCTTCCCTTTCATGAAGAGAAAATCAAATTACACCAAGATCCCAAAAAGTACGAAGATGACTTCTTTTCTGTGCAGTTTAGGCTCCGTTTGTTTATTCGTAAAACATTTTACAATGTAATATATTCTTTCGGTAAATAATTTTACCAAAAACAATCTTATCGTCTTTATTTTCGGGTGTTTGGTTGACAAATAAAAATTAGTTTTTATTGAAACAGATATCCAACCTTTTAAGAAGAAAATTGACTTGAGCTGCAGTGGTTTTGCAACATAGCCACGAATACACACGGGTAAATATAAATGTTGACACACACGTGTATATATGGATATATGTAGCTAGGTATATACATAGTACAAAAAGAGAGAGTAAGTTTATGCAGGAACTTTGTACTGTAAGACACATGATAATCAGTTCATGCAAATTTTGTCGAATTTCTGATTGACCAAATTTTTATTTTTATTTTTTGGTCGGATATTGATCCCCCATGGTTCTCGTTTGATATTGTTCCCATGGAGAGATTGGTGCGCGAGAAATGTGCTTTCATGGGTTGTCGGATATTGATCCCCAAAAAATTTGGGGTTTCTTCAAAGAAAACATTCTCCCTCATACGATGGAAAACATTTTATGTGTAAATGTTTTTTTGCACTTTTTATCCAAACAAACAAGGAAAATGGGTAAAGCATTTAAGCATTTAGATGGAAAACATTTTACTTTGAAACAAACAAAGCCTTAATGTATTTTTTTTCTAACAAAAAAATACCAAGCCAACCATCTGTAGGCTGAGGGACATAAAGACAAGAGTGGGCAGCCGACCCCACTAGCTGCCAAATTTTTATAGAAATAGGTATAATTTTTATCACATTTTCACTAATTTGACCCCACTTTAAAATTTATTTTTGCCCTAGCCCATATAAGGGTTTTGTACTTAGGAAAAAAATGAGTCAAAATAGAATTTTCACCCATAGAATTCTCAAACATAGTGCTAGTTTGTTCGTTCCTCAAAGAAATCAAGGGTCTTTGAAATCATTATAAACGAGGCTATCATCCATTCTTTCCAAAGTATGAAAAGTTATCAAGGTCAATTGTAAATCGAAGCTATATTTTGTTATTAATATATATCTACTTTTTGATTAACTTGTTAATTCTAATTGTTTCTTTCAATTAGCAACTAGAAAAGTGAATTACACATAGTTCTAATTTCCGACTCCACTTATCGAATCCTGGCTCCGCCACTCACTATCACATACCCAAGTTCCCTATGGTGGGGTAATCAACGGCCATCATACTCTCTCTCTGATCTCTCTCCAATGAACTTTCCCTTAGTTTTTGCCATGGGTGAATGACGATCGATATGCTTTGGGTTGACTATCCCTATTGAGCCAAAGAAATAAGTTGAAGATCTCAATTATGGATCCCTAGAGTAAGAATTTGTTTGAGTAATATGCGACTTTGTTGTATTTGCAGACCTGTGGACAGGGCCGGCTCATAAGTTTTGGAGGCTGGAACCAAACCTCTTGAATGAGGCCTCCCTACATTTTCCATACAAAAGTTGGTCTACAAAGAGTTTCATAAAAAAACCATTACAAAAGATTTACCATTACAAAATATAAGTATATAGTTATCCCAAAAAAATTTCAACCATTACAATATCTCAAAATCCATCATTTGAAAATTAATTTTCTCAATTTCATTCCATGCATTGTCAATTCCTTTCCAATCTATCGAACCAAACGTACCATAATGGGTTATGGCCTATGGGAGTTGATAATCAGTGTATTCCATCGTTGGGCCTATTTTGTGGCTCCTAAATTTCAATTGAGCCTATTTTGTGTAAAGGAGATTTAGAACAATTTTTTTGGGGGGGCCATACATACATATATATAGGGTACCTAGAATTTGTTGGGCCCTCATTTTTAGCCTTTTTTGGGGTCCCGAAGCGCATGCTTCTCTTGCCTAGCCTCTAAGCTGGCCCTGCCTATGGAGCCAACAAACTCTACAGTAAATGTACTTTAACGTAGAGTAAAATACGAGCTCTGGTGTCTAGAAGCTATGAAGCACCGATACTCCAAAAGGGCGCCGTATCCACGTATTGGACATGTGGACACGGCGGGGACATGTATTGGTGTCCCATTATTTTTTGATAGGGGACACGCAAGGGACACAACCGGGAACACGGTTGGGGTCAAAATGTGATATTTTTAATTTTGGGGGGTTAATATGAAATTATTCAAAATATTTGAGTTAAATTATAATTATGCCTTTATAAAAAAAACTATTCAATTTGTGAAATTATTCATATACAAAGGTTCTTAAAATTTTATTATATCCTTTTAATTTTTTAATTGATTTATACAAGTGGCGTGTCCCCCACCGTGTCCGTATTCCCATTTTTTTTAGAATTGCCATGTTACGTATCCATGTATGTATCCGTATTTGTGTCCGTGGTACATAGTCTAGAAGTCATCTTTTCTTTTGAGTTCCGATCGATAGTATTTTTGGTTGAAATGAAGATTATGTTTCGAATTTGTATGTCGTTATGGCGATTTACCCCACGTGAGCAGTATCAATTGCCTCCAATCCATACTTCAAATTCGGAAGGGAAAATGACGGCCAATGACGTGTTTTGATAATTAATACCTGCCAAGGACATTTTCAGCATTAACAAATGTTTTTAGCATGTCCTTAGCCGTCATTTTTCCAATTCGGAAGGCCGGACTAATTGAAAGGGGGAATGTAAACCCTTCCTCCTTGAGACGACACAGTCCTACTATGTTTCGTAGAATACCCATCATCACGTTGGTTACTACTAGTCTTCTGCTACTTCTTCTTCTTCTCCTCATATGACCTCTATCGTCATCGTTGTTTTAATCACCATCAACAACAGTTCTATCTCGATCTCTCTCTATTTTCCCGGACATCGAACTAGCCATGAACAAATCGAACAAAGAAGAAAAGAAAGGGAGAGAGACTGAAGACTGACCTTGCGCAGCTTTCTTCGAGATTGTAGAGCTTTTTGTTATTGTGAGTTATAATGGATTCTCAGATTGGGGCTTTACAACCTTATATACAGAGAGATTAATTCCAATAGCACAAGACTAATTCCAATAGCACTAGGAGTTGGTAGAGTTTTAAGAAGGTGTGAGAATTGATCCTGTCCTTCAATCCAATAGCACTTGTGATAGATGTAATCCTAGTTGCCTAGTTGGTTTAGGATTTGGATTAGGGATCAGCATCGTCCGATCACTCTTTTTTTTTCTATTGGGAAATTATACGATCAACCATATTTATTCATGGGTACAGAGGGCATTACAAGCAATTTCATCACATAGAAACATGATGAATGATTCAAAACTACCAATCATCTAGACACGAGCACATTGCATGCACAAATGAAACATATTCCAAAGCATATCGAAAAATAAGTTCGGCTATGGGATCAGTTGCAGATGTGATAATAGAGGGATCCTAAGGGAAACCTAGTCCAAACCATAGGAAAATGTGCAGCGGAAATCGACCGATAATGATAATGATAATGGTACCGTAACAAAGCTGTACATAAAATGTGCAGCGGCATGTGGGGCCCACTTTTGGATTCCACACAAATACTCTGTCCCATTCATTAATTTTAAAGTAATTTTTTGAGTGGCCCTCAAAAAAAAAATCAACTAAATTAGATATGTATAAGTGGTTGATTGAACCTCCAAAGTTTCATTCAGAATTTAGCCAAATTATGGCGAAAAAATACTGTAGCATGCCAAAATTTGGCTTTGGCACCCATCATTGGTGATGCTCTAATATGTACACTCCTAAATCCTAATCCTATATGGTACTGTACAACTTAAGGATTACTCTATCTATGCTCTGGTTGGAACTCGAGGAAAGCGAGGAAAGAGAAAGAAAAATAATTAAGAAAAAATATGGGAGAAAAGAAGGGGGAAAATTTTACTCCTACTAATTCTTAGAACAGTATTTTCCATTTTTCCTCCTATTTCCTCTCAAACCAAACAAATGAAGGAAATTTTTTTAAACTTTATCTTCTTTTCCACATGTTCCAAACAAAGCAATTACGGACGAAATGATCAATTTTTTTGAATATTCCAAGGACGCAAGTTATTTTATTAAAGATTCTAAAACCCGTTGCTCACCAAGTTTTAAAGTTTTAGAATACGGTCTTTAACTTTTGTTAACAAATAGTAGTATATAATGGTAATTAAACTAAATATCACGTCAGACGAATTAATTAACTATGTTAAACGAATCGTAGGTACATTACCATACTAACGTCGTGGTCGCTATCTTATACCTAAATAATTTTTAATCAGCTTTTATAATTGAGTCCCGTTATCTCTATCGGAGAACATTCATTTAGAACAGCAAATGGCTTGTCTTTTCCATTTGCGTAGATTGTCGAGTCGATATTGAACTTATAATTATGTACATCTTTTATCAACACCTAGTGTCTTCTCCGCCTTACAAGATTGATCTTATAATGATCATTTGTTGTATAACTAAAATTCAAGTTGATAATAATAATTTTAAGAGGGTCGGTCATCATGCCATAATAGCTTATTTGTGTAAACCCGATACGACTGGTGATAGATGGAGTCCTAGTTGGCTTAGAATTTGGGTTAGTGGTCTTCTTTGCCCGTTCGGTTTGAATTTTGAAGGAGGTTTTTGGGGTGTAATGCAGAAGACTTGTTCATTAGTGCTTTGCATCTCAATCTCCAACAGGTACGTAACATAACGGAGAAATAGGGTAGTAAATCGTAATCGTAGGTACATATGGGTAATTTACATGATTACACAAAACATTAGGGAAAATCAGCGCAATTACCCCTTCTCCGTGCCCAACACCGCCTCACGTCTTTCTCCGTCGCGTACAAAGGGAGGAGTTTGTTTCTTCACATACACTTCGAATTGAAGACTCTCTCTCTCTCTCTCTCTCTCTCTCTCTCTCTCTTCTTTTACAGAGTGAGTCCTTCTCGCTCTAGGGTTACAGAGTTAGTCGCTCTAGGGTTGTTTAATGGACGCTGATTTTGATGTGTTGTTTGGCTGCAGGACTCTTCTGATGCGATCCTGACGCCCGACGACGTCTAAAAGGGTTTAATTGAGCTGGTTTTGTCGTTCGCGAACAGGTTAGGGTTTCCGATTTTGTTCGTGTCTACTTTTGGGCTCGAATTTTTATTTATGACTGATTGAAATTGGGGCTTTGGATCTCAGTTGCTAGGTTTTTTTTTATTTTGGTTAGGAAGTTTTGATCTTTCTTTGTCCTGGGTTCCTGAGTTGAAATTCAATTCATTTCATTATTGGTGTGACAATTTGGGTAGACTTGAAGATATTGTTGTTTTTATGAAGGGACCAAAATAGAGAAGATTCCCAGTGGCCCAGGAATTGATTGCTGTGGGTAACTGTGTTTGCTTTCCTTTTGTTTTGTTATATTCTTTTGCTAGAATTACCATTTTACCAAGGTTTTCAAAACGGGATACGTTTTGTCTATCAATTTTTTTTCTTTCTTTCATGTTTTGTATTTTGTTGGGATTTGACACGATAACCACTGTGAATATTGAATAATACCCAGTATTGAATACAAAATTTACTGCTAAAACTGTTGATGATGCAATTTGCTCATCAACTATATGTCAGTTCTAATAAGTTAAAGATCATGTATTGTATCAGGGATGGGCTAGAATATTAACTTTAACATAAGACACGTTTAGATATGTGTAATGGTTTTACCGCTGATCCAACTGAAACGTTGGATATATGTATCGATTGTACCTCTAAACTTTTCGAATGGTATAATGGGATAAGTAACATAGGGTAAACACTGAGAATTGCTACATGGAAGTAGTGCTTTCAGCAAAATAGATTGAGGGTTTGCTTATTTGGCTCACTTAAAGCTTGGGAAGTATTGAGATTTGTCCCACATCGGTTAAATATCTCCCTCCAAAACTAGTATATGAGCTTGGGCGGCCTCTCCACTCTTTGCCAATTGGTTTGGAGTTGTATGCTTTAACATGGTATCAGAGCTAGAGTTTCGGAGGCTTTTCCCCTTTGTTTGTGCCATAGTTGCACTTTATTTCATTGTGATCCGTATGTTCTGGATCCTTTGTTGACCTCTCCACGTGCGAGTCAGGGGTCGCACGTGCGGGGGAGTATTGGGATTTGTCCCACATCGGTTAAATATCTCCCTCCAAAACTAGTATATGAGCTTGGGCGGCCTCTCCAATCTTTGCCAATTGGTTTGGAGTTGTATGCTTTAACAGGAAGATTAGTTATACCTTCCGAGTGAAGTTGGGCATTAGATGGTAGCATCCCAATGAAACTATGGTACATTAGTCACCAAATCCAGTTTTCCTTTATATCTCAAAAGCAGGATAATTGCTTCCACTCTTACCAGCAGAGTTACTTCAGGCAGCTTCCTAGCCCCTCCCCTCTTCTTTCCCATTTTTGGGATGGCTTACTTCCATCTTACGAATGGAAGTAATTGGTATATATTATATAATTCTGCTATCCTTTTAAGGTAAATGAAAATGGATGTGTGTGTTTTGGGCGGCTGCAATTGTCTTCTAGTTATCAATTGGAAGTTATTGCCTTCTGGAGATTAAAAGGGAATCTAATGAAAAATGATGAACCTCAAGGGTGGGCTGCACATATCTTTCTCAAGTCAAGTCAAAATATAACAACCTGTTTTGGTGGGTTAGTCCAAGTTGAAAGAGATCCGTCTCCGCACCCTGTTCCACATATGATAGGAAAGAGGTAGCTGTGAACCCTTATTAGAAAAGAGGTATTAATTAACTTATCACAGCATGTGACATATATTTACCTTTTATATGCATACGGTATAATAAATATATGTACAATATAAATGGCAATATTCCTGGAAAGCAATGTTTTAAAAACTAGACCGGACCGGCCGGTTAGACTGGTTGGACCATCGACCAGGCCTCGCTCCAACCAGCAACCCATAGAAACCGCGAGCGGGTCAGCTGAACTGTAAGACAATTTGAACTCTGAATGGCGTTGAGTACTGCTGCAGCTTTAATTGCACTGCCACTTGGTGACATTTGGTTTGACCACTGCATTGAGCCAGCCACACAAACCCAGTGAAAGGTTGAGAAAACTTTATAGACTCGAGGACTTGCTCAAAGCTGATTTCTAGCAGCGTGGGATCTTATAAAAAATGCCAGATGTGCAAAACTTTGGGGAAAGCCAACTCCTCCCGTAGCAAATGATGTGGGATAAATTATCCTTGCCTTATTTAACACATGTACCGTTTAATGAAATAATTTTAGTTGTTTGTGTATAATTTATTTATAATTGACGTAATAATGACATCATGGTTCAATCCAGTGACCCGTCCACCTGACTCCTTTTTCGGTTTGCTCAAGGGTCCGGTTTTTAAATAATTGCTGGAGGAGTTATGTGCTCTTGCTGTGTATTTATCGTGAGAATGTGTCCCTAGTTCTTGGATGGTAGTGGTTAATGGCGTAGCAATTGCTTATCATGCCAAGTAATGGTGGGGAGTGTAGTGATCCCATTTTCTAGTGTAGGATAGAGAAGGGCCCAATAACTCATTTATAATGAACTGTGAAGAGCCATGGTGATGGAACTATGGCTCGTAATTTGAAAAGCCTATAAATTATTTGGTGTAAGAAGCACCTTTGATAGGTTATTTTGGGGTGTTTATGTCATCATGCTCAACTTACTATTTTCTATTCACAAGTTTAGTTTTCAGGGTGGGTTATTTATTTGATGAGTTTAATTAACATAATGCTCAGAGTTGTCCTTGGCTCAGCCTGGTTTCCATTGATTTTTCCGTACTAGTTTACACATTTGTAGTAACCCATTCCTATTTTTAGGGGTTTGTATTTTTTCCCCTCTGTCGTGTTGTGGAGTGTGGCAATTTCATTTTCAATTTATTGACTTTCAAATGGATTTTATTCAGTAGAGGTGAACAAATGGAGCACGATGAGACTGGATGCCAACCTACTCCTGAAGGTCCTATTTTGTGCATCAACAACTGCGGCTTCTTTGGATGCGCGGCAACTATGAACATGTGTTCCAAGTGTCACAAGGACATGGTATTTAAACAAGAAAATGCTAAACTTGCTGCTTCTTCAATTGAGAACATTGTCAATGGATCCTCATCAAGTGCCAGTGGAAAGGAGCCCGTCATTGCTAGCACTACTGTGAATGTTCAAGTGGTTTCTGTAGAACCAAAGTCTATTTCTCTGTCACCAACAACTCAAGCCTCTGTCTCCGAAGAGATAGGTGAGCCAAAGGGGAAGGAGGGTCCTAAAAGGTGCACCACTTGCAATAAGCGTGTCGGCTTATCAGGGTTCAGTTGTCGGTGTGGTAACCTCTTCTGTGGGTCCCACCGATACTCAGACAAGCACGACTGTCCTTTTGACTACCGCAATGCTGCACGGGATGCTATAGCAAAAGCCAATCCAGTTGTCAAGGCAGAAAAGCTTGATAAAATCTAGAGCTGATGGTCTGAAGTTTATGATATGCTTGAAGCTAGTTCTAAGTGGTTGCAATATCGTATCAAATGTCCACTAATGTTGCTATGTTTCCTCGGAGGCTTGGCTGTTAGGACATCTCTCTCTGCAGTTTGAAAGACCTATTTATCCCCTAATACTGGTGGAGATTGCTGGTTTTGGTGGAAATAATTATGGTTCAAGTGGTGCTTTTTATCGTGGTTCATGTCAAATTTCTAGATTTGTAAATCTTGTTTCTGGGTTTCCATTAAATATCTCCCGCAGTCTATCTGGTTTCTTGTGCTGAACATGGAATGTTTTGAATGCCGTGTATGTGTTGTGTGCGTCTAAAGGCTTCGGTTATCATTTTCAGTGTCTGCTTTAAACTTCTATTGCTGCAATATTTTCTCAGAGCGATGTCTTTCGTATTGAAGTGGTGGTGGAGCCAAGTAGCCAACTATAGGTCAAACCAAAGTGAGTTTGTAAAATAAGAGTGGTGTTTGGTAATGCATCGTCGTGTTGGTTATGAGAAAATCTGGTAATTTTTTCGTAAAGACCCAAATTGGTCTTCTGATTGTGCTGCTCTTAAACATGACTGGTTTTGGACTTCAGCATATTAGTCTAAAGTCCAAATGAAACAACCCCATAGGAGCTTTAACTTTATGTGATGTGTAGAGTCCATTAATAAAAATATTTTAGAGTCTAGAGTCCGTGAAAAGACAAAATTGTCATTAATGAGATAAGGGCTTTGTTTGGTTAATACAAAAAAAAAATTTCATTTAAATTGTCTTAAATGAGACAAGGGCCTTGTTTGGCGAACACAAAATGTCTATTTTCGTGTTTTTCGATCTTGTTGCACTTTCATAGGGTACCCTAGGGTTTTAGGCACTTTCACATGGTACTTTATGGTTTTAGGCACTTTCATAGGGTTTTAGGGTGCATTTATTATATGGTTTAAGCGGTTTAGGCACTTTCATAGAGGACCCTAGGATTTTAGGCACCTTCATATATAGGGTACCCTAGGATTTTAGGCACTTTTAATGCCGGTCAATCTTGGTCAACGCCGATCAACCTTGAGAGGGATTTTTTGTAAATCCTGGACAAAATGTCCTTTAGACTTTACGAAAAAATATTTATATCCTTATAGAAAAAATCCTTATATATGTCCTCCTCAATTTGCCCTTTGGACTTTTGGTTATGGCTACACACGATGCATAAGTTTTCCACATTTCAATAGGTATGCGAGGCAAAATTACATGCGTTAAGTTGTAAGATGCATTTAGTAGGCCGTTGGCGGCGGCAATGATGGACGGTACTAGCGTTCTATGAGATCTCAACAGCCGTTTTACCCCTGGTCGTTTTGGGGGGCCGAAGTAGCGTGCTTCACGGTGACCATTGTTGGGGTTTTCAGCTGCCTGAGGTTGGCGATCTGGTATGGTTCCTCTTTTCCTCTGTCTTCTCCCTCTCCACTCTTTTGTTTTCGACCCCCTGCCCTATGCCGTTTGGGTTTCTTCGCTCACGTCCTCTTTCGCAGGTGTTTTCCGTTCACGGCTGTGATTCCCCTCTCTGGTGTGGGGGCGTGGTCAGCAAGGCTCCCGCCGTGGTCCGCTGTTGGGTGGCCTGGTATTCGCCTAATGGCAAGGTGAGCTACCGCGACAGGTCGTTTGTTTGGATCCGTGCTGCTCAATTTATCTCAACTCCAACCAAACACTCTATTTCTCAACTCCAACACATATTTGAAGGAGATCTTCTATTTTTTCCTTCATCCTCTATATTTAGAGGATCAAAGTTCATCCTCCCAAATGGAGGAGAGTTTTAGAGGATGGGTTAGAAAATGTTTTTCCTCCAAAATGAAAATATATAGTATGGGTTGGAGATGCTCTAACTCTCTCTCTCTCTCACTTGCGAGATCTCTCTCTCCCTCTCTCACCTCTATCTATCTCTCTCTCTGGCGATAGATTTGCAGAAAACGGTGATATTTGCATATTCCGGCCAAGTTTTCGACGAATAAATCGAATTGAGGTAACTCCGGTCGTCCATTTCTTGGTAATTGCAGTTGGGTTTGATGATGTGTACATTATGACTATAGTCATTTGGGGATGGATAGATATTGTAACGATCCTAATTTTGACTCTAATTTTTTCGAATAAACTTTAGTACAGTTACTCCTAAATTATTAATTGATTAAAATAATTAATTTAGTTAAGAGTAAATGACCGTTAACTACAACCCTAGCCAACTACCTAACCTAACTAAACCCATTGCATTCCCCTGTTTTCCATCACCCATCAAACTTCTCCCATGTTTAACCATTTTATATCCATACTTTTTCCCTAACCACTAAGAGCATCAACACCAGATGAGGTATATGTGTAAAATTAGTCAAAGTAGAGAAGGAAAACCCAAAAACACTCCTGCACCAGATTAGCAAAACACAACTGTAAAATACATTTTCATTTTTGGGTAGCTAAAAATAGCTACGCACTATTCACCAGGTATGTGCTTTTTTATTAGTTTCCTGACAACTCTCTCTCTCCCTCTCTCTTCCCCATTTGTACTTTAACAGTGATAAAGAAGAAGAAAAGAAAAAAGTAATAATATTTTAATAAAAAATAGGTAAAATAGATAGTATTGATGTGGTATTGAAAGAGATGTGAGTGGGTAAAATGAAAAAATTACACTGTTCACAAGCATTTTTACATTACAACTGATAAACTTGCTCTAAGAAGCCAACACCACTTCCTAATGCTTTCCTTTAACCTCTATACAAAACCCATCAGCCTACATCCTAATGTCCAAGGGATTTAAGCCTAAGACTAAAACCTCTACCAGTTGTTTGGTTGGTAGTTTAGTTTAATTTTGGTAGTGGGTAAAAAAAGAAATAAGGTAATGATTGGAGAGAAGGGTAATGATTGGAGAGAGATAGAGAGAGAAATAAAATTAATAATTAGAAATATATGGTAATGATTGAAGAAATATATAGGGTAATGATTGAAAAATAAAACTAACACTAAAGATAAATGGCAACCGAACATCTCCAATTGTTTCTTTTCATATTGAGAAGGCACAAAACCATTTTCTTTTCCTTTCCCTTGTCTTTTGTTTCAGCCGAGAGGGAGAAGAGAGGCATATCATCAGATTCATCACACCATTTTTCTCATTCTTTTTATTTTTCTCCATACTGATCACCACCATTTTCCGACCCCATTACTGTCCAAAACCAGAACCAAATTTCTTCTCTTCCCCTTTTGTCTTAGCCGAGAGAGAGTGAAAGAGATTTATCTCCTCCTTAATTTATTCTCACATCACATTCTTCATTTTCTACACCTACAAACCCCATCCGGAACCACCCACTGCCGAACCTTTTCAGCTCTAAAAACAGCCATGAAACCTGTTGGAATAGCTGCTGTAAAACAAGAACGGATTACCTCAAAATCTGCTATTGAAATATGGAATACCAAATTGAAGAACAACGGCTGGGTTGAGTCGCGGACTAGGTCGTTTTCTTTAAGACGTTTCACGGCTCTACCCAGATTTGTGAAAGCAGTTCGTTGAGTACCACGCCGTCCCCAGGATAAAACAGCCCAGAATACACCTCATTTGCTCGGCCTTCTCTGCACAGAAGAAAACCGAAAACAAAACACACAATCGACCTATTGCTCGAACTCAGAAAACATTTTTAGGGGTAGAGGAGAGAGTTGTTTTTTCTATGTTGAAACCAATTCTGAAATGCTGAATTTATAGGTGCGGGCTGGGCTTGATTTTGGAAACAAAAAATCAAATCAAATCGTATTGCTTTGATTTAGCACACGTTTTTCTTAATCAGGAAAAATCAAATCAAATCACATTGCTTTGATTTAGCACACGTTTTTACACGTTCTTAATCAACAAGAATTTTCCATTTTGAAAAAGATTTGATTGACTGAAAATACGTGGGCTTTATACCATAGTACGTGCACGAGGCTCAAATCCCGGATTTGCACCCCCCTGCGCGTGAATAACTCGTGACGAGCACCCGATTAACTGGTTTCCGAATCAAATTTTCAAATTGCCGCTCATTTTCTTGAGCGCGCAAGACCTCTCATTGGGTTCTCATTCACAAATTCACTAGTGTGCAAAGTCATTTAAAGTAGATAGAAGTTTTGTGACTAGGCAATGTGGGACTAGAGAAAAACACAATGTTTTACAAATATACACCAAAGTTCCAACAAAACCAGTCCAAAAACCAGTCCATTTGAGCTCTAAAATCAGCCCATGTTCCAACTCCGTTTTCTCTCCGAAACAGCCCGAAAAATCTGCTCGTTCAAGCTCCGGTACCAGCTGCGAAACAGTCTGGGAAACCGTCTCTAATCGGCCACCGACGGAGCTCCTTGCCGTGCGTTTGATCAGATGACCTGACTCTGTAACGCACTAGGACCCAGGTAGATTAATTCTTATCCTACCTGTTAGAACTATGGCTCATATGTAAGTATGGAGAGATACTAAGGAGTTCTAGAAAGAAGGTGGGTGTGGGGGACGTAGCCCCCCGCGGTATGGTACGATCGTACAAGGGTATTTTTGGGATTCAGACCAGATACCAGGTTATGGTTAGAATAAAGTCGCTATAAATACTCTATGTTGTAAACCCTAGTTGATAACTGTGATAATAAAAGAACAGCCGCTCTCGCTCCCGTTGAAGTACCTGATTTTGGAAAACCACCTATATTGCTGTGTCGATTTCTTTACTGTTCTTATACTCGTAAATTGTGTGTGTGTGTGACGATCCTAACACTACCGTCCCCTAAGTATATTTAGTTCCTAAATGATGTTGTTGATGGTTTAGAATGGATCAAACCCATCGAAATGGAACTTCCCTCTGTTTTTCGAAAAGCTACAGTGGCTATGAACGTTTTGGTTTTAAACTTTTATACTAATATTACACTTAGACCCCTGTTCTTACCTTAGCTTTCAGATTTGACCCTAACCAATAATTTTGAGTTATTTTTACCACTGCCTGTTACATTTTAATTTTAAGACTAATAAATGCATGGTATGTTATGACATGTTATGTTATACTTGGGCTCTATTTGGTTTACTACCTTACTGTTTTGATGTTAACATGATATCTTAGGTTACTTAAATGTTCTTGTTATAATTTAGGAGTTAATCTTGTGTACACTTAAATAATAATAATAAAGAGAAATCGACACGTCTAACCATATTATAGTAAATAGTTTATAACTAAACTAAATGAAAAGTCAGGAAAGACCGGTTAGACATCTTAGTAGAATATTAAGTTGCTCCTAGAAGAAAAGTAACTAAATCAAATACTAGAAGAGAACATTTAAAACAAAAAGAGGAGATTTGAAAATCAATTGGAGAAGTCTGAGATCTTTAAAATATGTCATATGATAAAATTTCTAGTTTTGTAAATAGTAATACACTACTATAAGATTTAAAAAATTGGTGGGAGGTCCACTATAGCATGTTTCTAACCTACTAAGTCCACTGATCAAGTTTCTAACCCACTAAGTCCACTAATATGTATTTGGTAAAGCCTAAAGTCCACTGCATTTAAAAAGGGAAATAGTGCCTGACAAAATTACCCTTTCCATTCAAATCCCATAAGTTTAGCCCATTATCCCCCATTATCCGTTCTACGTTTGAAATCCCAGCAGTTACGTTGGAATAGAGTGACAGAAGATTCTCCTTTTCTGATACACTGTATATAACGTTATATACTCGTTCATCAGTGCACATTTAACGTGAAATACTTACATGAAGATTCTCCTTTTTTGATACACTGTATATAACGTTATATACTCGTTCATCAGTTCACATTTAACATGAAATACTTACATTTTACGTTATATACTCATTCATCAGCTCGCATTTAACGTTATATACTCATTCACTCATGACAGAAGACCACATATAACGATATTAAGAATGCAAACCTAAAATGATTTTGGTTGTTTAGGTTTAACCTTATATAATGTCAACATAACGTCTTGTACATATATAACGTTATATACTTTATTGAATTGGTCCGCGCAGCGGCCTCATTGACTTGCTTTTGATAACCGTATATGGATTAGCTTCTGAAATCTTATTTATTACAATGCAAGAACATATAAATAATCTTATATAAGAGTTAAGCCGTATATATATTCTCCTTTTTAAGAGTTAAGCCGCTGTGCGGACCAATTCATATAAGGTTGTCTATGGTTATATATATGGTTATATATGATTATAGTTATATGTTTGT
This sequence comes from Rhododendron griersonianum, assembly GCA_018127125.1. NCBI lineage: Eukaryota > Viridiplantae > Streptophyta > Magnoliopsida > Ericales > Ericaceae > Rhododendron > Rhododendron griersonianum. Next base: position 45,762,905 of record CM030788.1, read on the forward strand.
GCATATATATTTTCAAGTTTTAACAAGTATCAGTCATTGAAACCATTACATCTGCCAATCAAAACATCTGTGTTCAAAATAAATAAAAAATGGATTCAGAGTCTGCTATTGTTCAACTACGTAGTTATAAATTTGATCGATAGATCTAAAAAACGGATTCAGAGTCTTCTGAATAGCAATATAAAAACAAGACAAAGAAATTACACCAAAAGACTTTAACCAAATTAAAATTCTAAATCTAATATTCTTGGCTGTCTTGTCAGGATCAACGATCCTAATGTGGCTCTTCAACGTCATGAGGTACCTTTGGTAGAAGGATTTGATGTGAAGGGCTCTTCTGAGGTTGGAGTTCATCCTAAACTCCATTATCACGGTGTCATTGTGGTGATACTCCAATTTGCAATATATTGGATTAGGCACTTCATGAAACCAAACTCCTATTTCTTGTGGATTTGTCATTTCTGCACATAAGAAAAAAATTAAACAGATGAAAACATATAGCTTTATATGTTAAAAAAAGGATTCAAGAATTCGTATATTACCATATATGTTTCATGATATCAGCTGTTAAACGAAAACCTAAACGTTATATATCTCATGATATATGGTTATAGACCTGAATATATAACCATATATGTTTCTCAACAGCAACAAAAAAAGTACAAAAAACATTCCAAATCCAGCAAAAAAATAGTTTCAGTGCAATTGGACTACCGTTTATAGACATGAATATATAACCATATATGTTACCATAACCATATATAACCATAAACAACCTTATATGAATTGGTCCGCGCAACGGCCTAATAGATCTGAACATATAACCATATATATATGTTACCAACAGCAGCTAATCAAAAGTACAAAAAACAAAACCCTAACATATCTGAACATATAACCATATATACCCAACAGCAGCTAAACAAACGTACAAAAAACAAAACCTTAACAGATCTGAACATATAACCCTTCACATAGAAGGATAAAGAAAGGAAGAGAAGGATTCTTATGTTTTTACTGGTGTATAAACCCTTCAAATGCAAAGAACCATACCGAGGGACACAAGGCGACGAAGATCGAGTTATTTGTTATGATTTGGAAGGGCACCTGATGTTTTGAACAGATATATGATGATGAGGTGTCGGCGACGGTGGTAGCGGTGATGGAGGGCGGGAACTCGGCCATGGAGGTAACGGCCATGGATGGCGACGAAGGGCGGCGAGGAGAAGGAGGAGTGCACCGCGGCGAGCAAGCGAGGAGGAGGAGGAGTGAACCGGCGGCGGTGATTAATCGGCAGGGACGGGATGTGACTGCGACGGGAGGTGGGTGGCGATGGCGACGACGAGATGTGACGGCAACGGGATGTTTGTCGCTGTTCGTCCAAGAAAGAAACTTCGATGGCAGATCCCGTTCTCCGTTTTTCGTCCGTGGGAATCCTCCGTTTTTTTCTTTTTCCACAAGCTGCCGAAGTCAGTGTGGGAATCCTCCGTTTTTTTCTTTTTCCACAAGCTGCCAAAGTCAGAAGGGGGGGAGGGGGGGAAGGGGGTAGGGTTTTGTACTGAATAGGGAGAGATTTTCGGGAGAGAAATCGGGAGAGATTTTAGGGGATTGAAAATTTCAAATGGATATTTTTGAAATGGATGTAAAAATGGGGCAGGAGGTTTTTTAAAAACAGGGGTATATTAGACTAAACATGATTATTATATCCCTAATAATAGGTTAGTGGACTTAGTGGGTTATAGAATTCAGAAGTGGACTTAGGGGGTTTGGAAAGTGCTATAGTGGACCTGGGGAAAATTCTCCCTATAAGATTTTACTGCCGTAGTAAATTAGAAGTATAGAATATGGAATTAACAATTGTATTAGTTAAGTAACTAGTAGTAAAATATATATATTAAAATAAAAAATATACTTTCTTACTAACCAATTAGTGAGAATACAACTACTGTATATATTTATACTATTAAGTCAGTAGCTTATATTTACGCTTAGAGTTATAATAGTTAATTTGATAAAATCAATAAACGTAATTTGATAAAATCAATAAACGAACATACTTGTTTAACAAAACTTAATAATCCAAAAGGCATCGGCTCAATCCAAAACTCTTATGTGTTTAACTACTCGCACATATCAATTGTAATATTTTGGTATGTCATTGAAATGTAGTATCATATTTATGAGTTATGTTGTTATTGACAAATCATGTTGTATGTGCTAGATCGGACTTAGGTTCATGAGGTGGTATGTGAGTTGAATTCACCTAGACGTTGCTAGGCGGAGTAAAAGATAAATTGGAAAGTTATAGTTGATTGCCTGCGGGCGGATGAATGGGTGCTAACAGGGGCCCAGTATGAGTACTAAAATGGGCCCAGTATTGAGATGAGTGCTAACAGGGGCCCAGTGATAATTAGGTGAACCTTAGTCATGTCATGACATGGTAAGCTATACCTCCTTGTTATGATCGTAGGTGAATTCATGCTAGGTACGTAACTTGGGTCTATTCACTTAGAATCCTGGTGCAGGACAGACAAGAGGGAGTGATCCCAAGGGACAGGTCATGATTAGTAGTTGGGGATGAAAGGATCTTGTGGAGAAGATAAGTTAATGGATAGTAAGAAAATGATGATGTGTTATTGTTTCGGCAACTTCTTTTATATCAACTGTTATAAATTGCTTAGTTGTAAAGTAAGGGGTTAGTAGGGTAGGGATTTATCTATTGAGTGTCGACTCACGGCGTTTTCACGCCAGGTGTAAAAGACGGAGCTGAAGGATAGTATCAAGTCGAAGATGACAGCAACCTCTAGAAGAATTTGACGTATAGTAGCTCTGTTTAATCTTCCTAAGTTAATTTCAAGTCCAAAGTATTGTAATCAAATTAAGCTTCCGCTGTTACTTCAATAAAATGTTCTTTGTATTGAGAAATGATTTGGAAAATCTTTTAATATTGTGTCCGAAAATCGGACCGTTACAGATATATTCATCTCCATTTCCATCAAATGAATTTTCATCCCCATTGAAGCCCTCGTTTTTGCATCTGAGAATGAAAAATGAATATCCATACCCTCTTGGACTTGCTCTAAGAGCCAAATGTGAATGCTATCTAAAGAAAGTGTACAGGTTCAATGAGTGTTAGGTTGTGTTCCACAAACACAATAAGAACTTATTTTCTGTTGAATAAGAAGGGTTGTTCCGGAAAATAAGAAGGCTCCTACTTATTTTGGAAGAATTTGTATAGGTACCGACCGGCTGGATCCGAGCCGTCCAAAAATTCTAAAAAAAAAAAACCAAGGGGGCCATCGCGGGAATCAGCGGCATCCGAGGTGTGTAGGGTGCTTGATATATACACGGAAAAGGGGTGCTCGGATCAAGCACCCTACACACCTCGGATGTCGTTGATTCCCACGATGGCCCCCTTGGTTTTTTTTTTTTTAGAATTTTTGGACGGCTCAGATCGGTCGTCTGGTGGCTGGAGACGGCCCGGTGCGGCCGTCGGTACGATTTCCCTCCACCGGTGCCATTCTCATAGCAACAGTCTTATTTTTTGTATACGGCAACTTCAAGCTCAAAAATCATGTGTTTACGTAAATAATTTTCTTATCACTATGGATCTTATTTGATAGATCTCATTGAGATCTTTAATATGGTGCGAAATTTTTATTTTTTATTTTTTTCATTTACATTATTTTTGAGTTTGAAAATGTGAAGTAAACTTTGTATTTGAATTTTGTGGAATGACCCTTATTATTTTCGAATAAGATGTTGCAAAATAAGTTCTTATTTTTTAAGAAGGTTTCCGGAACGGAGCCTTAGACTGTTAGTATAGGGGGTGTACTATAATTTTCCTTTTTCCTCTTACTTAAAGGTGCTCAAATCCAACGGTCAAAAACCTCCGTAAAAAGAAATTATGTTTCCAAGTGGACGCCCACTCTGAATAAATGGGGCGACTATTCGCAATCCTTTATTTTCTCCATTAGCCCACTTCATTTATTTACTCCATATAACCCATTAATTTTCCTTTATTTACTCCATATAACCCATTAATTTCCCCAAATCTTCCCATTATACCCCTCTTCTCCCAAAACACCTAAAATTACAAAACCCACCCAAATCAAACTCAAACCCAACCCAAATCAAACAATCGGCGATTCACATAACCCACTCAACTCCAAACCCACCGCCACTCCTCTGTCTCTATCGCCATCTCCACCATCCAGCCCGCCATAGCCAACATCTCCACCACCGCCACTCCTTCTCCTCCTCTCTTCAGGTATCGTTCTCTCTCTCTCTCTAGCTCTGCGTCTCTCTCTCTCTCTGGGTATATACATACAATAACGGCAATTAGATCCCGTGTTTCTGCAGCAATTTTTGTAATTAGATCCCGAAATTGGTTGCCAAATAGGAAAGGTAGTGTGGAAACTATTGGTTTTGTGGTGAGAAGTTTGCTGCTGTTGCTGTAGAATAGGATTTTCGAGGATAAAAGACCTGTGTTAGCTATTGACAAATATATTACATCGCTGAGAAGGCAACAAGGTATTTGATTAGATGAAGTCCATTACATTAGAAGCCCTGGGAGATTACTGAACATTGGATTTTTTGCCATAGAATATAACTAAATGGTATTTTCTAATGCTATTACTTGAGTTGGCTTTTGGGCCATGAATTGAACACTGCTATTTTGTTTTCTTGTTTCGTTAGCCATTATGGTTGTAGTTGGAGGTTATTGAATTCAAAACCTTAGGAATGATGATGTATTTTGTTAGGTTTTTGTGTTGCAACTTGCCACGAGACCACTTCATAGCATAGAAAACATAGATCCTTTCGCATTGTTGTTTAAGGTCTTTAAATATTCTTTTGGCAATCGATTAGGGAGGCTTTGAACTATCTAAAATTTTGGATTAGCTATTGAGGAGGTTTTAGCATCCACATCTGCCAACTTGAGGATTTAGCTATTAAGGAGGCTTTCAACTATGTAAAAATTGGGGGTTTCATCTTATGGTGATTGACAACTATGATAATGTGTTCTACCTTGTCTCAAGTTTGTCCTGTCCCATTATGCTCGTGCGTATGACATTCATAGGATAGATAATCCTATCCGGTAGTCAAATGGTGTGACCAAATGTTAGATATATGGGTAAGTTGGCCAAATTATGTGACATTCATTGGATAATTGATTAGTTTCCACATTTTTATCCTACAAATAGTCGTGACTTAACAAATTTTTTGATGATTTATGTCACGCCCCGCCCCGCAAACGGCACACAAAGTGGGCCCGAGTCGGCGCGGCCACGTGACATTCCAAACAGAAGACCAAATCACACCTCAGAACCTGTCAGAAATAAACACCCAGCGGAAGACTTATCATCTCAACATAAAAATTAGTCAACGTATTGACCAACCAACTACAACTTCAATTACAATACTCTACAAAATTTCGTACTTCAATATGTCCACCGATAACTTAATTACAACTTAAATAAATCAACTATTTAGTTCACTACCTACAAGTACCTGTGTTACTCGGACTCGGGTGCGGGTGTCGGGTGCGGGTACGAATCTAGGTGTCGGACACGTGAAATCAAAAAATAAGGGATATGCGGATATGGATCCGAATTTGGACACGGGTGCGGGGATACGGTATGTTATGATTTTTTAACAATAATATTTATACTGTCCAAATTCATATATACATGCATTTATCATAATATGAAAAAATGAAATAATCTTTTGTTTTCTCTACATTGTAGACTTACTAAGAAGTATGGTAGATAGGAGTCATAGGATTTGAGAGTACCTCATAAATGATTACTCCCATCGCAAATTGGCCCCCGTAGTTGTCAACTTTTCATCAACGTTCATACTGTTACAAACAAATGAGGGTAAACCTTAGGAATTACAATGTGTTAGAAGATTAATCCATAATTCTAAGAGACATGGTAAACATGGACCTGCTGTAATGTCTGGTCAGTTCCTAACATTCATGTCTTGACATCTGTTGTTTTTGACAAGTTACTGCACAGCTTAAGAGTTAAATCCAACCAAAATAAAAGAGATTTCATAACAGATTAACAAGCTTGATAATAGAAACTAGTAGATTGATATTAGAAATCGATCTCAGTCTTGCATAAACCAAAATAACCCGGAACTACATCCAAGCCTTAGTTCAAACATTGTTACCAACTAAATTAAAACCAAAAACAACACATTGCAGAATCTTAACAAAATAGGGAGGAGTTCCTTAGTTCAGCATACTTAGTAGTACTATAATAGTAGTCTAGCAGCAAATCATAGAGTGCAGCTTCTAAAATTCATCTTCTTCCGGTTCCCTTTCAGTGCCAGTGCCAATGTCAGTGCCTTCACCCTCCTCTGCATCCTGAAATGTCATCCTTTCCAGTTCTGGTTCGTCAAGAGAAAGTTGAGCAAGCTCTCCCACTTCTTGTCCTTCAATGTCAAACTGATCCCCACCTAAAAAAAATAAAAGAAAATCAATTGTTATCATGCATTAAACACTATTAGTTGCATTATTTAATATCAAGAAAACAGTGAACTTACTAATATCCCAGTATTTTGAAGGTCCATCTGTGTACTCCTTACTCTTCCTTGAAAGTAGACGAAGGTTGCAATGCACAAACACTAGGTCTTCGGATCGACTTGTTGTTAGCCTGTTTCTCTTCATACTTTGAATCACAGAATAAGTGCTCCAATTCCTCTCAGCGCAAGAGGAAGAAGCGGGCTGCGAAAGCAACTTAAAGGCCAAGGCTTGTAGCAATGGGGTTGAAGCCCCATGATTGGCCCACCACGAAATAGGCTCCTCAAACATTCTCGCATCGATGACATGAGGCTGACCGAAATATTCAGATCCACTAGAAAATGCTCCATACTCAGTATAAACCTTTCGCAAATCAGTTTGATTGGGAAAGAAACGTTTAAAACATTTGCTTCGATTGAGGGAGACTTCGTGATCCTCATGTGGCGCTACCCGTGGAACCCCATTACCTCCGCTATTCAGCCAAGCATCACAATAATACTTAGGGACCAAAGAATGTGCCATGCAATGCAAAGGAGTGTTACTTTTGTTCCACCTACCCTCCAAAATTTGGTGAACAGCATCAAAAAAGCTAGATTGACCAATATCCATGTCTTCCCCTTCATGTTCAAATATTCTCTTTTTCATATTCTCAATCATAGTGTCCCACATATCATAAACTAGATGCAAAACTGGAGAATCGGTGTCAGCTACCCTCAACATGTCAATGATTGGTTCAGTGAAACTAAGAAGATAATCTAATTGATCCCAAAAAGTATCATCAACAATGCATTTTTTCACCTCACGAGCTCTAGTTTCAGCTACTGTGTTTCCATCTTCCCGATATGTTTTCCAGTTCGAATCCATAACCATTTTTTCAAGAGATGACTTAACTTCCCTTAAGCGTTTAGCCATGATAAAGCTAGATGCGAACCTAGTTTCTGCCACACTTAACAATTTCAGACTAGAGTACCGATTGAAGATGTGATTTGCCATGCCATGATTCAGAACAAAATTACGAATATCAATCACTTGCATAACCAAATCTGAAATCCACTTACATTGGGCATACTGAGGTGATTTTTCTCCTGGCTCGCAAATGCTCTTCAAGGCCAAGTTGAGACTGTGCACAACGCATGGAGTCCAGAATATGTGTGGATATTTGGTTTCTATACTCAGCCCAGCAGCCTTGTAGTTTGATGCATTGTCGGTTACGATCTGGACCACATTTGTTTCTCCCAAATCCTTGATCACTTGGATGAACAAGTTTGCAACATACTCGGCAGCTTTGATATTTCCACTAGCATCAATGGCTTTTAGAAACATGGCTCCTCCAGATGAGGCTGCCATTACGTTAATTAGTGGCCTTCGCTGCCTATCGGACCACCCATCAGAGACCACAGAAACACCCTTCTTCTTCCATGTATCTTTGATTGGTTGCAATAACCTGTTTATGTGTTCTTTTTCCTGGGCCAGCAAAGTAGTACGCAGCCTATTGAAAGTTGGAGGAACATAACCAGCCAACCTGCAATTTTCAAGCATTAGCAAGATTAGTGGGTGAGTAACTGATTATAGTAAAAAATAGGGAGACCTTGCTAGTATTTAATGGCAATATGAAGGAAAAACACTACAAGACCTGCTATTTGCAAGGGTGAGTGAGTATTTTCGAAAATAAGGAGACTTTGCAAAATTAAACGGCAAGCCACTGGCGTAAAACATCCTAGCAGCCTCTTTGTCAGCAACATCTCTTTCCGCAACATTGAAGGCCAAAACTAAAGCACCCTGACCCATTCCTTTGCATTTTTTCTGTTAGAGAAGGTCAGAACCTTCTGGTATGGAGACGTAATCTGCTTTCTTCCTTGCATTTAGAGCTTGTTGAGCCTTTTTTGCTTCAGCGGTTTCATGCTCCTTCTTTATTGCTTCGAGTACATCATCACTTATTGACATGCAACCTTCAACGTTGTGGTGAGCAAGCCTCAGCAGGTGGCCCTTGACTTTTGTATACGATCCGACAACTTTTTTGTTGCAGTAGTTACAAATCCAGGTTCGATTTCCCCCTCCACCATCAACCACAGTGACAACCTTCACATGATTCCACAGCGGCTTATCATCGAATTTGGCTCCTAGAGCAGCTGATGGACGAAGAGATTGAGATGATGACATTTCTGGAGAGATTAGGGAAGACGACCAAGTGAGGAGGGGATTTGGATGGTTTATCATTAGGATTAACTCTCAATCTATAGGACTCTAGCCAAATTTGGGTTGCCATCTTTGCCGATTGGGTTCCCTCTGGCCTCCTCCTCCCTTTGGAAATTGGGGATTTTTGAATACAGTGAAGTGGTGGGTGGAAGATTGGGGTTATTTAAAATGTGATTACGTACAGTGAAGGGGTGGGTGAGATTATATGCTTTTTTTTTTCTTTTTTATCCATTTAGATAACTATTAATGTAATTCAATTATAGAGCATATAAATTTATATAAAATGAGATTAAATTATCTAGTCACCGATATCTGATGTTTTTTTGCAATTCGAATGAGGTTTATAGCAAGCCAAACACGAGTGAAGCTCGATCATATAAATTTATTTAAAATGCGATTCAGTTATTTGATTACCGATGTCCAATGTTTTTTTGCAATTCGAACGAGGTTTATAGCAAGTCAAACATGAGTGAAGCTCGATCATATAAATTTATTTAAAATGTGATTCAATTATCTGATTACCGATGTCCGATGTTTTTTTGCAATTCGATGAAATATGACAAACGGAGATTATTACTTATGATCATATGTCTATTAATCACCTTTTGAGTAGAGAAATACTGTCATTGAAAATCATGTAATATTGTGATCGTACATCTGTTGATTACTTGTGATCATATGTCTGTTGATCGCCTTTTGAGTAGAGAAATACTGTCACTGAAAATCATGTAATATTGTGATCGTACGTCTGTTGATTACTTGTGATCATATGTCTGTTGATCGCCTCTTGAGTAGAGAAATATTGTCAATCTTGAAATCATATTACTACTCTTAGTATTTTGATTTCGAGTAATAATGTTATGAAGGCTGATTATATGAGACATAGAGTGAGATTCAATGGAACACTGATTATTAGTCGTATTGCATTTTGTATAAACGGAGATTATTTATCATAATCGTGAACCATGAAATGAGAAATAAATTGTGGAGTTAGTTAATTCTCGTTCGCTAAAGTTTGTTACTTATGATCATATGTTTGCAAAGTATGATATATGAAACCAGATTCCATGTAATATTGTGGTCATATGTCTGTTGATTACTGGTGATCATATGTCTGTTGATCGCCTTTTGAGTAGAGAAATATTGTCAATCTTGAAATCATATTACTACTCTTAGTATTTTGATTTCGAGTAATAATGTTATGAAGGTTGATTATATGAGACATAGAATGAGATTCAATAGAACACTGATTATTAGTCGTATTGCATTTTGTATAAGCAGAGATTATTTATCATAATCGTGAATCATAAGATGAGAAATAAATTGTGGAGTTAGTTAATTCTCGTTCGCTAAAGTATGTTGACTGTAAATTAATCAGGGAGCAATTTACTTTTTCTAGTTCATTTTTTGAAAAATTATTTTCAGACTCCTTTTTTACCAACGACACTATTCATTATGTGTTTTAGACTTTTAGTGTGTGAATTCACAAAATAGTCCATGCATTTTGTGCAAATTTTATTGCATTGACGGATGGTTAAGTTAATTCACCAAATTGTTTTGTAGTTTTACTTTTACCATAAATTAGAAACTTCATAGATATTGCAATTGAAAGTAGCCGAATGGAAATGATAACTTTTAATTAGATGAATTTTTATTTGCAGGATGAATATTTCATCAATTCTTTGCCATTGAGCTTTTCTTAGAATTGTGACTTGAAATTTTGTAAGTGCACCCGTTGTATAAGGAAAAAAAAACTGAAAATAATTTAACCACAAAAAATTAAATAGATTGTGTTTTTGTTGAACGGGAATAATTAGGTGGTATTCGTAAAATTATATATCAATTAATAAAAGACATTTACATTAATTTGTGGAAACAACATAAAATGTTTAATTTTGATATCTTTCTTTCACAATTCGGTAGGTAGCACAAGTTAACATAGTTTATTATTAGTAGCTTCCAACTAAGACAAATTTATAGTTTTTTGGTTTTTGAACCTTTATTTTAGTTTAAAACTATAACTTGTTCCACTAATAGTTTTTTTGCTTTTTGGTTTTTTAGTTGTGATAACAAATTACCAATGTGCATTTTGGTTTTTAGTTATTAGTTTAAAACTATAACTTGTTAGTGGAATAGAATAGTTTTTGGGTTAAAACAAAACTAGTTTTTTTTAGTGGAATGGGTAGCAAGTAAATTTCATTAGGAAAGAGCAATTTAAAGTACCAAAATTTAATTATTGTGTTTCTTTTTTTTCTTTCTTTGGCTCTCTCTTAATCATTACCCAAAGGAAAAACAAAATTGGGCACGTTTCTCAAAGTTGAGTGCTGTAATTTTAATTATACACACATATCCAAAAAGAGAAAAAAAATAAATAAAAAGACTTTGTATTTTTCTTTTCCTGTTAAGAAAACGAAGAATCTCTTGTATACAACTTTACACTTCAAAATAAAAGCTGATCAATCAATACAGCATTCCCAAGATGAAATTACATTCTTCTACTTTCATTTCAAAACACGCCAGTTTAAAAAAAAAATAAAAAAATTACAAAACACGTGTACACATACAGTAGCAAATAAACAATCTACACCACATTCCCAAAAGTCCAAAACACGTCAACAGCAGATCCCACCTCTTCGTAACACAGAAAATAAGTACTTATTTTACATTTTCAAACTCAAAAAATTTCTATTGTCGAAATGATTTCGATATTTTTTGTACCATATTAAAAGTTTCAATGGGATCTATCAAGATCCATATTGCTACAAAAATTATTTGCTTAAACATATTAATTATTAGTTTAATTTTTTTTAAATAAGTATTTTATTTTGAAAGTTGAAAGAGTCATTGAGTGCTACACATATCCATACATTGGGGGAAGATAAACACTCTCATTTTAATTTCTTCAGTTGAGAAAATGAAAAGCCTTTACTCTTTTTTTATTTTAGTATTTTGAACAGAGCAACATGCCTTTACTCTTATTAATAACTGTGAACTGAACACGTACACTAGCGTTGCAGCAGATAAAACCCTTAACAAATCAATACACAGATCGTTCCTCTCTCTCTCTCTCTCTCTCTCTTCGTCGTCGATTTGCCTGCCTTCCAATTTTCAAACCCAACCCTAAATAGCTTATAGCCCAACTTCAGTTTAGGGTTATAACCAGCAGCCATGGCTGTTCGTCTTCCTCGATGAGGCTGCTTCGTCTTCCTCGAGAAAGAGTTCACAGTTGGCGACCATCTCCGATCTGCCTCGCCCTTCTTCTCAAAGCCCAGGTAATCTTCCATTCTCTCCTCCTTCTCTCTTCATCTTCTTCTTCTTTCTTCTGAGATTTGGAACTGCAAAGCAAGCGTACTGAGATTTAGACCGCCGTATCCGAATTTAGACCGCCGTACGGGGTACGAATTCCGCACCCGTACCCGTACCCGTACCGTGTCGCGTCGACACGGGTACTCCGCCAAAACAGGCGAGTCCGAGTAACACAGCTGGTTTCTTCTTTAAGGCTGTATTTTCAATGAGGTTTTGTGGAGCACGGAGGGAAAGGAAAAGATGAATTTAGGCTTCTTCAATCTGGGCTCCCTATCATTTTTATTCCCCTTGATAATTTCCATTCGCAAATCACTGATCTGGATGTAGCCTAAGTGCTTCTCATAGCTACCTTTTAGGTCTCAGTGGGGACATAATCAAAATTTATCTACTTGTACTTGTGATGCCAAGTTGATTTAGATAAGCAGTTAATCTTGCGATGTCATAAAGGAAACATATTGCTATAAACTTGCATCTCCTGTATCTATGAGATACTTGTTTATGGTTTTTATGCGCACATGAAGATTATTCAATTTTCAATAACATTACAGTTTATGCTCTTCATATTGCATTCTTTGCTGGTGCAGATGCATACTTCTCTTCCCGGTAGGATCGTGAAAAGTCGATTACAAAGTTCTGTATTGTGTATAACCGAAGATGTTAATAACTGGCCAAGAAGTTGCAAGCCAATTTTTTATTTGGTAGGATATTATAGACGCAGGTTCTTTTGTCAACCATTACAGAGGCTTGACAAAATGATTACATTGCAATGTGGTTTGTTCTCAGTAAGGAATGGATGCCTTCCCAAGTTGAGGAACTATGGCATTGGTCTTCAGAAAGCATTAAGATGTTCAGAAAAACTTAAAAATCATGCGTCCATTCTTTTCTTCCACCTCATTGTCGGAACGGTTCTTGTCATGACAGTTTCTGTTGCTGTTACCAGAACTCCTTCATGTAAGTTTAGATTGCTGACTGAATTAGATATAGTTTGAAATTAAAGAGTGCAATTTAGCTTTGTGTTTTATTTTTTATGTGAGTGTTTTTATTCATCATGTATCCATGATACTTGAACACTAACATTTTGCAGATGCCCTGACTGAAGAGAATCTTCTTTTCTTGGAGGCATGGAGAACAATTGACCGTGCATACGTCGACAAAACCTTCAACGGGCAGAGTTGGTTTAGGTACAGAGAAAATGCACTGCGCACTGAACCAATGAACACCAGACAAGAGACATGTATGCTTCTCGTGATTTGTGGTCATGTACTCCATTGGGTTTTGCATCTTGTTTAAAGTTAGATTGGAATTTTCATACAGAACTATATGCTCAGCGATAAAACTCGAAACATCTTCCTAACTTGGCAATATTTACTGAAATCATCAGATAACAATATGCAAAAACACCTACATCAAGACAACAGGATTATGATTAGTTTCTACACATCAGAACAAATGAAAAAGAGAAGAGATTATGATTATTTGGTGCAGAAGGGGCCAACTTTATAGTTTACAGCCTTTTTAATTTGTTCTCATGCTGTTTCTTGATTGTTATTGAATTGGTTTCTCTTATGGTCTAACCTAGGTAACCTTTCTATGGCCAATATGAAGCTTTTTAACTGGGAGAGTACAAGCCAAAGGTTTTGTGCGTATATCCAATATGAAAGGCCTTCTAGGCTAATCTCTAGGTCAGCTTATGATTGTCTTAGATGGGTTTGACTGAACACCAAAGTTCGTGGTTTTGCGATGATAAGTAAGCTCGATTGAAACTATAAAGGTGCCATGAAGGCACATCCAAGAACAAAGCAACCACACAAAATAAGGGAGGCTATCAGCTCAAAGCCCTAAATAAGAAATTAAAAAAAAGGAAGAAAACAACAAATAGCTAGCCTATACAAAATACAAAATGAATTTTTCTAAAGCCATATTCAAGCCCCACCTCTGCCTTGCCTTGCTTCATTCAAACTTGTTGAAGGTATAAATACTTAAGTAACCCATCTCTCTAACAACTTAAGCTTTTAGATGAGTTGGTGGTTAATAATCTAATATGATATTATAGCAGGCAATAGATCCAGTGTACGAACCTCACCGCCTACCTAATGTTAAAAATATTAACACGTGTTTAGCCCGCTTATGGCGGAGAGCCTAGCTACACGTGAGGGAGGGGGCGTGTTGAAGGTATAAATAATAAAGTTACCCATCTCTCTAACAGCTTAAGCTTTTAGATGAGTTGGTGGTTAATAATCTAATAAAACTCTTTTGTTCCTTCCATCATATTTGGTGCTGCTAGTCATACTATTCTACTCTCTTGTACATCCTTTTGGCTCCAAAAGTTGTTGCAGTGGAAAATCTGAACACTTACATTGCACAGTTTATCTCTATCCTGTACTTGTATTCTGTTCTAGGCTTCATTTACTCTGTTTCTAACTTCTTCTTTGGTCTGTAAAATGGACAACCCCCTTACATCGGAGTTTGTGTATGTGGGAACAGACAATGCAATCAGGAAAATGCTGGCCACCCTGGATGATCCGTTCACGCGTTTCTTGGAACCTGAAAAGTTTAAAAGTCTCCGGGTACGAGGCAGTTTCGCCTTACTACTTTAGTTGTTTGACTTGAGAAAGACTTCATTTATTTTGATTAGGAAATTTGTGGTTTCTGTTATTCTCTCTAAAATCTATGAAAATATCCTCTGAAGGCAGTCAGGGACACAAGGCTCTCTTACAGGTATAGGGCTGTCAATTGGCTATCCTACAGGAGGTGATGGATCACATGGAGGACTTGTGGCAATTTCAGCTTCTCCGGGCGGTCCTGCAAATAAGGCTGGAATTTTGTCTGGGGATGTTATCCTGAAAATTGGTGACACCAGCACAGAATCTATGGGCATATATGATGCAGCAGAGCGCTTGCAGTGAGTTCTGATCATTTCATTTGTTATTGATTTCTCTAATAATATCAAAACTACATCAATACAACCAATGTGACATTGGCGTAGAATACCTAACATTGGGCATTTGTCAATTATGGTGGGATTCCTGCTCTTAGGTTATATCACAAATGCGCAAGAGAAAAAGGTTGATGAGTTTGATACTTTTCCTTCCATGCTTTCCCTCGTATTCAAATCTGGTTGCTGATAACTCACCTCTTCATGAATTTCAGAAATTGATGAGATTAGTTTTTTTTCTTTTCTTATTTTTCTCCGGTGGGTTCTGTGTTCTTTGAAAACAACAGAAATTCGATTATCATACTGATTTGGCAGTATCATGCTTGCCCATATTCAAGTACGGTTGCTGGATAAATTCTAAAGTTGAGAAGCTTAGAGAGCTGAAAGGTGTAATACATGTCGTATTGCTTAACTTAAACACTCTCGAGAACCTTCTTTCTGATTCTGTGTATTGGATTTTGTCTATTTGATCACCTATGATATTATTCTTTCCTTCCAAAGCTGTATCAGTTTCTATGCTTTAATTCTTTTGCAGAAAAGTTATGCGTCCTCGTCTTTTTCTGATATTTGTGAATTTTTGAGTGAAATGCAGGGGACCCGAAGGTAGTGAAGTGGACCTAACTATTCAAAGTGGACCTAAAATTAAGCACCTATCTTTGACGTATGTTTATCGTCTTAATATTCTCTGCTCAAATGAGCTGTGAGCTTCATGTCTTTGCACAATGACATTTTTTATATTGTTACTTTAAGAAGGAACTCGTGGTTTAATTATTGTTGAAGTTTGTCCCACATTGGCTAATTATCTCCTCCAAAACTAGTATATAAACTTGGGCGGCCTCTCCACTCATTGCCAATTGGTTTTGAGTTGGATGCTTTTACATGGTATCAGAGCTAGGGTTTCGGAGAATTTGTTCCCCCTTGTTTGTGCCCTAAGTGCACTGTTGTTTGTTGTGATCCAAGTGTTATGGATCGTTTGTTTACTTCTCCACGTGCGAGTCGGGGATTGCACGTGCGGGGGAGTGTTGAAGTTTGTCCCACATTGGTTAAAGGTTAATTATCTCCTCCAAAACTATTATATAAACCTGGGTGGTCTCTCCACTCATTGCCAATTGGTTTTGAGTTGGATGCTTTAACAATTATTATTGTGGACCAATAGCTTATGACTTGTACTTGGTTATGCTTCCACATATAAGCAGTTAAGCTCTGGTGTGTTTACCTCATATAAGAAAGATTACTACTTGCTAGCAAGTTTCAAGTGTACTTTTGGGCGACGATGTTGGAGTTATGCATGATCGATTCAAATGGAATATATAACTTTGCATTAGTATGGTATGCATGTTTGTATTTTGACTAAGCAGATGTGGATATACTAATCAAGTAAATGTAAAATCAACCAATTGCTGCTTTTCAGGCGGGAGAAAATTTCCTTGAATCCCGTGCAGGCAAGGTTCTGTGAGGTACCTGGTTTGGGGTGAGAGAACTCCAGAGTGGGATATATTAAGCTAACTTCATTCAACCAAAATGCTTCTGGTATGGTGTAGCTACTTTATTATGGAATTATGCACTTGTAGATTCAGTCATAGTGATATTTTCGTTTATATTCATTTCCAAAAAGTTTAGTTTTACCTCTATATTAGGTAACTCCTCATTAGTTTGTTTGATTGATCTCTACCAAAGCATAGGGTAGGATGTCTTCTACCAGTATCTTATCCCACATGACATGATTGTGCTTTTAAAAAGGGTTTACTTCGATTTTGATTTTGAGGGAGGGAGGGAGAGAGAGAGAGTACTTAATGTCTTATTTCTGTAGGGCGGGGATGTTATTAATTTCTTTCATTCCGGACATAAACTGCTACTAGGGAGATGTGCCTATTAACCATCAAATTCGGGAGTCACATCTTCTCTTCTTTTTCTTTAAAATCCTAAAGCAATAATTTTACATCAGCTTGTTGTCACCTCCAAAATTAGTGTATTGAGTTCGGGGCTGCTACACTCAATGTTATCACCTTTAATCATTACCAAATGATTTTGAGATGGATGCTTTTAACTTAGTATTAGAGGTAGGCTTTCAAAGTCTTTTGGGCAAGACTCTCTAGATTGATTCTCCCTTTCTTTTTATGCCATAAGCGCAATTTGCTTCGTTGCAAGCCTTGTGTTCTCAACTCTTTGTTACTTCTTCACGTTCAAGTCGGGAGCGCATGTGCACGGAGAGTTAGAGCTTGTCCTATAACCAACATGTGAATATAGGTCAGTACTTTGTGGTTGTTGTTTGTATTATTTAGTGAGGGTAGTTTGGACTTTATTTTCCTTGGGTTCATTGGGTTTTCTCAGTTTAACTTAATGTTTAGGTATACATTCCATTCTCTCTTTTGAAATGCAATGTGGGGACTGCGGGAATTGATCTGGTTTCTTCCTTGGTTCCTTCTTGTGAAATGGATCTGACCTGAGCTCCCTTCTTGTAGATGATCTAGGCCTGCAAGAGCAACCACCAGTTAGTATCTAACGATTCTAACCAGCCGTATGCCAGCCAAAAGACACTCTGATGCCTAAGTCAATCTCAATTCGAGAGAGATGAAGTACAGAGTTCTGAGTAAGCTAGTAACGGCATACTTTTGTAGTGTCTATCATGTACCTTATATATAGAGACTTCTCTTTTTTTGGACAGATATATAGAGACTTTACTTGGGCTCCAAGTGTGCTTAAGCTAGGCACATTGTCTGATGATGCCATTCAAAACTGTATATCCGAATGACCCGAATGACGTCATGCATGACGTATTGAGTGCCATGTAGTCGGACTCCAAGCAGTCGAGCCATGCCACCTGGTGCCCATGTGGAGCCAAGCTGGCGGCTGAGTCACCTCAGCTCGGACCAATACCATCCCGGTCCGGTCGCACGACCTTGCACCAGTTGGTTCACAGGCTTGGCTCACAAGTTCTGGTCCCCACGCCAATTCCAGGTGAACAGCCCCTCGTGACCCAGTTTGGCCCGTGCGCATCTCCATTTTGGGCTTTGTCCATATCGTAGGGGTAGGGCTCAAACGTACTCCGGTTTGGCCCACTACATGAAGTATACCATTCATCTCTCTCTCTATTGCATTGTATCATGGTGTCAGAGAATTAGGGTTTAACGTTTATTGTTTGCACCGACTCCCTCAATCATCGATTTGACTGCTCGGCATCTTCTTCTCCTTGGAATAACTCTCTTCGTCTCTCAGAATAGCACCAATGGCTTATGCATCTTTTGGCTATTAGTTTGACCAACCTATACCTGTAACCTACAACCTATGCATATGCATCTTCTTGAGTCAAATAGATCTATCATCCCTTCCAAAGAGAGGTGACATTTATGAAATTAGAGAGGGTTTGAAACCAAGAGACAATTAGACAGAGTTAAAAAAGTGGAAGCTTTGACTTTGCTGTTGATAAGGAGTACTGTCAACCAAATTCAAAATGATGTATGTTCTCTTTGTGTAGGTCCACTGCCCACATCACAAACATGCCCATCCAGAATGCATGTAGCACGTTGTGGCTGTCATTTGTACTATTCATTAAGGGTAGTTTAGACATTATGTGTTCTATGGTTCATTATGATTTCTTTTCTTTTCTTTTTCCCGGTCAGTCGGAAATTCAGGATTTCTCTATTTAACCTAATGCTTGGGCTTTTATGCCATTGTCGCTTTCTTATGCAGTATTCCTTTCACCTCTCTATCTTTTGCAGTGTATCCATCCAAAACTATTATATGCGCCTGAGCAACTCTCAATTAGGGTATCTCCAATGGCATAACCAACATTGAATAACCAAAACTTGCCACCTCATCTTTTGGTTATCCGTTTGAGGGGTTGCTAAGATTAACAATGTGAAGTCCCACAATGGTCATTTTTACTCCATAATCATAAACTCATTGTTAGTAGAGAGAGATAGAGAGGGTTGGGAATAAATGTAAGTGAGTGGGTCCATTTATAGTGATGGGAGGGAGAGAGAAAGGAAAGAGAGAGAATGTGGTCCCCATTAAATTTGGTTATCCAAAGAGAAAATGTTGCTAGTTTTGATTATCCAAAGGCCAAAATGTGATTATTGGTCAAGGGGTTGCTAAGTTTGATTATACCATTGTGAGTCATATTTTGGACCAACATTGCTAACTTTAGAAATCTTTTACTTTTGGTTATGCCATTGGAGACACTCATAGTCTTGATTTGGATGCTTTAACAAACAAATTAGTAATGATCGTGTCACATCGAACTAAGCTTAGCACTTTTTGTGCTCAATACTTCTAAGATTACATGTTACCCAAGTTGCCATGTGGGAGGCTATGTCTGGTATCATGTTTTTATGTAATTTAGGGATCTAAATCAACATGGAATCCTTTGTTCTGCATGAGATGCCTGGTTTTCCGAAAACTTGGGCATTCGTCGCTTCTGGAAAGGCTGTTAGGTGGGATCATAAGAGATCCACATTTAGGGGCTTTATACAAATAGACACTGTTAGAGCTTGTCCCACACAGATTAATTTTGAACTCCAAAACTAGTCTATGAGCTTGGGCGGTCTCTCCACTCATTGCCAATTTTAAGTTGGATGCTTTAACTGTCACAACATAAATATTATAAAGTTTGACCGTCCCTGAGCATGCTGCCTTCCCTGTGCTTTCAGCACTTATCCTTTGTTCTATTACTCCCAGCAGGCCTGCCCAAGGAAGAAATCACTACCAGGGCTATTTCACTTCTTAGGTAGCCTCCTCACTAAACATAGGTGAGCTAGCTTGCATTGAGAATGAAGGGCCCTCCAAAGGACTCGTTTTCAGCTCCGTACTTGCCTATTCTTTTATATTAAATCTTGCTTGCCGACGTATGCTACTAGGAGAGTAAGCAAGCTACCTTTCTAGCATTCTAGAAACAGTAGCTTCCGCGCCATTATTGCCTGCGGAAATTGATGGGGTTAGTTCATTCTCTTGGTTAGTTGGTCTCTTGTTTAGTGCATTCCATTTCTTTATACTTCCCCCCACTCAGAGAAGTTAACAGTATGCGTCTACCCGACTATACCCATCGGGCAGGGATGATCATTACGGTCCTGGGAGAAGTGGCGACTGTTCTCAAGAACTAAGAAAGCGGAGAGCATTCTCTTGTAGATTCGTAGAACGGAAGAAGAGTACGCACGCTAGCGCAGAACACAGCCGGCTAGCCCACATGCAGAGATCCTCCTATCCTATCTTAGGGTCTCCCCTTCGATGCTTGTTCGGAGTAAGATTAGTTTTATTATTAGTGGGAAGCTAAATGAGTAAATAAATGCTATCAAACAGAGCTCTGGGATGACCTCTTTGTATTACACACCTCTTGTGGATCTAGCTTTCAACAGTGGAGAACACATTTTGAGAGATGTGAAGGGGGCTTGCAAAACATATTAGTTTTCTTTTTGAAAGGAGATATAATGTAGATCCTTTTTAATAATAGATGCATTATTTTCTTCTGCTGGACTGTGAGTTATGTTACTTTCCTCGTACTCTATGGGCTAAATATTCATGTGGTGTATTTTTTTAGTTCTAGCCATTTCTGGAGGTCTTGAAATTATACATCATTGTAGGTGCTGTCAGGCAAGCAATTAAAACTTTAAGGAGAAATAACGTTAATGCTTTTGTATTGGACCTTCGAGATAATAGGTAATACTTTCAGCATGTTTCATTTTACATTTTTCCTCTGTTAGACTTTCTGAAAGATTAAATTTGGTGCAGTGGTGGTCTTTTCCCTGAAGGAATTGAGATTGCTAAGATTTGGTAAGTTAAATCTAAGGATAATGTTCCATATTTAACTCGTGAAGATAACCTTTCTTGATGCTGTTTCTTGCTTGGTTATTCTTTTAGTTTCGCGGCCGAACTTCTTCCTCTATTTCTCTTTGATAAGTTTCTTCTTCTGTTTTACTTTATTTTTTATTGGTCGTAGGTTTTGTGTAACAATTATTTGTTTTGGACCAAGTTGATTATTGACTTAAAATTATTCCGATTCCCAAAAGGCTTTTAAGCTCGTGCAAAGGTACTGTCTGAAATCATGGACTATAAAGATGTGTATACTGCACAGAAGCTATACATATAGGTTGCATAATGCTACGTCATTAGAAGAGTTGTATTTGGATGTAGCAACGAATCTAGTTTCAGTAAGATCAAGTAACATACATAATAAGGCGTCTTGTCGGTACTCTTATATGTTGTACCAGAGTTTCCAATGTGTACAGTTTTGTTGTGTACCTTTAGAAGATGTTATTTGGCGACTTCTTATGGAAAAGACAATTTTATCATCGCTGATTATGGAACTGCTTTTAAATAATTTTGAGGAAAATGGTTGTGTTTCCCGGTAAAACTATAAGGTTATTAACAAAGCCAAAAATTACCTATCATTGAGTTTTGCCTTGGGGTAAATCTAAGAACTCCGCTTGCAGGGCGAAGATGGAAGGCGTTTGGGTGGCTGCGGTGGCTGGCTGAGTTTTTTGCTTTGGTTAGGGGTAGGGTTTGGGGCTTCTTGGGTTGGGCTTGGCCCATTCTGTATTTCTGTGTATGGGCCTTGCTTTAGGTGTTTCGGGCTTTGCCCCTAGGTGTTTTTTGGGCTTTGTACCACTGGGTGTATTTTTTTTTTATCTAACCGTTGGTTGGATTCCCCTCCCCTCTCTCCCTACTTGATGTACCCTTTTCAAGTTTCCTCAATATCTTTTTGCCGTTTCAAAAAAAAAAAAAATTCTAAAAAATCCTGTGCAATGGAAGTGTGGTATTCACAAATTAGATAAGTTTGTAGTGTTTTAGTAAGATGGGAAAATGGATTAATAGGTTAATTTCAATGATTGAAATAGTACGATTTGTGCAAAGCGCAAAGAAAAAATAGTAACTAAGAATTTGGAGAAGAAGAAGTAGAAAGAATAAGGATGATCAGGCTGTCTGTTAATATTCGTAGTTAAAGAAATTCCTTGCACGTACAATATATCAACACTTTTCCTGTGTACTCTGTGTTTGTTAAAAAATGATTAGCAATATACATTTGGATGTATTTTTGCTCTCAATGAATGTCAAACACCTTGTTGAACAATATCAACTCAAATGTCCTTGCCTCCTTGGGGTTTGTTTCAATTGAATGCTATAACTTTGGGCAGTAACGTTGATTTGTCTTCTTACAATGTAACCGCAAATTTTGTTCCCCCATAAGTAGGTTGATTGAAAATGCTAAAATTAATGACATACATATTTCACAAGTTGCAAGTCATAACTCCTCGGATTTTGCAGAAAACATACTCATGGTCTGCATAAGTTTTATGAACAGACACGATTAGGCTTTTGCGACTTTCATGAAAACACTTTCTTTTCATTGTTCTTGACCAAAATGCTTTTCTAGATGATATTGCATGACCTTTTACCAGTTAGGATACTGAATCCTTGGTTATTCTAAATCCTTCGTTATCCCCTCTGCACACCCATGCAGGCATGCACACATCCCACCAAACCCACTATAACTTGGGGCAGAAAAGCTAATCTATGATAGCACATTAATTTCTGTTTGTAACTTAAGCTTAAATCTAGTGCTAGGATGTCCATGGGAGATGTAGTCAGTTCTTTTTCTTTCTTTTTTGGTAAATTATTAATAGTTACATTTCATTTCTGGATGGAAAGCATCTAATTTCTCATAATGCGATGTTCACAAGGACTTATTCCGTGAAAGTGATAACATTTACTTACAAAGGTTGAAGGTTGATCATTTTGATTCTGTCACATCTTGTCTATTAGAACAAAAAGTAGTTCAAGGTTGTCTCTTATTGTAATCACTTTTTTGTCAAACTGGTCCCTCGTAGGTTGTTATATTTGATGTATCGAGCACCCCGTTTAAATATTTTCCTATACTGGTCATCACTAGTTTTGTACAATCTGAATTGCTCTGAAACATGCCAAATTCACTTCCCTTTGCAGCAGAAAAACTAAGTTACTTGTTTCATGCATTCGTAACTTCCTCCTGTTTCACGACCTAGTTGATCTGTCCTTCTGTTTGTAGATTATGACTTGGGCTATCTCTGGTTGGGCATTTAAGTTCCACTTTGTTTGGTTAATCTTATTTTGTTGGTAGACGCTCCGTAATTTTACATTATAAGTTCTCATACTTAGCTTTTGCCAACCAGGTTAGAGAAGGGTGTCATTGTATATATTTGTGATAGCCAAGGTGTCCGTGATATCTATGATACTGATGGAAGCAATGCAGTAGCAGCCACAGAACCCCTAGCCGTGCTGGTATGTGAACTTCTTTTCTGTGGTTGATATATGGCAATGTCATATGCTAATGGTTCTTGGGACAGTCTTTTTTCATCATTTGTTAATATGATGTTATAGGTGACTTCTAGAAACAGAACCTATGTTGAACTAGTGCTGTATCTTCAGGCTTCATTTTGAATTTAACATCTGTTTGATTTGCATACTCTCTTCCTCTATTGCTTTAACGTCTCTCATTAGGAATTAACAGTTGCAAAATAGGAATACTGTTCTCAGTTGGTATTATGTCCATCGGCTAATCATTGCTGTGGCAGGAGAGTTCCACCATCCGACACTCGATTACTATTGCTATTTCTGCTTATAGTTCTGCTGTTTTTTGTGGTTCATGTTCTGAGTGGTCATTAACTCATTCTTTCACCTAATAATTGGAATGATCATATATATGAAGTTCATTCCATTGCTAGTTCTCGTCCACCTCTGCAGGTAGCTAATTCGAAATGTTGCTGATTCATTTGAAGACGTTTAGTTTGACCTCACATTCTTATAATTGTCTTTATTTCAGTTTCTCTTTGGATCTTTCCATAATGATCACCTCTTTATCCATAGGCTTCATTGCCATAAGGAGAATGAAGTTCACTCTCAAAGTTTTTCGTTATGGCGATGCTGTTAGAGAACTGCTGATTTTCCTTCTAACTGTTTTTTTAGGTAAACAAAGGAACTGCTAGTGCAAGCGAAATATTAGCCGGTGCATTGAAGGACAACAAACGAGCAGTGCTGTTTGGAGAACCCACTTATGGGAAAGGGTAATGTTATTTTGCGTCGGCATTGCAAAAAAATGCTGGTATATACCTAATGTGACTCGTGTATTTTCCTTCTTACAGCAAGATTCAATCAGTTTTTGAGCTGTCCGATGGCTCTGGCTTGGTTGTTACAGTTGCTCGCTATGAGACACCTGCTCATACCGATATTGACAAGGTTTATTTCTACCGCTTTCACTCTCGCTTGCTTGAATCACGTATTTCATTTAGTCATGAATCATTCTATTATAGGTCGGTGTGATTCCGGATCATCCTCTGCCAGCATCTTTTCCCAAGGACCCTGTATCGGATTGCCAACTCAATAGAGTCGAGCTCTTTTCGAGATGACATAACTTCGTACATCGTAAGTGTGAATTATTCTTTTGTCATTGCTAAAGAAAACACTGGAAGCATGTGAAGAAAGTTGTATGTAGTCCCATCACTACTTTAGCAACTTTAGCGGCTTGGCCAGTTACTCGAGATTCTCGATTATTCCATTTCCTGATGTTAGCAATGTACAGTGGTCAAATAGGATCATTTTCTTCTCGCGACCTTTTACTCTTTTTCATCATGTGGGAGTTAGAATTAATTCCCGTTTATTTACTTCTATCCATGTGGGGAGGGAAGAAACGTCTGTACTCTGCTACAAAATTTATTTTATACACTGCGGGAGGTTCTGTTTTTCTCTTAATCGGAGTTCTGGGTGTCGGTTTATATAGTTCTAATGAACCAACATTCAATTTTGAAACATTAGCCAATCAATCGTATCGGGAGAAAAGTTGAATTTTCCGTTTCATATGTTTGTCATCATGAAGCTTTTTTTTTTTCTCGTTTTCTGGTAAGCCATAGGGACGAACCAAAAGACGAACCTCTATAAATATGAATGCTGTGAATAGTCGATACGATGTCTTGAAATTTGCGTTCTTATCAATGTTATTTATTGAAGGTCCATCGATGGAGGAAAAAAAATAATACGGAGTAAGATGATACAGTGCCTCGACTTAATAAATTTTAAGATAATACTTCTGCCGTCTCATATTTGTTTATCTCTTTTGAAAGTCTTATTTTTTGAATAAACAATAAACTAATTTTGTGTTTAAATTTTTAAACTTTTTTTGCTCACCAATTTGAAGATGTCAATTAGTTCTTGCAAAAAAAAAATAAAAAAACATTGCGCAAATTTTTTTTATATCTGGAAAGTGAATGATTTTTCGAAAAAAGATAAATTATGGAATGTGGTTGGTTAGTATATATTGATATTGATTCTTTAGTCCTCCGAAGTTGCCCTCGTCTCATTTGAAACCTTTTTCACTTCTCCATACATTGAACTAGCATTTGGCTCGTTTTATGTATGGGAAAAAAAAATTACATCGGTGTTTCTTTCGGCTTTGTGTATCTAACGGTCACAATCCTTATTGATAAAATAAAGTTGAATTTTTTTCCAATGTTCGATGCACATTGGCTTTGTTTCCATTCTATACACTGAAAGACATATATGGTGGTGAATGAGTTTGGGGCACCATGTGGCAGTGACGGTGCTCCAAGGACATAGAATAATTTTCTTTTCCATATTACGCTAATGGTTCAAAGGCACCAAAAATCATTGTCCAGCAACAAAATATTTAAAAAGGCAATGAGCTAATACACCAAATATTTAAAGACACTAAATAGTCGTCGTCAAAACAACAAAATAACATAGGAGTACCATATACTACCTCCGTCTCAAAATATTTGTCCAGCCCACAAAACAAAGACTAAAAAATAATGCACTTCTTTCAAGAAAAAATTAAAACTTTTTTCATAAATTAAAAGAACTCATCGATATCTAGTAAATTGTTAAAAAAATTTGAATTTTTCTTACAAAAATTTAATTATTTTTACGTCCTCGTTTTGCAGACAGGACAAATATTATGGGACGGAGGGAGTAACTTATAAGGGTAGTTAATGTAATTATATTCCGGTTCGGTTACGGTTACAGATTTTAAAATTCAATAACCACAAGCAAAATCACGATTAAAATTTCGGTTAAAAAACGAACCAAATGATTTTGTACGGTTCAGTTAACCAACGGTTCGGCGGGGTTGTCATCCCTAAAAGGTTGGGAACAGAGGAGAGTGTTGGGGTGGTTTCATGTTTGTCATGAATGGTTCAACGTTTGGAGAAATTATAGTTATTTTTGGTTAGGAAACAGAACCTATATATTGATAATACAACAAATACGCCTACAAAGGACTCACAAGATCCAGGAAATAAAAGAAAATAAAAATCACAGGTCGTTTGTTTGGATCCGTGCTGCTCACCGATGGGGTGGCCAGTGGTGGCGTGGGTGTGATTGGTGGTGGTTGTGATCTGCTTGAACTGGCGGACAAGGTGATCTACGGCTGTGATTGAAGCTCCTCAAAAGACTAGGATTAGGTTTTGGGTATTCTTTTGGGCTGGGCTCTATTTGTTTGATTCGGACATTTTAGGCCTTCTTTTGTTTATGTGCTTACATATTGTGTTTAGGTCCTCAGGTGTATTAAGCTTTGTCCCTCTAGGGTGATTGGGCTTTGTTCCTAACAGTCTGTATTTTTCAACTTTTGGTTGGAATTCCCCTCCCACTTTCCCCATTAATAAAATGTTTTTGCCGATAAAAAAAATAATAATAATAAAGTTGCAAGATTTTTTCTGGAGCTTGGGTCTTTCTCTGTCGTCTACGTCCTTTGTGCAGGGGAAGCAGGTTAGAGGGTGCGGTTGCGACTTCAGCTTTAATGGTGGAGGCTTTGGAGGTCCGGATCCTCTCATGTTAGCCCTCTTATCAATATTTCACTAGCTACAACTATCTAACAAATACTACTCCATTGACTCTTGCCGAGGAAATAAATTACTAATGGTTATATATAGACTCTAGTGTTCCATAAATGGCTGGGTTCTTTTTGTTTACCAAATCAAAGAAAGTTCTATCTATACTACGAGTATTTATTTGAATGCTCAAAATTTGTTGTTGTACTTCATTAATCAACAGTGCTACTTGCACATATTTTCATGCACATACATTTTTGTGGGGCCCATATCGGGGTCCCACAAAATGATCCGAACCGCTCATCTTTTTTAAAATATTTTTTGGAGGGTTTCCGTAAAAAATCAACTCCAACGGATATCGGTAAGGACTTTCTCAGAAATCGTAGGGCAAAACAGAATGATTCGCCTTACGATTTCTGAGAAAGCCTTTACCTATATTCGTTAGAGCTGATTTTTTACGGGAACCCTTCAAAAAATATTTTAAAAAAGATGAGCGGTTTGGATAATTTTGTGGGACCCCAATATGAGCCCCACAAAAATGTATGTGCATGATATGTGCACAAAAATCTGTGTAGGAAACATTACTGAACTTCATAATAGAGCCGCCCCTGTACTCCTAATTGTGAATTCATAAGGGTACAACTGAAACAACAGTGAATTAATGGTAAATTTATTTTATTGTTTATTTTTCTGCGCCTTTGTCAAGTTACAGGCCTAGTAATAATACGATATGCGTAGGATGAGATATGATTTCAAAATTTTAATCGCGATGAATCCTAATATATAAAGCATGGATAGCGATAGCCGATATGCGATAGGGATACAGTGATACGAGGAAATCTAAAAAAGTAAAATAAGTGTACGATTGGAAAACGTTATATTATAAAATAACTTCGGAATGTTTGTATTGTGATACATATAAGTATACTAGCGAATGCCCGTGTCTGAAGGCACGGCTCGAACATTCAACACACGCAAATAAATATTGAACAAATTCAACCAACTAAAACGCATAGAACAAATTCTAAAAGAGTGAAGTACACTCACATAATGATACAACGTTTAATTTTGGTGTCCTTGTGACGAATGTTTATTAACGCTAAAAGAGTGACCATTTTAAGAGTGACCATTCGTGATCTTAAAATTAAGTTATAGACCATTTTTACTCAATCTGCACAACTTAAAGTATTGTTTCATAACAAAATGGACGGAAGCAAAGTAAATTCATATATAAAATAAAATAAGCAAAGTATAGGTAAAATTTGTTGAAAATTCATAAATCACGCAACACACGTACTAAAAATCCAATAATGTTAAATTGACTAAAATGTTATTGGACCATTACACAATACTTTAACAACCATGTTTTCATGATGATCTCATTGGTTCTTTGCCAGTCCTCGACATTCCTGCATAAAGAATATCGAAAATTATTAGATTTATCACAATTTATAAACCAGTTTACGTAGATTGATAAAAGGAATATGGATGCCTTTCACTTGCGCGCACCAATTTGCTAGTATTTCTGTATGAAGTCTATGAACCTTAAAAACAGAAATGTAAAATGAAGAATCGAAAATGCAAAAAAGACAGGGCCCTATTCTTCCTAAATAACTATCGTGATTTAAAAAATAAACTGGTTTATTTTTCCTTAAAAATAGTTTCTTATTTAAAAAAAAAGATTCAAACATTTTTCTCTTATTTCTACATATGAAGACGCCCCATAAAGAGTAGATTCGAACCCACCCTGTCCTTGAAGAAAAAATATGGATGGTAGGGGGAACATAAAAATTGTTAGACAGGAAATCCAAATGGAGGAAAAATTGAACCAAAAGAAAATGGGTAACATAGAAGGACCCCAAATATATTTACTCAATTCTAAAAAGGGAGATAGAGAGAACATCATGGTTGGGTGTAAACCGAAAGGAAATGATGTTCGACATTTTTGTTCAATTGTGTTACTGACTATCCCATTTGGGAATCTCATAAGACCTGTGCAGTGCTATGCACGAATTCGATGATCGCTAATAACTTGAAAGTCGTAGAATTTCATAACCAAATGGATAGAAACAAAGTAAAATCCGTGAGGGAAATCATTATGTGAGGGCAATTATGATTAAACTTTTTCCAAATCCTGATATCCTGATTTGAGGGTAAAAAAAACAACTTATTCATTTCAATCCTATAGAATGAACTTCTTCATTACCAATGTACTTTTAAATGGCTCAGATTGAAACCCTCTCCCTGCTTGTATGTTCTTAAAAAAAAAAGATACAAATATTATACTCAAGACAGCCGTCACTCCAATTCTATTTGCTGGAGAAGAGGTAGAGAGGGAGAGTGAGAGAGAGGGAACAAAACCTGGTAATCTGCTGGAGAAGAGGAAAATGGTTAATTTGCTGGAGAAAAATGGTTAATCTGCTAGAGAAGAGGAAAATGGTTAATTTGCTTGAGTTTGTGGTTTAAAGGACGAAAAAGTTAATCTGCTGGAGAAGAGGAAGAGATCGAAGAAGGAACTCGTATATTTGCGAAGATATTTTTGGGAAACGTAATAGCACTCACCTAATCAACGGCAAATTCAGAAATCACCCATTTGTATTTCGGAAATACTCACCCAATCAATGGCAAGTCTTTACAATCAAGTCTTTTAAGTCCACCCAAATCAACTACAATCGACAATTTCGGAAATCAATTTTTAAGTCACCCAATCAATTTTTAAGTCATTACAATCGGCAATTTCGGCAAATATGGATCTTTAAGTCATTACAATTAATTTTATTTTATTTTTTTACCCTCACAACAAATCTTTCCTACTTTTTTTTTTTTTAATTCGGTATTGAATGTGATTGAATTGAATGTGTTGGCATTTCCTAATGAGTCTTTACAATCAACGGCAGGTCTTTACAATCAAGTCTTTAATTCCACCCAAATCAACTACAATCGGCAAATATGGATCTTTAAGTCCATAATTGAATAAAGTCTTCGGCAAACTTGATTGTTAATGTGGTCTTGATTGTTAAATTGTTAGACCACCTTGGTTTTGTTAAGTCACTAGTGCATGCCCGTGCCTGAAGGCACGGCTTGAAATTGGCAATCAACAAATTATCCAATTTTGTCCCTTTAACCTGTTGAAGGCCAAGGGCCTATTCGCAAAATTCAAACTACGCAAAAAAGAATAGCTCAAGTATATCCACCAAATCATTGTATGACCCTCTTACAAATATATTACTTGCTTAGCACCAAATCATTGTCGTTTGCAGTTTTGATGTCACTGAAACGCGAGAGATCGAGCTCCGGCGGTGGGTTAGGGGTTCGACGATGGGCTAATCTGCAGTTATGGTCTGGTAATTAGTTAAGTCATAGAGTTATCATCTTAAGGAAGGTTAATGAAATTAAAAAAGCTTAAACGAAAATTAGAATTTAGATAATCAAAAATAACATTATACTAACCCTCGAAATCAAACCTCACCAATGTAAACATCTACTGCATATGCAAAAAAAAAAAAAAAAACATGAAGAGGAAGTATCTCACCGAATAGCTGTCGAAGATGGAGGAGTTTTCGCACTTCATTTCCTTCTTTCCTCCCTTCCATCCAGAGAGAGAGAGAGCGAGCGAGCGTCCTTTGTGGGCTAACCCAATCAATAATAGTGGTGGAATCTCGTTTGAATTTGAAAATGCTAAGAGAGAGAGGGAGAGATCGTCTCAAATTGGGAAATCAAAACTGATATTCTTTAATCCATAATTAATTCCATCCGAGAGAATCAATCTTCACCATTGGAAATTAGCAACACTCAATCTAGTCCAAAAAGAGTGCCACAAATTATTCCCACTACCAAAACTCTTTAGGGGAGAATCTGGGCCCTAGGATTGAACGAAAGATTATAACACAATTCAATCGCAACCCTTCAATCTGCCACGGAGGACAGTTGTGAGAGGGACATTTTGCAAAACCGTTGTGTATTGTAATATAGATTACAATCAAGATCCATATTTGCCGGCAATCGGCAAACTTGATTGTAATGACTTAAAGATTTCCGACATTGTAGTTGATCTGGTAACATTA
Source organism: Rhododendron griersonianum (assembly GCA_018127125.1). NCBI lineage: Eukaryota > Viridiplantae > Streptophyta > Magnoliopsida > Ericales > Ericaceae > Rhododendron > Rhododendron griersonianum. Next base: position 45,793,742 of record CM030788.1, read on the forward strand.
ATTTCCTGAATCACAGCCGAAAATTTAGCATTCCAGTAGTATTTCCCAATTTATCCCTCGGATTTCTACACTTTAATCTCGGCCGTTGAAAAAATGTGTACCGATCCTAGGGTCCAAAATATAGGAGAAAAAATAGGGGATTCAAAAACCACCCTGTCATATTATATAGATATAGATAGGAAAATGATAATGCCAAAATTATATTATAAAATAACTTCGGAATGTTTGTATTGTGCTACGTATCTATATAATATTACAGGGAAGTGTTTGAATCCAAAAGACAACCAACGGTCCAGAATTATCCCCTCTATAAATCTAGACCGTTGGTTGTTCAAAATGGCAGCTTGGTAAATACTTGACATTTTTTGAGCATTGCCAATCACACATTCCCTACCTAATTTGGAAATCTGATTTCCAGATCCTAATTTGAGCAATCAACACCTTGATTTCCAGACTTTAATTTGAGCATTCCTAATTTGGAATGGAATTATAAGAAGTACGGGCTTCATAGCCTTATTAATAGGAGTTTTTTTTTTTTTTTGCCATAATCTTTGCCATTAGGAAACCAATCAAGCATATTTTTTCATGAAGTATGATTTTGATTTAATTTTATTTCCTTTTCCAAAACCTAATTTTGTTACCCTTTCCTTTTGGTTCAAAATTTTAAACCTTCTACAATACTGTGTTTCTCTTTCTCTCTCTTCTTTCACTTTCCCAAGTTTAACGACGGTAGTTCCTCCACTCCACAAGCCAATTGTTCTTCTACACAGGTTTGCACCTTTTCTCTCTCTCTCTCTCTCTCTCTCTCTCTCCACTCCACAAGCCAATTGCTTTTTCTTTTTTTCTTTTTATCTCCCTCTCTCTCCCTAATCGTTTCTCTTTCTCTCTCTCTCCCTAAATGTTTTCTTTCTAGTTCTCTTTTTCGTCTCCCTGACTCTCGCCCTCTCTCCAATTCTCTCACCACAGGTATGGCTCTTTACTTCATTTTTTTTCCAGTTCTTCATTATTTTTTTTGTCCGGTTCTATTCGTTAAGTTCAACTCCAAAAAATTTCGATTACGCTCAGTTGGTAATGAAGAAGTTCATTCTATAGGATTGAAATGAAGAAGTTTTTTTTTTTTACCCTCATAATAAATCGGGATTTGGTAAAAGTTTAATCATGATTGCCCCCACATAATGATTTTACTTTTTTTTCTATCCATTTGGTTATGAAATTCTACGACTTTCAAGTTATTTGCCATCATCGAAATCGTGCATAGCACGGGTCTTTCAGTAACACAATTGAACGAAAATGTCGAACATCTATACAATATGTAGAGGGTTTTTCATAAATCCCGTGCTATGTACAGCTAACTACAAAATGCCAAACAAAAAAAAATTCAAAAAGAGCTAACTATACAAATATTCTTTAAGACTTTTTATATCTACATTTCAAAATTGTGAATTTTTTTATTTCGCAAAATATCTACGGGGTTTTGAGTCAAAACATATGAAAAAATTGACGCACTAAAGGAAATACGTAAACAGTAAATAGTAACGAAAAGTAAGACTTTTTTTTTTCCAGTGGTTTCAAGAAAAAAAATTGAAAAGTAGCTATTTCTATTATCATTTTATAATAGTAGTTCACCAGTCAACTTGAAGGTTTGGTGGTTGTGCTTTGACAAGGTAAATAATTGAAATATTTTGACGGCATGGATAAAAAAGGGGTTTGAAATGAAATTTTATTTTCCTGCCTATGAATTTGGATAATAGCCGATAAATTTTTTTTAAGTATTCTCCTTTGTTTCTATTTAGTTGGAGAAATTCAAAGCAAGTATTGTGTCTAATATCTTTCTCAATTTTATGGACGCGCATATGTGTTTATTATTCCTGCTCCACAACCTATGTACCATGAACATTGTGCTCTGTGGTAACCTTCGTGTTAAAAGTTGATTGGTCAGAATGTTTGCACATTTCCAAAGGTACTAAGTTGTCCTTTTCCTTCTATTGTCACACCTAGATTCTACATAAATTGGTTTATAAATTGTGATAAATCTAATAATTATCGATATTCTTTATGTAGGAATGTTGAGGACTGGCAAAGAACCAATGAGATCATCGTGAAAGCATCGTTGTCAAAGCATTGTGGAATGGTCCAATAACATTTTAGTCAATTTAACTTTATTGGATTTTTAATATGCGTGTTGCGTGATTTATGAATTTTCAACAAATTTTACCTATGCTTTGCTTATTTTATTTTATATGAATTTACTTTGCTTCTGTCCATTTTGTTATGAAACAATACTTTAAGTTGTGCAGATTGAATAAAAAAAAATTGAAACATAATTTTAAGATCACGAAATCGGTCTGTAACTTAAAATAGTCACTCTTTTAGCGCTAATAAACATTCGTCACAAGGACACCAAAATTATAATCAATATCACATTACTCAAACTATTGGTATTTACAAATTGTATCAATAACACATTACTCAAACTACTGGTACATCTGTGTTTTTTGATTTGATCAAGATTTATGCGTTTGCGTTTGTTCTATGCATCTTAGTTAGTTAAATTTGTTGTTCAATTTTAATTTGTGTGTGCTGAATGTTCGAGCCGTGTCTTCAGGCACGGGCATTCGCTAGTAAGTATATATAGGAAAATGATAATGCCAAAATTAGTTCATATGAGTCTTATACCCTGCACTGCACTGCACATGGTAATTTTTTTGTATGCATTTAAATTTTAACACTAACAAAAATAGATTTAACATTATTGCTAGCCATAAGTATAAGTACAATGAAAAACGGTTATATTCTTCGAAAGCATTAGTGTTGTATGCAAGTTTTTTAGTCCCATTTTATGAAATCAAAATCTATAGAACACATGCACAACAAAATAAGGATATTCGATCAAGAACATAAAAAAGTTGATAATGATTTTCATCTTACCTTATCTTCTTCTTTAATTATAGCGCAAATAAATTAAGGTCATTCGTAATTTGGTTGTTAGTTCAGGCCATGTGTTGATCACATGAAATTTTTCATCCAAATACCTAACAGATTAGTGACAGAAGGTGTTAGGTGGCATGACGGGCAAATTTTGCCCCGTTCCACTTTCTCTTCTTAAAAAAGAAGTATTTATTTCCGCTTTGCAAGACATGTCATTCTTTTACAATATGTCACATTTAATTCAAAAAAATAAATACTTATTTTGAGAAAGTGGAACTGGTAAAGAAGCAGCTCGAAAATAGGTCATAGTTTAGGGGGTTTAATGTAACTTATATGTACAAAAGTTTTAAAAATTGTAAATTCCAAAAAGAAAAGAAAAAAAGAAAGAAAAAGTCAATACTAAAAGTCAAATGAGCCTTTTTAAAAGGGGATGCTGCTGGTACAGGGAGCTCCACCGATTCATCACGGCACTATCATCGCCCTTCTTTCTTTCTTTTTCCTAACAGCGAGGGGGTGTTCGAGTCAACTTACACATATTTCAACTATTTCTCCCCTCGATCCTATCAAAGGCAAACCTTTCAAGCCGGGACTATGAGATTTGACAAATAGATATCTCTCTTTCCAATTTGACACAGAGATGTTACCAAGTTCCGAACACATAAGAATGTCTGAGTTATATAATCACCCTCTTTATACTCCTTCCGTCCCAAAAAAAGTGACAATTTTTGAAACTTGTGTCATTTTTTTATCGCTTATATCTTTCAATCTATAATGTCTTTCATGAGTTTGAACATTTTGTATAATAGAACTAATCGAGAACTATCAAACAAGATCCATATTATATATTTTTTGAGATCCATATTGAAAGATATAAGAAATTGAAATTGACACAGATATCAAAAATTGACATCCAATTTGAGACGGAAGAAGTACTCTTGTTGGACAATTGGTGTAATACATGAAATTCGGTCCATGAAGGTGCCTATAATATTACTGTGAATCTGGACCATTCGTTCACGGACCCATATACGTATTTTTGTTCTTGTTGAGGAAGGAAGTTATTACTAGGTCTAGAGTCGACTCTAGACTAGATATTTGGTGGGAAATAAAATAAAAAAATAGAGGACGTTTTAAATTCGAAAATTTAAATGGAAGGAGGGAGGAGATAGTGGACCGAATATACAGTTGCGAAAGAGACGAATCCAGAGACCAGACGGGTAGTTTCTCAACTTCCTATCGCCATCTTCGCGTAAACCCTAAAATTTCTCATCTTCCTCTCTGTGTTCACGTACTAGGTTTTCCCACGAAGCCTTTAAACCTCCGGCCGTAGCGTTTTTCGACAAGGTACGCTAAAATTGAAACCCCAAACCAAATTATCCCTCTTCTGGTCGATTGTATCATGTGATTGTTGTTTGCTGTTTGGTGTTCGGACCAACTTACGCACATCTCGATTATTCGTCTCCTCGGTCGGATTAAATGCAAACGATTCACGCTAGGACTAGGGGATTCACAAGCGATTTCTCTCTCGTGTAACACGGGTTTTCAGAAAGAAACTTTTTCTGTTTCTATGTATAGGGTGTGTTTTGTGTCTGCAGAGGTTTTACTGTGTGATGTTTTGTTTTGTGAAATTGGGTATTGCTGTGTGGTTTGAATACGTCTTCTACGTGTTTAGTTTCGCTTTGTAACTTGTGAAGTTTAAGAATTTTATTTTTTTATTGCTTTTTTGCTGCTGTTTATCTGGGACTTTGGAAGTTGCCGATCAAAAAGAAAATCTGGGACTTTGGAAAGTTTATTCGTTGCAACTGGTGAATTTTAGTAGGTTTTGCTCGGTTGCGATGTCGTGGTTTTGGGGCGTATCAGTCGTAGTGTAACGGTATCGGTGACCGGCGATGAGAATTTTTTAAAATTTCGCACAACATATCACCGAGACCACCATTGCATTTAGGCCCGTATCAGCTGTAATTTTGACCGTATCGGCCTGTATCGACCATAAGGGACCGATACCACTGTTGCGTATTGGCGATTCCATTATCTAACACTGATATGTATGCGATTTTTTGTTCACACCACAATATCGGTGGAGACTTGGTACATACTGGTACCGATACGTATCACCGCAATATTCTGAATTGATCTTTTCTTTTCTTTTTTGAATTTTTTTCTTAACAGTTTGTGTAGCCATGAATCCTATTGTATTCATTGAGATATGTTGAATTTGTATACTATTCTGTTGTAAATAAAAGATCTTATCCTAGATCCATTGGGGTCTTGAAACTATCTAATAATGGAAACTTGTGGATGTAATAAAACTCGCCCATGGACTCCGGATGCCCGGGTGTATGGGCGTTAACCGTACTTTTCATTCTAAATTTAGGTCTCCAAATCAGCACCCTAGCGCGAGGCATGTGAACTTGTTTTTACACCCTGACTTGTAAAAAAAAAAAAACAAACTATAGCGTTGCTTGGTTTTTTATTTCTGGAGCAATTTTTGTTTGGGAATAAGATGCACCCATTCAAGTTTTCTTTTCTTTCGATTTACAGTTAGAAGTCTTTCTCTTACCTGCATATCCCCAGAAAACAGAATACCATCTATACCGAAACTTGATACGGTTAGCCACTACTCCTAATAACACTGGAACTACCCTCAGTTTTCGTGACGACGCTCATATATTTACCCACATCCCTGCTTTTCCAGAAATTATCAGGTGGCAACGAGAACCCACACATGATTGACTACACATTAAAGATATTTATATGTGTTGAAATTGCATGTCCACGACACACGCATACACATGTTATGTTTGATTGTATTCCTGTTCCATGTACCAGCAGACAGATAGTTTCAAGGATCGTAACTATGAAGTGGCAACAACATTTCAGTTCTTTTGTTGTCCATTATTAATCTTCACCTGCTTTTTTATGGACATTGAATGTTTGGGATTGAAGCGGAAATCGTTAGTTTGTAACTTCATGTTTAGGTTGCTGCATGCCCTTTTGAAGGGATTCTCAGTTGGCACTGAATACCATGATTCTGTTTTGGGTATTGATTTTGGACTCTTTTTTTTTGTGTGCAAAGCAAAGAAACCTATTCTACTCTAACCCTAGGGATTTGGGATGGGTGAGCGAGGTTTGAAGGGCTACACTCCACTTGCAATTTTGGACAGTTTGTAACTATGTATGCGCTTATTTCCTGTCCAGGGCTTGACAACAAAGAAATGGAAGTTAATGGGAAGGATGAGCTGATGCAACCTCTACTAAAATCTTCAGATAGTGTTGCAGTCAACATTTCTCAGCCCAATGGCCTGAATCATAATGGAGATAAGAAAGTTAA